>JAVKLA010000049.1:4263087-4300707 GCA_034782735.1 Sagittarius serpentarius
TTCATTTTTCCCCAAATCGAGTCTGTTTTGCCCGTGACAGTAACTGGTTAAGTGATCTCTCCCTGTCCTTATCTCGATCCACAAGTCCTTCGTTATATTCTCCCTCTCCTGTTCAGTCAAGGAGGGGGAGTGAGAGAGCAGCTTTGGTGGGTACCTGGCCTGCAGCCAGGGTCAACCCGTCACAGATGGCATCATTCTTCCCTGCCACCACCTGCGCACATATTTGGAAGGAAATGGGCAAACACCATAACCTCTACCTTCTGCACAAAAAACCCACAAGAAATTCACTTATAAAAAGGAAAAAAACACAGAACCAGCAGGCAAGATGCCCAAATCTGTCTGCAGTTAAGGGCAGTTTCCACAGCTAATACCTATGACAGAAGGGTGCCTGTGGAGGTGGCTGCACTAGGCAATTTCTAGGTTGTGTTTGGACCAGAGGCCGTACCTTAATTTGGCTCATTTTTTCCTTTATGTCAGCCTCCCCACATTGTTTTCAAGATTTCCAGTGAATAACTTATGATGGGCAAATTCTCAGTGAACCTGAGAATCTAAATCACTAAATATATCTAAATCACTAAATCCCCACTAATCCTGTCACTACACTGGGTCACACAGTACCAAAAAGCTTAATTGCTATAAATGCTAATAGTAGGGGGGACAGACTTTCAGATTCTCTCTCAAAGCTTCTAGTATGAACACTTTAAAAAACAACCTGGTTGTATTTTCCACAGTCTGTTCCCGCCAGGTAACCACTGGTAATATTAAGACCATTAAAAGCTCTGCTCCATTGCAGATAGTATAAAGTGGGAAGGACTAACAAGCCTATATAGGGCACATACCCAATACTGAAATCCATCAAGCAACTGGTTTTACCCCTCACTCCCACAGGGAAATGCTAAGATGCAAAAGCAGTTTATAGTTCTAGATGTAGCTTAAAGTAGCTGTAAAATCTCACAGTATAGTCTTATGATGCTAAAAAAACCTCACAAATAATAAAACCAGATGCAATTTCTTCACCTGGTGGCACAGCACAAAAACTGGCAGGAATACTGAAGTGTATCTTCCTATTTTTCAATACTTCTTTCCTACAGCCCCTCTGAAACAGCTATGGTATTCATAGAGAGCTCAAAAAAGAAAGTGGAAAACAAGAAGGGTTTTCTTCCCTTCCTTCTTTTTTCAGATGCAGGGTTCATTGCAATTACTTGTGACAACGCAGGATAACCATTTCAGAGAAACAGTGACTAGCAAATTGCTTAAAATTTTTTACTTCTGAGATTACCACGACCCCACTCACTATAAGGAACATTAGAATGTGTATTGCTACATTGCCACAGGGAGCATCAAAGGAGAATTGTCCCCGTTACACAGGTGGGGAACTGAAACACAGGAGAACTCAGTGATGTGCTTAAGACCATGCAGGAAATTTGTAGGAGAGCAGGCAATTAAATCAAACCCTCCCAAGTTCCAGTTTTGTGTTCTTACCACTTAACTCTCTCTCCCAATTACTTCAAACCATGTCACAGCACAGCCTTTTTCAGCCACAGCCGATTTTTTTTTCTGGCCATATCAAAAAAGAACTGAGCCAATTGGTTAAAAGGGATGTCATTCAGAGGCGGGAATGAAGGTTTGAGGAAAATAAAATAGAAAAGAATAGAAGGGTAGAACTGGAAAGCAAGTGGCCTGCTATTTAACAGTGCAGCTCAGAACAATAGCCAGAAAAAAATTAATTTTAAACTTGCCCTGTCTCTGTCCTTGTGTAACCTGTTAAACCGTGTTTGAATTCACGGTCGTGACGCTAAGTGCTCTGTGATGGTAAGTGCCACAGAGCATAGACTTTTTCCCTTCAGGAACTACTTGAAGTCTGCCCTTCTTGTTCATAGTTGAATGATCTTGAAATCCTGAGGCAGTCTCCGCAGCACTGCTTCCACTCAAAAACTTTCTGCAAGTATTTTTATGGTTTCCATGATGCTTTTGTTGTGGGATCCTAAAGCCTTCAGTCCCTCATACTACATACTTCTACTTAAGGAAGATCGGCAGGTTTAGATTCTTAGAACATTTTTTGGAGTGCTCAGGATAGCAATTGCTTTGAAATACTTCTGAAAGGACCACAGGACATACTGTGCAGTCTCTTCTGTGCTGGACTGTAGGCAATACAATCTCAGGCTCAGTCCTGAAGGACAATACTTGATCTCCTGCTAGCAGAACGTTTAACTCGCAGCCATGGCTGCTGCTCTCCTGCAGAGGGAATGACGTGGCAAAGAGCATCTCCTCCAGGCTTGCATGGATACGGACTCGTTACGGGCACCTACCGCCTACCTCACCTCTAGCTGCGGGGAGTGTACAAAAGGACAGGCTGTTTTGGAGTTTCAGGAGTGAAACTCTAGAGGTCTTTACGGACAACTCATGGCTGTTCTGTTTGGCTTTGAGAGACCTGCAGGTGCTGGTCGTCTCAGCAGTCACAGGAGCCTCCCTGGCTGCTCTGCACTGGGAAATCGTAGCTGTGAAAGGTCCCAGGACAAAGATGAACAAAGTGCCAGACTGAGCTGGCAGTGTGGGTGGGCTGTGCGAGGCTTGCTCCGCATTGCAAAATTCAGCCAGTTCACTGAAAATTTTGTTTCATCATCCTACCGCATGAGTCGATAGAGATGGTTCTTTTTAATGGGGCTGTTTTATAATACATGAATCACTTACTGCTAATGGGCATCTATTTTGCCTTTGTAGGTAAACCATGGGCTATTACCCAGCAGTGAATTGGCTCAGAAAAGCAATGCCCTATTTATAGAAAAATACAAGAGACAGTAGATGCCAAATAAAAAAAAGAAATTTACCCTTGCTTAATTTTCTTCTTTGCCTTCAACTACAGGAAAGCTTTCAATAATACAAAAATTGAAAAGACAAAAAGGTTATTAAAGGCATTTTGAGGGACGCCAAGAACATTTGGAATTATTTTCATCTTTCACATTTGCAGACAGTGATGACAACATCCACTTTATGGTCAAAACATTTCTGTGCCTCACAAGAACTTCATTTCTGCTGGGACGCAGAATCTGGTGACTGCTACTTCTTTCCACATCGCTTTGTTTCCTCACTCTTGGCACAGCAATAGGTATTGTGTGAAGCCCAGCAGAGCTGCATGATTGTGGCCTGATTTTTTTTTATTAGGATTCTCAATAGGGCCTGCTCTGCTGAGCGTTGTTACTTTCCCGGTAGTTAACAGAGCACGAGTAGTAAGGGTTAGATGGCAAAACACAAAGTGACTACAGAGAGCTTGAGCCTCATTTTCTGATTATGGGAGTTGCCATTATACTATGTGTTCCCATGCGGTCTGTTGATACAATTTGCTTTAATACATGTAAATAGCAACCAGCTACCATGGGTATGATGATATCAAGTAGGAAAAATACGCTAAAATGGCATTTGCATTTGGTGCTGCATGCTAGAAAGGAAATTCATCTCTTGAATCAATTTTATTCCTTAAGATCACCACAATATTTATGAGAATATAAAAATATCTTTAAAAAAAGTCTTCAAAGCTGTGTGAAGTCAAAGACAATGTGAACAAGGGTACTCATTTATCTTCCCTACTCTGTGTTCTCTTAGTGGGATTCCTTCCTAATTCCTCCCAAGGAGTCCTACAAAGAATTCAGCAATAGTTTAACCATTAATCCCTCTCCTCCCTGATGTCATTAAACTACTGTGCAGTTTTTTTGTTTCAATAAAATCTGACTGGAAAAAAGCCAACATGACTGATAGATATCATTATCAGAAATATTTTTCATCCTTTACCAATAAAATTTTTTTATCATCTTTGATCAAAGGTCTTTATAACGTTCTTTCTGCAGCCCCTTTGCCCATAATATACCCAGTCTTTACCTTTGTACAACCTTGAGAAGATGTTTCCCCTTATTTCATTTACTAACTTGTACATAAAGCCTCAGGTCTTTGAAAAGTCACTGAGAAACCTCAGTATATAATTTTTTTCTTTGTAACTCTTTCAAATACACTCTTGTCTATTAATTATGGTGGGCCTTTTTGGAGCAACATTGCTGGTTTCTGTGATGGTAGATACTGACATTTTCTCTTGCTGAAATTGACTCAGTGATTCAAACCTTTCACTCTCTTCTTTTCTGCAAGTCCTTTCTATAGTGCACTGAATTCAGGTAGCTCAGCAAAAGTAGCATGAAAATATTCTTGCTACTCTCATAGCCTCAGAGACTATCACTAGAAATTCTGGCAGAAAAGCCAGAGGTATCAAGCTATACAAGCATGAGGATTCTCAGCATCACATACCAGTGGCAAGGTTCATGTTGTCTCTGTCAAAAAGCATCAATTCCAGTTCCTGGAAAAGAAGCAGAGGAATTGGCGTAATGCTGTCTCTCTCCAATAAAAAGATGTCAAGAAAAAATGATGAATGGTTCCTAAATGAAAGTAAAAAAAAAAAAAAAGTACATTCTTAGGTGTAAGGTTTATGTGGGAGTAACAATATCCTCATGTTGCTCAACTTCTAGTGCATATATGCTTTCACCACCACTTCTGATGCAACCATTACCTTCTCGTTCAAGGCAGCCGGTTCAGGAGAACGGAGTAACTACCGACCAGCTGAAGGGGTGTGCTACAGGGGATGCTGCACTGGCACTGCTTCCACGCATTGCAAACAGCAGTTGGGGAATCTGGTCATGTTTTGGCAAAACCGTGAAAACCAGTGAAGTTTTCTCTCTGCAGTACACGGTACAAGGCTCTTTCTGGAAAAAAAACCGTATAGCTCTCGCTCTGAAAGTTGGTTTTGGTAACAGCTTTAAAGTTGATCAGGCTATGGAAGCACAATAGTGGGGCTTAAACTCATTTTCAATGCCAGGCAATGAAATGGCACACAATCATTAACAGTCATTTCACAAAAGTGTTACTGGAAACTTCCCCAACAGCCTAACAAATGAGTCCTACATCAGGGGCCCATCTTGGCTAAAAGATGACACTTTGCCAGACAGTTTCTTGGCAAAAAGCAAAAGGAGAGAGCTGACTGATTTATTGCCATGTGAAGCTGGATTCAAACTTGTTTTCAGGAAAGGGCAGCTCAACAATTTTAGATTAACGGAGGACTTTGGTCTGGTATTAGACATGTCTTTGAAATTTTGGGCGTGCCTCAGTGCTATCTCTAAATTTTTTATTTTAGCCTGTTTGCCGTTAAAAACAAGCTCAGGATGAACCCAAGTGCAGAATCCGACCTTTGGCTGAAATTCACTGATATCAATTCTGTGACATCTTAGCTGTCACAGAGTAACTCTGTAAAACAGCACACATCTACTCTCCATCATTTTCTTCAAGAGATGACCACAATTTTTGGACATTACTGAAGGCAGTAAACCCTAGGCTTATGTTATGCCAAAGAAGAATTACCTGACATTTAATTCAAAGTAATACAAATAACAAATTATATAAAGGAGCCTCAAAAAAGCAATTTCTAAAAAAATAATTTTTTTAAAAAGGACTTTATAGTTAAGTACTTTAGGCTTCCTTGGGTAGCTATTTTAGAGAAAAATTTTTAGATTATTTCATTAAGGCACATGGAAGTCGTCATGTGATCCTTCAAACACCAGCTGCCTAAGAGTAGTACAAGAATCTGCATAAGTTTTGAAATCACTGCTACACACTAACGCATCAGTGAGTTATAGATAGTTTTTAATGTAATAGTAGTTGTCATCGCTATTTCAGTTTGCCTGTGGCCTCATTACTGATTTTTAAATCTTGATATTGAATTTGAAAGCGTAAGGTGGAAGAGGAAAGGGAGATGCATACAGGATCCCCATTCTAATAGGAGAACATTGGATCCTTATCAGGAGGGAAGATGCTGTGGACAAGAAAGTGAGAGGAGGATCAGGCGGCCATTGCCAGAAAACAGTGTTTAGCCTGGATAAGAGATGGCTTTGGGGGACCTAGTAGCGGCCTTCCAGTAACCACGAGGAGGTTACCAAGAAGCTCTTCACAGCAGTGCACGTCAGGAGGATGAGAGACAACAAACGTCAGGAGGATGAGAGAGAACAAACTGAACCAGAGGTTCAGACCAGGTATAAAGAAGGAACTTTTTCACCCTGAGGAGAGCCAAGCAGTGGATATGCCCAGGGAGGTCGTGCAGTCTCCATTCTTGGGAGGGTTTCAAGACCCGAGCAATTGGCTCTGATCTCAGCTGACCCTGCCTTGAGCAGAAGGTTGGACTAGAGACTTTCTGAGGTCCCTTCCTAACTCAATTACCTTATGATCCTAGGAATGATAGAACACATGCTATTTCATACTGGGAAAGAAACGGTAAAGGGGGAGGGAGACAGAAGGAACAAAAGCGGATTCATTGGGATGAAGACATGGGCAGAGACTGCAGCAGCTCCTCATAAAGGCAGGGGTAGAAGACTGATAATGAGAAGGTTGTTGAGGAGAACCAAGGAATGAAAGTGGTGACTGACAGATTCAGTGAACTCAGTCTGTAGTAGCACTGAACCAGCACAGCTCTGTCTACAAAGCCAAAGCCTAAGGCAAAGCCTATCTTTTGGGCAGAAGAGTTTACTGTCCTGTTCTGGAAGCCCATTCAGTTTCCTCAAGATGACCAATGCTTCTGGTCAGGAATCAGATCAAGACTCAGAAGTGGAAGATCAGCTGCTTGTCTTCCTGAAACCAGATGTCAGTCTTCACAGAAGAACTGTTTACAACAGCAATTTACTTCTACACATAAAGACTCCTAGGCCGCACCTCCAGGTTACCAGATACTATGATTTAGTTTGGTGCTGTGAGATGTTATCGCACAAGTTTCAATGAAGTTATATGAAAATCTCTTTTTTTTTCTCCTTTTTCATTGTAGTTCTTACTTTTTTTGACTGTGAAGAACAACTTGAAAACAACACAAAAATAACAAAACCAAACCAAAACGTATAAAACTGCCTCATTTTCTCTTAGGATTTCACTACTTTTTTAGCAGTCTAAAATTCTGTTTGGCCTCATTCCATGGCTTTAGGGGGAAAGAGCGGGGGGAGGGGGGGGGGCATGTTGCAAAATGTAGTCTTGGCATGCTCCTGTTCAAATCAGAGGCTGGTGCGTTGGGTTGAGTTGGAATTGTTTATTTATTTATTTATTTAATGGAATTCAAAGAGCAGACTGGCCTGTGACCACTACCTAGGTCACCCACCCAGTTACTAGGAATTCTGAAACTTACCGCCTTGTCAGTTTGTTTTCAGGCAACATTTTAGTACTTTAAACCCACCTGTCTACAGGAACCAGGCTCTGTGAGGAAGCAGAGTTTTTGCTTAGCTATTAAAGGAAAGACAAACCAACCCATCAAGGAAAACTACGTTACACCAAAACCCAAAGCAAACCTTATGCATTTTATCCTCATTTTCCATTCTGGTTTGGGTTTGACCATGAAACTCTTATTTGAGGTACTGCTCATTTACTTGAATTTCACAGAATATCTTCTCAGTTTTTTTATACATTTAGAAATCACAGTACCCAAAAAGGTTACTATATTTTCTTTGGGACAGTTTTTATTTTTTTTTGCTACAGTATTTAAATTACAAACGTGGGTGACGGTTTCAAACACAATTATTTACTCCTTTTGCTAAAGGAAGCTTAAATTAAATTTGTTACAAATAGTTATTAGTCTTCAGATGGTCTTGGTTTTACATTACAGTACAAAGTAGGCAAACATGTTTTCTTGGGAGGGTAACATCCCTTCAGGTTATTGAGTGGAATAGTACCCAGTCACACAAGAATCTGGACTTCCAACATACTCTGCTTATTTGAGAGTTCAAGCTTGCCCTTACTTCCAAAAACCCTTAAAGAGAGTTTCCCTTTTCATTAGACTACTTCCTACTGCTTGTCAGCAGGGCTACGCATTTTCCAAGTATGAAAGCAAAGATACTCGAAAAATTTTAAAACATGGGCTGTGTCTAGATTACAAACTTCTGCTGGCATATCTGGGCTGTGGAATATCTGCTTCCGTACTGACACTGTTTGAAAACAAGCCTGTAGTATAGTGTGGCTACGCTACAGCACAGTGCTTTTCTTGGTGTAGTCTATGCTGTTTGGGGTGAGGGTGTTAATTATGCCACCAGAAACCTCTTTTTGGCAGCTTATGCTGCAACTATGCCAAAAGTCTTGTTGGTTTAGCCCTGTTGCGAGAATCTCTTCAAAATAATTATGCTCAAAGAATAAACTGGAACGCGGAGGTTTCCAGTAGAGTGTTGCAGCTGATTAAGTGGCCACAAATTCTTTGAATGTACACTATCAGCCTGAAATGCAGTCATATTTTAAGAAATTACTTTTAACTACTGTCAAGTGCTGAACCATTCCCTGAATATTCCTACCAATTACAAATGGTTTTATGCTGGCATAGTATGTTTCCGCTACTGCCAAGCAGAACAGCCATAAAGACAGGGGCAGGGAAGGAAACAGAATAAATAAAAACTTACACACAAAAGGCTTAAAAATGCACAAGGCGGGGGGGAGGAAGCCTTTTTCCTCTTTCTTCCTACTTATAACAATCTTAGCTGTTGCTCAGTATTATTTTACCTCAAAATACTCAGACAAGAGGAATAACTGTTGAAATCAACCATTTCTTTTAGCTTGGATTTACCTGACTGTAAGATCCTAACCCCTCAGATCACCCAGACAGAAGCAATGTCACCAGCAATCTAAAGAGAACAGAGCATATAGGAAGGCCAACATCAGGCCTACCCACACACTCTTTGGAGTGTTCAACGCAAAGCAAATTTTGTTACGTTGGTAGCTGCAATTTGATAGTGTACTACAGACCATGCAAACTATTTCACTAACAGAATTGTCACACGAAGCAAGAATTAGTACCATCAGCTTTTTATAAAGGAATGCCAACAGAAATTAGTTCCAGATTCAACCCCTTGGTTGCAACAGAGGAGTGAACAGCTCAGATCAGGAGCTGGGCAGCCTGTGCATATGTGCCCCTTCCGCTCCCTCAAATCCTGAAAGACTTTGCAGGTGTGGTACCTTGGCATAGATTGGGAAGGCTAGAGAGAGAGTCCAAGTTACAGCACAAGTGTAAGGTAGCTGAGTTACACAGAACGCCTGGCTGCTCATTTTTCATCAGGTATGTGTTGGTAAAGTGGTACCCAACCTCTTCATGATCTTCTTGTAGGCAGTTCTGCTGATACTACTGAGTCTTTGCTCTGGCAATATAGCACAAAGCGGACATACCAGGATTTGGACCACTGATTTTAAACTGAACTGCTTATTAAAAATTGCTTTGACTTTAAATAGCTTTGCAGTTTTAAATAAAATAATGATTTTAAAATAGTTTTAATTAAATGAACTTAAAAGTAGAGGATCTTTGATCTCCATATCTGATATACTTTGGAATAAATAGTTTTATATATACCGCTTGATCGTTTTGGTGATGAAGTGCAGAAAAACTTAAAAAGATTTTTTTTAAGGTGAAATCAACAGTTGCCTCTCTAGGAATAAACTTAATATCCTGAAACACTCAATGTAAAGTTACAGAAACCCAAAATATATTCTAACTACACAATCACTATAAATACATACTTTAACTGAATGCATGCTTTTTAATTACTCTGTAAATTACCAAAAAAGAAAATTAAGATTCTTTTTAAAAGAAAAACTAAATAAATAAACAAACCCAGACTTCAAATAATAAACTGAACCAGCCAGTAACACTTTAAAATACAAAAGTGTCTTTCCCTTTCTCCTTTAGATTGGCCCAGCATTATAATACTCTGAGGACAACAAACAAAAAATATACCAAACTACCATTCTCAAGTTTCATTCTGAAAGCAAAATTTTTCATTAATATGGGCATTTAAAATTTGCTAGTTTAATATAAAGCTGAACATGAGGCTCCCTAAGGTATAAATAAACTAAGTCTCCACAGTGAAAACAAAAAGAGAAATAATACATGCAATTTATTCTAGGAAAAAACCGTGATTTTAACTTTCACTTTAAAAACCCGTTAAGTATAACAGTGCATTAGGAACAATCAAGCTCACTAGAAGGACAATTTGCTTGCAAACGCTGGAAAGCATGATCATTTAATGTTATAATTCTGAGCAATATCTTGAAGATTTCATTTCATAGTATTTTACAAAATAATCTTCTAAACCTGAACACACTGCATCATATAACGTTAGGAAGCAGGAAATCATGGAGTGGAGTGAAGTGGACCCCCTCAAAAAGGCTGTTTCCTGAGGTGTAAAGGAATCGTTTTGAACTAACACCTTCAGCAGGGCTAGGCCACTATGCTCTGTGCAAGAACAGTTGCCAGATTTGACCAAAGTGTGGGCCAAAGGCCTGTGTATCTAATTTTCACCTTCACAGTCATGTCAGTGTTCCTCTCACATACCACACAGGGAAGGCTGAGCACCAAGTGACAGAAACACCCATTTAAAATGACTCCTTGTACCGATTTAAATTTGTTTGTATAGCTGATAGAAAAAGAACAAATTTTACAATACAGGTCTCAGAACCGCAGGGCAAATAGATGCAAATGTGTGTTATCTGCTGGAACCAGTGCCCTGGACTACTAACATGCTGCAGATCTGCAGTGAGCCTCTGAATCTCTTCTGTTGGATCAGTCCCGCTTTACATAAGCATTCACTCATTGAGAGAGGCTGCAGCCACACAGTTCAGTGATCCTGTGCACTCATCTGGGATGAATCAGACATGAGTCCTAATTGCAATAAATATTCACAGACAAAGGCAAGGATCCTTATTCCCCATTTATGGAGGAGAAACTGAGGCACAAAGTGACTACTGCAAGTCGGTGACACAGCTGGACAGAAAACCCAGTTAGCCCCACACCTGCTACCAGGTGCTTTAAAATTGGCCAAAGCCACTTTACTATTTAACGCAAATAAACTAAACATCTTACTTTTGTTTGTGTGTTTAGTGAGACCAATGATCTCTTTTTTAACCTTCTATTTCTAAAACAGCCCACACAGTACTGGGAGTAAAGTTCCAGGAAATTTAGTGAAATCTGCCAGCAGATTTATCCCACTCATGATATTCACCATGAGCTATAAGATACAGGGTCAGCCTGTTAATCACCAAATGAGGGCTCCGTGAATGCCGCTGCACTCTTCTCACTCCACCCAAATAATTACATGGCTCACCAGGAGAATTAAAATGGAGAAAAATAGTAAGACTTAGAAGAAAAATAATGTTTCCTTAAAACACAGACTTATTGCATGATAGCTGGAGGCAACACCTTTGCACAAACAGCTGTAAATTAAAGCTGTCCTTTTACTAAGCTTCCAGAGATTGCTTACACAATGTGTGGCAATGGGAGAGCACACAGAAGACAGTTAATTTTCTTCTTTCTTCTTCACTTGCTCAAGATGTTGAAAAGCTACTTGCCTACTCTCAAAAGGGTGAAGAGAATAACTTTTTATTCTCCCATACCACACTGCTACAGCTTAAGATCTGAACATTTTGCCACCTGATTGCTAAACTAGAATTTTCTGGATTTCTAAGTAAAAGTGTAAGTACATCATCAAATACGCATCACCTGCAGGTGGTCAGGTGAACTTGAAATCACAATTTTTTTCTACCCTCCCCAGTAATCATTGGTGAGCTCTCAAAGTGCTGTCTCTGCTCATTTCAACTATGAGAAGGCTATCCAGTGTTTAAGTTCTTCCATACGGCGCAATATCTGGGTATAATAGAAATCCATGTTGGCTGCAAAATCAGTACACACAGGGGATTCCATGTCACCGAAGGTGCAGTACAGTGCAGTTCCTCCGATGCTAAGGAAAACAGTTGCTATGCACAGCAGGATCAACAAAATACAGGAGCCACCAGCTACTTCATCTGTAAATGTAAGAGCAGAAAAGGTGAAAAAGGATGATATACAAAGCAATATGAATGTGTGTGAGAAAATCTGTGACCATGAATGGGTCAGGAGGTAAATGCACTTAATAACGCTCACTGCATCAAAGTGACCATATTACACATAACGAACTGTATGTTTCTCTACTCAGTCTTTTCAGAAACCTAAATAATTATATAACTTCATTTCTTCAACCTGTGTTCCTGTCCTTGCTCATATCACTTGCAGAGTCCTTCCACACTGAAGCAGAATACACTTAACTATGAGAATGTTGCACAATCAAAGCCTTCCTTCATGGAAATAGTTGAAATGAAATTAAACCTTTGAAGCTAAAACAAATGGAAACATTCTTTCTTCATTTGTACTGACACTGACTGTGCTACCATGAACGGTTTGTGTTTACTATCACATTTTCACTGTAAGGACAGAGACAAAGCCTTCAAGGTAGGCTAATGTGAAGGGTTATTTTACATCTCGGTTATTCTGTGGTAACGCTTTGCATGATAGTTTATTCCAGAATAAGAGCAATAAAGAGGCTGCAGAGGTGCTGCTACATCCTCACAACCTTGCTTGTCCTTGGTAACTCGTACGAATAGCAAAATAATATATCGTATTTCTTATGAGGCTCTTTAGCCCACCAAAAAGGCAGTAAGGTGTTTAGCCAAATTTAATGACAGCTAGCAAATATAAATGGATGTTTAATTATAAAGAAAGGTTAAAATCTGACACCCTCCAACCCCATGGTCTACTAGAAAGGGCTGGAAAGCTACCTGTGGACAAAGCACAACAGACTTGTTTCTTTTGCACCCCTCGTTACCTACACAGATTACATTTAGGGAGAAAGCCTACACCTCCCACCTCTAAGTGCTAAACTTAATGAAAGGATGGCCATTAGATGTTGCTTGCAAATCATCCAGCTAGAGGAAAAAAACTGTGGCTTCAGTCTCAAACAAGCTTTAAAATGGAAGTGTATTGATTGTATTGTTCTGTAGCCTTGTTACCCAAACCTGCTACAGAATAATCTTCGATCAATCACCTTCACTTATTACTTGATAAAGTTTTAAAAAGCCAAGACAATGAACGCCCACTTTGCTCTTGTGAACAAAAAGGTCAGTATCATTTGCACCCCTAAAGTGCAACCCATGAATTAACAGCTTTAAATTACCTTGATCCAATGTGTCTTCCATTTCCTGGAATCGCACTCTTCTCTTTGTTTGCCTTTGCTGGACTTGAGCAATTGTTTTTCCTTCCCTGTCATCTCTCTTCTTTAGTATAGACACCAATCCTTCCGCTGGGGCAATCTGTCAAGAAAGACAGTGAGTGGCACAAGAGATGAGAGAAATCCAAACATGAGATCTATTTAACAATTACTTTAAGTAGCAAATGAGCTAAACAGTTAAAAAAATGGTTTCCACTCTACTTTTCTTAAACATTGCAGCACTTGTGAAACCTCCTTCTTGAATACGTCAATTCCTTAACATGCAGGACAGCTGCAGTATCATTCTGCTGTCTGCTGACACTACTTGCCCTTAATTGCTATGAAAGTTAAATACGCGTACATTTATTATTTGGATCATACTTTGTATTCACTGCAACAGTTCCTTTGTAAGCTCACATTATTAAATCACATGGGTTGGGGCAGCAGTGAGGAGCGTTTGCATCAAAAACACCATCATCAGAGGGCAATAGGAAGTCAATGACACACTACTGCTGCCTCTCCAAATATATAATCCTGCAGAGACTACAAATGCTTATTGTGAGATTAATTTTCCAGCATTGCAATTGGTTCCCCAGGGTGGACAACAAGCTACAGTGGGGTCACAAAACGAAAAAGAGAGAACACCAGGGAAAAAGAAAGCTTCAATGCTCTGGATAGATTCCAGCTCCACATTGTAATAAGCTCTCTGGATACAGCAGCAGTTCAAAAATCCTTCCCTACAGGCTGGACACCCAAACAGCTTGCACAAACAGCGATATAGTCAACAAGTCAATAAACCGTAACTTCTCTTTCCTTTGCTACAGCATTTGGCTTAGCTGCAAGAGTATATGCTAAGCCATACTAGGATGTTACAGCAGCCTGAACAGTCTGTAATTTCCTAGTTATTAGAGAAATTAAAGTAGATCAGCAATAACATTTGTTAAATTGAAAAGTAATCTGTATACACTTGTGCTACAGATAAAACATACGACATTTGCAACTGAGTTTGCAACTCATCTATGTAGGAGATGACCCCAAATGCCTATATTTTCACAAAAACTTAAAGTGGAAGAAAAACTTTCCAGATAACACTGTAGTTGCAGACAACTGACTGCTTAACTCTCCCCATAATTTAAACAAGTTAGAAAATTGTGCACAAAAACTCATTTGCATTGCAATTATAAGAGCAGCAGAAAAACAGAAAAGTCACTTCATAACTTATGCCCCTAAACTTGCTTCATGCTACAAGCTTATATAATGCATCGATGCATGCTGTAATTGGAGAGATGGTGCAATGAACACAGAGAAACGCAGAGCACAATCCAATAGGCACTGTATCAACTACGGCATTTGGCACTGGCAATATTTTAACTGGTAAATGTGGCAATTACATTTGCAGGTCTCTAGTCTGGCAGTATTTTATAGCCCTCAACTGGACAAATAATGTTGCCCTGAACATCTCACAGAGCTGGTCTCTCTGGGTATACGCCTACAGTCTAACAATTTTTCCCAATCAAAACTGAGAGGATAAAATTGATCTCTGCCACACTTTCCCTTTTGATATTCACTTTCCCTTTTGATTATCTGCTCAAGAGCTTGAATAGATTATTTAATGAAACAATGCAATGAAGTACTTACAAAGCAGTGAAAGTGTGGAGGTGGTGGAAAGAAATTGTTTAAGTCAACATACGGAGGACCACCATCTGGCGAAAATGAACCAGAAATAATAGCTCGCAAGTGTCTCATCACAACAGACAAGTGCACTGGGGTGAAACTTCTACTGGTAATGTGAAATTAGCCTTGCAGAACTGCTATGAAAATTTATCAGACCAGCCAGAAAATCAACACTTGTGCTTCCTTGTGACTTGGACACTTGTGACAAGGAAGGGGGACCCTGTAGGAGTGCATTAATTTGACTTATTTATTTGGGAGGGTGGAGATGAAATTATGTCCTCTAAAAGAGTAGATTATTTTAAGCTTCTGCATACGGCATTGTTTTCATAAAGAGGATCAATAGCTCCTCCTGCACCACCCACGCAGCAGGCTAGCTGTTGCCTGGCACACGTGTTTGCAAGTGGCTCAGACTGCGCATGGTGAGAATGTCACCAAGGGATGGTGGAGTGTTGGTACCAGTCTGCCCCAAGATTACTATGTGGTGGTCCGTTCTGCAAGTAGTCATTTCAAACTAAGACACTTCGTTTTGTGTGTTGGCTCTTGGTAGTTTTTGAATGACTCTGTCACAAGCTCTGTCTTCTCCAAGCTTAAAACCAGAGGGCTATCTCTGACAGGATTATGTGGAAAATCTGTGTTTCAGTGATTACAGTTACATAAAAAGCTTGTGAAGGGAAGTCTTGCTACAATGACATTTCCCTTAGTTTCCCTGTCAGCCTACACGGCTATGTTTCAGGATTTACTTCTAAATGTATAAAGAACTAATTGACACAGCACAGGTTTCTCTATTCTGAACGTCATCTTTTGCTTAAAAAGGGAGAGCAAGGGCTTTTGATTTTGCAATAAAATCAGTGTGGCTATTGTTACTCTCCCATCCTGACAAAAGCCATAGGCTGTATTTTTAAGAATGTCCCCTTTACATGATATGTAATTCATACCTAGAATATTTCATCTGCTTTTGAACTTCATGAGTCATGTAATTAAGGTTTTTCTTTTGTTCTGCAAAGGACCTACAAAGCTATGCCTCCTAATCAGGACACAGTTTGTTAAAATGCAAATACAAACGTATGGAATTCTGCATAGAGCAATATTTACACCTTCTTTTCTACCATATTCTCAACTGCAGCTCAAAAATATTTGATGCAAACATCACCACATTTTGTTTTTCTTATTTTCAGTCATAAAAACGTCATTACTGTAAGAAAGATTGTCATGTAAGAATAGAGTCCCTCTTGCTACAAATAAAATCTCATTCAGTTAAAGCAACTGTAAATGTGTTTTTCTACCATACCCTTCATTTAGAAAGATTTCAAAGCAATATACAAACTGATTGTATTAGATCCATCTCCCATTAATTAAACATCCAAGGACAAGGACTTAGCTGCCATGCAAGAGCTGGAGTTTTCCATGCCAGTCCTAGAAGACAGGAGGAACTCAAAAAGGCAGAATACAGTATTTAAATTGGAAGTTAATGAGGGAACTGTGGTTAAAACAGTTGACCGCAAGTCAAGCCTCTGCTTGACTTGAACCACAGGAGGAAAAATGTAGGCTTGCACCAGGCTGCACTGCGAACAGCTCTGTGTTATATAAAAAAGCTGCATAAAGGACCCTATTGAAACATTGAACATTTTCTTAATTCTAAGTTAGGTAATTCACAAAAGGTACTCTTGAAGCATCTGTGTAACTGAGCTTACTCACTCAGCTCTGCTGGCCTTCACAAAATCTTTTGACTGGAGCTTTTATAATTACTGTACTGGAACTGAAAGTGGCATATAGGTATGTGGTGGCATTTTGACCAACAGTCAAAAAGGAAAGCAGCAATGACTGGTGGTTAACTGAAATTCTGTTAATTATTTTAGCTTTTCCGTTTTTACCACTATTAATACAGAGTGATCCTGCTACACAGAAAAGTTTTAAACTTTTTTGGATAAAGTTTAATATCCTGCCTGCAAAATAAGAAAAAATAAGCTCTAATTATACTACCTGTCTCTTCTCTGTTTAAAACAGCATTTGCTAATAAAATACTAAAAAAATTCTTACATTTTGCATATTTTTACCAAATACGACGTGTATACATCATATAACATCTAATGTTATAAACATATTAGACAAAAATATGAAAATAAGGTCCTGTACTTCAAGCTTTTTGAGAAAACTGATTAAACTTGACTTCTGGAATCATCTGTAGCACACAGAAGTAAATAAAAACCCCCAAACCAAATGCACTGCAAACTGGGATCTAGGAAGAAAAGTTCATTGTATGAAGTATTTTGGTCTGAATGAAGAGAACTACTCAAGGAGGAGTTTTGTTTGTGTATTCTTCTGTGGGCTGTATTCCTTATTCGGTTACTTGGCAAAGGCTTACACTTTTATTTGTAGCAATACCAGATATTTTTAAAGCAGTAATCCATAACTGTACGACAAACTGGCAGAAAGCAAGGCTGCCCTGGGTTAAGCTACAAGCAGCAGACAAACCCCTTCACTAATAAAATACATTAGATATATGAATAATTTGACTTTGAAAAGGATTTAACTTAGCAGATTCAGTATTCATACCACAGCATCAAACTCTAACCATTTTGCAGCTGATACACTTGCCATGCAAGTACCGGGGCTCCTTTATACAGCAATAAATAGCTCAGATACCACGTAAGCATTTAATATGGAAGCCTAATTCCTGCAAACTCAAAATTCCAGGACCCAAGCCATACCAGAGAACAGGGGATCTCAACAAGGCATTGTCTCCAGACCTAGTACAGGTAGGTGGAGACTTCATTACTGCAAACAAATCAGCTGCTAGTCAGTACATACTCAGTACTTTTAAAAAGTCTTGGTGTACAAACAATGCCAACCAAAAGCTACTACCTTATGTTGTAGTAGAGGGTCTCACTATCTTTGCTTTCTGAAAGAAATTTCAAACAATTTTCAAATAAGGAAAAACATTAAGATTTTACTCATTTCCTTAATTGTCACTCAGATAAAACGCTTATGTTATAAACTTCTATTTCATATGGCAAAATGCAACTTACATACTGAGATTACTACTTGTTTGAGTGCTGGTGCGTGATTTTCCATCATTTACACGTTGTTGTGCACAGTTTGTACTAGTGAAGAAATACCCAGTATAAGGGTCTGTACAATATGTAAAGTAGTATTTTAGTTTTGCAATTATTTAAAGCCAGAGTCAGAATTTAGGGGATTTTCAGTCTTGTAATTAGTTGTAAATGGCAGACTAAAAGCAAGTGACATAAAGGATCTAATTTAGAGCACTACAAGAGGTGATTCTTTGATCTCAATATGGGGCCAAACAAAACTTCCTAACTGTGATACATACATAAGTACTTACCCTTCCCCATTTTCAATAAATAAATATTATACCTCCATTGAAGAATATTAACGAAATTTTGTCCTACTATGTGATCTTTTGTACCTAGGTTACTTCAAAATAATCTTTACTTCTGCCTTCCATTCTAACTTACATGTGGCAATTTTGGAAATACTCACTCCATGGCAAGTTTTATCACATTTATATTTTGGTTTTGGTTTTTTGTTGTTTTTTTTTTTTTTTTACTGCCTCACTGGTACATTTCATGTAATTAATTTCATTTCATTCACGTGGCTACCAGTGCATTTTCTAGGCATTTCTTTCACAACTACTGTAGGAAAACATCATCATCTTATTAGATGGCCACAGCCTGAACAATGCAACTTCAAAGGCTTCAGGAGGACAAGAAAGGAAGAAATGTTACGGCTGGGTGCAAAGATCAGTCTGCTTGTCAAAACATCAGTGGAATCCTATTTTAGCACTAAAACAGAATCAGTGAAAGCAAGTTAACAGTGCTGCTTTCTCAAGGGTGCTAAACTCTTTCAATTCCTGGTGTCTTCCAGGGAAGCTGTAGGTGCTCACCACTTCTGAAAAGCAACCGCTAGGGTTGATAGGTGGTAAGATTAACTGGAAGAACAAAATGTAAGTGTATAATGAAACAATACAAGCTGCTGTGCTGTCCTGACCTCACCCTGCTGCACCTAGAAATTACAGGTATTGCAAAACAGCCCCACATGCTGCATATTACAAATTTTAATCGGTATCGAGATTAATCTTTCTTCTCTTCTCCCTGATTTAAATCCCCTGCCTCACACACAACTCGGGCCTCTTGATAAAAGAGATTTAGAAAGACTCCCACCATTATGCCTTATATGGCCGGAAAAAGTACTATGGAAAGACTCAAGGTACTTTTTCCTCTCCAGAGACTCAACGCTGCCATCAGAGTACTGGCAGTCCTAGCATTGAGATAGCAAACTAGGAATGAAACTAAATTCCCTGCAAAGCATCATCTTCAGTCACTGGGCCAATCAATACAAGCATAATTTTTCTAACAGCATCAATATGCTGCTTCCTATTCCATCCTTTAAAATGCAAATGGCACAAACATAGCTATTTAAAAATAGTTGCTATCAGATTAATTCAGGATTTTTCTAAGTAAAACAGAACAGTTCTCTCCTATAGCTTAAAATGCTGAACTTTCAGTGGGCTCAAAAGAAAACTAATCCTGAGGGTTGATATTTAAATTATTCTTCTGTTATACATGTATATGGGCTTAGCACAGACTGTCAACAAAATGCCCTTTTTCAAAACCATCCTGTAAGTGAACACAAGCCAATGGATTTAGTGCAAGTTTGGCTGCATGTATGAACATGTATGTGGGTTTCCACATCTGTGTGTCATCAAAAGCTTGTGTACAGCTTTCTGCACATGGCCCTCACTCCTTGTACGTGGCATGATTCCTGACATCCCTTAGAAATACAAAGTGTTTTAAGGACAGGTCAGGACAAACGATCTTGGAAAAGAGATAAGAAGCTCTTTAGGTGGGGAGAAAAACCAAAATGCTTTGTTTCCAGCTCTGGAGATTTTGCAAAACATGTAATAACATCAGCATGGATCCCCTGTATTTAGTTCCCTGCTTGGCTGCTGTCCTTGAGGGATTGTGGGTTCTTGGTCTCTGTGCATTAGCTTCTGATCTATAGAGAAGTACTGTTACTTTATTGCCAAGGGATGTTGTATTGTTAAATGCATTAAAAATAGAGATGAACTAAGAAGATACCTTTTTACAAGTCTTCCCCCTCCAGCATCTGGAATCACAGAATTTCACAATAATCTCATTTTTTCGTTTAAAGAAAAAGCTTTTAAGGCCCCATGGTTGCAAATGCACCAAAAGCAGAAGACAAATAAAGAGAAGATGTCATCATACACTCTCCAAAGAAGTCCCAAAGCAATAATTCTTCTATATTTTCAGAAGAGCAATTTAGCCTATGAAGCACTCATCTTTCTTGTGGCCTGTCAGCAGTGCTTCAGAAAGGTGGGCTCAGGCTTAGAACTTCTTAGTTTTGTTTGAACAACAGAACCACCTAAACTTGGCAAAATTAGAAGCCCATACATTCACATACAGTTTATTATATGTGTAGTTCTCACCTATACAGAACAGGCACAGAAAAGCAAGTTTTATTCTATGAATAGAAACGAATCACATGTTTCATCGTAGGCTTTATGTAGATCTCTAACGTGAAATTGTGATTTAAGAGGAATTGTCAGGCCATCTCCTAACAGCCTCTGTCAGGAAAAAAAAAAAGTGTTCACACTCATATGTAAAAATCAATCTAATTTTTAGAAACACAGAGCACTGCTGGTCAAGAAGGAGGCAAACAGGCAAAAAGAAACTTTTTTCTGAAGTGATTCAGAACAATTAAATAAGTATAGATTTCTTTTCAGATTGAGTGATATATGAAGGAATATTGACAATTTCAAAATGTGTTAAATATCTCAAATATTTTAATTGAGATAAACATGGAATATTTTATAGGATTCACAGTAGTTACCTCAGCAATCTCTATCCTTCTTGCAAGTTCATCAAGAGAAGAAAAGCTGTCATCTAGTGATAAAGCTTCCAGTGAGTTGTAAGATGCTCGTTTAGGTGAAATATCTGGAACAGCGTCGAAGTCCTCTTGGTTTGCTAAGTTTGCAAATGATTCTTCAGTGTCTATTATGTTACCATTTAAAAATCTGAGAAATAAATCTTCTTGTTCTTCATTATTTACCTTCTCCTCCTGTCCTGCTGTTCTCTGTATTTCCTTGCATACCCGTGAATGGGCAGTACTCTCATGCTCAGACACTTTATTACACCCAGAGCATGCATTTGATACAGTTCTGTCCCACAAAGATTTTTCATCATCATCAGGCTGTCTCTGTTGCTGCTTTAAATCACTATTTCCAAGCTGGCCACTA
The DNA here is from genome assembly GCA_034782735.1 of Sagittarius serpentarius. Lineage (NCBI taxonomy): Eukaryota > Metazoa > Chordata > Aves > Accipitriformes > Sagittariidae > Sagittarius > Sagittarius serpentarius. The sequence goes on from JAVKLA010000049.1 coordinate 4,284,094, forward strand.
GCAATTTCTGAAGACCCGGCAGCATGTTTTGATCTGAGCAGATTTCTATCAGCTTGCACATCTTTATCAGTAGGAACAAAATCAGCAGGCATATAATCAGCATCTGTTAAAACCAAAGCATCTACCATTGGCTCAAAAGGGAGTTTCACTCCAGGGTCCCCAGCTGTGCCTTCTATTTTTTCTGCATCCTTAGAGAGCTGTCTTTCTCTCAGCTGCAAACTGTTATCTTTACCGGCATCCCCAGATGATAAACAGCCCGAAGAAGGCCTGCCCACTGTCCCTGTGGACTGGGTGTGTGGCTCCAACGTTGATTCAGCACTGCAGTGCTGCTCCTCCATGTGGTCCTTTCCCGCAGCTACCCAGAGGCTTGCTGCCTCTGTCTGCCTCTCAGTTTTGTTTTCACCTGGAGAACTAGTGCTCAGCTGTTTATCTTCTTTCTTTGGTCCAATGCCAGGACAAGTTTCAGTACCTAAGTGCAACAGGAAAAACAGTTCCAGTGTTTTTAAATGATTCAAAGCATCAGCCCAGGGGCGAAAGAGTATACTGTGATTTGATAACGTTGTAACCTAATGCTTTAAAATGCACTCCCATAAAGGGCTGGTATTTTATGCTCCAGTCAGAATAAAAGTTTTGTTAGTAGTCTGAAAAGCTGACTCCTGATTAAGTGAAGTATTTGCACGCATTCTTGCAAGCAAAGCACATGCTTTAGTGCCCTCCTGAAGAGTTACTCCTATACTTCAAGCACAGTATGTATGTAAGTATCTCTCTGAACAGCCACATTTCTTTTAAAGCGTATTTTATGTGAGCGCATCTCGTGGAGGCCTGGAGTTCAGACAAATGCACTTAATTACAGAAAACTGTATTTTGATGCTAGTGTATCTATCACACAGGGAGATATCTGCATCTCATTTAAAGAAGCTGAAATCATACTAATTTAATAGATTTTAAATTAAATTCTTTTAAGTGGATAACTAGCTCCTTTGGTTAACTCTAAATTAAATATCCAATTACAATATTTTACATAATGGACTGCATAAAAAGATTTTGCTTTTTTGATAAGTAAGTTAGTTTACATATTAAAAAATGCAACTGGATGCATTTACAATACAAATGAAAACTGATTTGTCTGATCTGAAATTTCAGAGAGAAACAAGGGGAATTCTACATAGCTTGTGAATTCACCTACTATCGGCATGATCTCCTGATGAAGGAGTAGATGGTTGGCTCAAGTTGTCAACGAAATTGTAAGACATTAGCCATTATGAGAAGCTCAAAGCCAAATCTTCCCTTTTAGGCTTATGAAGAGAGAAAAGGGGTGTTTAAAATTAGAATACCAAAGCAAGCTAGCTATGACAGAAACTGTCTTTTATTCCATACTTTAATAAAAACTAGAGTTAAGACTATGTTATGGTATGACTACTGTTATAGTAATAGTAATAACCTCAAACAACAAATTAATACCTCTAGAAAACACTCATTTGTATTATTTGGTCATAGAGAAAAGCAGAAAGGTCTTATGAATAGATTAACGAAGAGATCAAACAATGCCCTTATTAACTCTGTCTGTTCTCACAAGAATGACTGAAGATCTCTATGCCAATCTTACCCTTCCTCACCAGTCAAAACCTTACTTAAAATCTGATCAATTTCCTGAACTTGTTACATGAAACAGGGTCACATTCATTAGTCTTTAAAGAAGTGTTTGCATTAATTAATTGTATTGAACAATTTTGTTAAATTCTAAACTATACCCATTTTAAAGTTAAAGGATATTGAAATACAAGGTAGCATTGAAAAGACAGGCTTGGAAATTGAAAAAGAGAATATCCAACCATCTCAAAATGCAGAAAAAACATCAGAATAACATTAAGAGATAGAAAGGGTACGGGGAACCTAACTTCTGTAAAACACTGAAAGAAGAAATTGGTATGAGACAGGGACTTTTTGAAAATTAGACACACATGAGTAGATAGCTCAAGGGATTTGTAACGGGATACTGAGCCCTTCACATATAGGTCATGAGCTCAAACACAACCTGGATTATTGGTACAAGATTTTGTTACCATCTGTCAATTTCTCCTAGTGGATACATTCACATTACAACAGGCATCTTTGTTGGCAGCCCCGATTGCAACAAAGATTAAATGGAATCGGAAATTAAGTCAAATTCTTTATCATGAATGGTGGCCCTTGGGCTCAGGGCTCTGTTCTTAAGAAAGGAATAAATGATCCTAGCATTGTTATCTAACTACAGACGTACAGGAACTGAGATGTAATGATCATTGTTACATTCAACACCAAATTTTCAGCAGCTTTCAATATTTTCTTTACACCTACTTCAAAACACCTGCTTTAGACAACCCATGCCCACTGTAGACTCAAGGCAAGTTAAGACAAATACTTGAGCACTTAATTAGAAATTTTTTTTTTTCCTACTAAGTTAAATGAAGACTTACCCACCAACATGGCAGTAACTTTTATCTGACTGTCAGAAATATAACAGTGTCTACGGAAAATTTTCTAGCAACAAAAGCACTGATGGTAATTTAAGAAACATTTTTTTCCTCAAACAGGGTTACTTTAAAATTGACAATTGCTTTGTTCATCACGGAAACCTGTAGCCACCACTTTTTTTATCCTGTTAATCCAAAACAGCATAGCAGAGAGACTACTGACCTACTGCATTCTACCAGCGGAGAAGTCACACTTCTCCATCTTTGTCCCTTGTCCCATTTAAAAAACAAATCCCATACGACCTAAAAGAAAACAGGGTATAAGCAGTTTCTCCCCACCTTGGAGATAGGTCCATATGTACCACTGCAAACATATGCTAAGGGTTTTATTAAATTCATTATTTCATTAGAAGAGGTTTCATGAAACGCATGAATTTGATAATCTTTAGTTAACACTAAGGGTATTAAGGCTTTCAGTCAGAAACTGAAGAAATTAATGGATACAGGATGTATCAAATCTCATCTTTTAATACACACACATAGCTTCAAGGGCCCAGTTCCCTCTGTTGGTAGACTCAAAGAGAAAATGTGCCAGAAAGGAAAATGCAACAGAACAGACCATTCACAACCCTTGCTCAGAAGGGCAGAAAACTAATTCAGTGACTCTCCCAGGAATCATGACTAGCCAACTCTTATAAAACTGTTTCTTGGTCACTGTATCCCCAGCAGAAAGGAATCATGAATTCTTAGGATCAGCTGCCTACAGAGGCTCAAATCATGTTCCCAAATACCTGCAATAAGTCAACAGTAATTTTTGCTTTAGATTAGTAAGGAAGTGTGATTTTATTTCAAAGATGCTACTGTAACACAGTGCAACAATCTCAAAAATGTAATATATACATCTCCATGTATAAGCTAATACTTCTCATTGATAATTGCTAGATAAATTCTTTTTTGGGCATATGAATTCATATAAAGGACAGTCTTCAAACCACTTGAGAATTTCCTTTTCCTGTCTTACTGTAAGTCAGACTTCTACTACCAGCAGCTAAGTGAGTTAAGTAGTTCTCCCTGCAGATTGGCAGATACATTTCTAAGAGAAGAAGAAAAAGTTTATACATTTACTTCTCATTTTTCATGATGTAGAGAAAAAAAAACACACAAAAAGCACAAGACAAGCATTCTAAGTTTTCAATGAGAAGGCCCATGCATTTAGACTAATGCTGAACAGGTTAGTTTAAATACTAGGAACTGTATGGTTATTATAATATAGGATTCTGCTGGGGTTCAGGCAGAATCAAGAACCAGGCCCAAGTGGCCATATTGCTTCTAGTCCTGAGCTGGATCACTCCACCACAGCTCAAGTATTTTTTGTGCAGCACTGAGCAGTGTATACAAATTCAGAGTTATGGATCATCTTTGTCCATTTTCTGTGTAAGTTCACACCAATGCCTTCCCTACCCAAAACCTTCTAACTGCAACAAAAACATTCAGCCCCATGCTGCTGACGCATTGCCTCAGTGAGGGGCAGGAGTAGCTAGTAGACCACACCCTGCCTTAACAGATGGAGAGACCTGTCAGGGTGAGAAATCATTGCTTCCTCAGGAATGTGCTAATCTTGTGAAAAACATCTTTTGCAAATCTTGAGCATTCAAACTTGAATAAAGGCTTGAAATATTCATATCTTTATATTGAAAAAGTATTTAGCACTGCTGAAAAATTCTCAGCAGAACCACTTTCTATTGGATGACCCACTTTTATTAATTTACAAATATTTCACCAGAACCCAAAGATTTTCATGACATTTTGACAAGAGTTACATTAAGGGAAAGGAATGAAAAAAAATGCATTTACACCATTAATTACTTCCACATTAAGTTTAATATGTCCAGATGTTGTACTACAGTATTTTAACATTGACACAAAATGCTCCTTAATTCAGAAGTTTCAAATGTTCAGAAATTCTGCTCTCCAGAAAGCTTTTGTTCCCACTTGGAATAAAAACAATGGAAAAATTTTAAATGCCTAATTTTTTTCCATGGGAACTTCCAGCCATCCAAAAATAAAAAGCACTGGGTTCTTTTGATCTGCTTGCTGAGCTGCAGAACACGTTTGCTTCATGTTTTCACTGTTTTGTGTTTAGTTAGGTTACAAGAACAAAGACAGAGAAAAGGCAGTATAGGGGTCATCGTAAAAGAGGATGAAGATGAGGAGGATCCACACATGTAGAGAACTGTGACTGTATCTTCGTTAATTCCTGATTCTCCAGAACATCCTGGCTGATACACACTTGTAGGATAGTTTAGGTTTAAAGAGACCTCCTGAGGTCACTTAGGCCAACCCTCATCTGGCGAGAAATTGTAGCTGTTTTTGAGGAAAGTACTCAGTTTAGGCCAATTTTGGCAACTGGAACATGCCAGAAAAGAAACATTTTGCTCAAAGAGAGGAGAGAGTAAGCACAGCCTGGTAGTCTACCAATGCTCTTTCCCCCTCTGTCTCCATTTTAACAATTTCTTAATTTGTAAATGTTTCATAAGAACTCAATGATTCTAACAAATCATTCAAACAAAATAGCCACTGCCCCAAGGCAGGAGGAGGAAAATTAAGCTGACATAAAAGTGTGTACTGAAAAAAATTAACAAGTATTTTTTTCTTTTCAAGACCCTCTAAAAGCTTCCTATTTTTCTGTGCTGTTACAGAAAAATGTGTCTCAAAATCAGTATATTGCATGTAATTTAGAAGTTACCAATACCATTAACTATACTGAATTACCACAACTCAGAATATTCGTCATCAGCTTGTTTACCTTATATTTTATACATACAAATTATGTACCTTATCTCTAGTTTTACACAATTTTGTAGCTTATACAGGCTGCTAGAAATGCATGCACATTTAAAGGACATTTTTTAATGGAGGCTAGAATTACTTTAATTACAATTCTGAATATCAATGACTAATTAAAATTGCATGGTACATCCATTGTGCAGTTGTGAAAAAAATTAAAATTTGCACAAATGGATGAATCTGTGGGAATCCAACAAATGCTGTAGCTTCAAATGAAATACCTTCATAGTATTTATAGGAATATATCATTACAGCATAATATTTAAAACAAACGTATGGACATGTACATACACACAAACATACCTGATTTAAAAGCAGCAGCTTCTCTTTCATTTAAATTTTTTGATTCCATTAACTGATGCAAACAACCGCTTTCCCATGTATTTTCTGCAGCTACTAGCTGTAAAATATGATAGTATTTCCTGTAAATTTTGGAATTAAACAGGAGCACTGTGACTTTTTGAGACATCCAAACTTCAAATAGTTTCTATCCTAAACTGGAAAGATTATATCTAATAATATTAAAAATATATTTATTAGCAATCTTTGACAAAGCAGAATTCAATTAAACAGCTGCTTACCTTATTTTTGGATGCCTGTGGCCTGCAGCAATAAAGAAAAAAAGAATAAATTAAACTTAGTAGCAACATTCTTCATAACAAATGTCATTGAAATCTTATAAACCTTAGCTCTGCTCTAATATTAGCACAGAACTTTTCTTATATTGTAACAGTGTCAGCATGCTAGCATACTTTCAAGCACAGATCTGTACCATATGTGAATATCATCAGAAGACCAATTAGGCCAAACATTGCTCCACCTACTTGAGAAAGCAGTCAAAAGAAAGTTTGCTGCACCATATCAAGCGATCTAAATTCCTGTAAATCTTTTATGCTCAGGAGGAACCCTACCAACTTTCAAAATCATGTAAGGACTCACTGTCTGCTAGTATTAAAAATACTGATCACTGTAACAGAGATTGAGGAATGGAAGAAAACCCACAAATGTATTTCCCTCTCCACAGACTGTTTACACTGGGACATGTTTTCTGGGTACTGTAAGATATAGCAGTTCCCACTGATTCCACTGGGGTTCACAGGTGAGTCAGCACTGCAAACAGCGTGGACTTTGCAAACTGTGTAGAGATTCATGCACAATGTGTTTTATCACGCACAATCTGTCTCGCAGCCTTTCATAGAGCAATGAAGATAAAATGGTTGGCAGTTTGTTTAAAGCTACTAAAAACCCCCTAAAAGTAGGAGAGGCAAGAGGGAAAAGTACTGATATTCATACTCTCTAACAAACTTTTAAAACTTGCATTTACTTTTAAATTTTAGCATTTAAACTGCAAGTAAGGGACACTCCCATTTTCTGAGACCTGCATGCTATTCATTAAAAATTAAAGTATAATTTTAATTATAACATAAGATTAAAGCTTAGGACAAAAAACATATGAAACAAATAAAAGCAAACAGGCTTTTGCCTAGAGAGTCTGGAAGAATAATAATATTAAATACAGAGAACTAATCATGGCAGATGAACACAAGCCTTAATTTTTATCAAATTGCAGGGTTTCTCACAACCAGGAATGATGCTATATAACTGAAATTTTGTATTTTGAAGTGAGGCTGCATGGAAGAATTAGAAGGAGAAAGCGGAATTATTCTCAACAAGGTGACAATCGAGGTGACAATAGGGAGGTGCTGTTAGTTGCAGCATACAAATCGCAATAGACTTGAATCTTAATCTTTCTGTGGGCTTGCAAGGTGATGTGCAAGGAAACGTAGGCCGAGGAACCCTGCAGGCACTCAGAGTGCAATCTCAGTAGCAGCAGGCTGTGGGTGTAAACATGCAGCTACAGTGCTAGAGCTGCCGCCTCTTCCTGTGGAAATGCAGAAGTACGCTTTCCAGGGGCTCCCTCCCAAACGCATTCAGACTACAAATAAACAATCCCTGCCTGGGTTCCACCCGTCAGCCTGGGTGTTTTCAACTTCTGTATGGTCACCCAGAAGAAAAAAATGTGGAGGCCGAATCATACTCTCTAAGAACAACAGGAGCATTTTGGCTTTTGTTACATCCAGACTGACTAAGCCAATGTAAATGTATTTGAAAGTTCTCTCCCTCCATCTGACTGAGAGCATCTCCCCTGTCACAGGTTGCTCTTTTCACAGCCTTTGAATGTGGTTAGTTTCCATATTATCATTGGCTGATCTTTTTTCAGTGGCAGCTGGTATAATTTTTTCCATCTGTCCCTTTAACTCAGTGTCTAGTAAGTAGGCCATTCTCCCATGAAATAACAGATCTCCTTCCCGATGGGTACAACCCTGTATGTGTTACTATCCAGAAAAGTACTCTAGGCACTGTCCAAAAGTTTGTGATACTGTGATACACCGATTCAGGAGGCTGATGAATCAGGCAAAGCAGGTATGAACCAAGACGTCACAACTTTTCAGAATACTGCCATGCTACGGAACCACAGAATCACTGTTTCATAATGTTTACGCAGCCTATATGAAATCAACAGAAGATAACGAGAATGACTTAAAGCATTAGGGAATTGTCCTAAAATTTGGAAAATTTGGGAATAAAATCGTACAGGGTAGGTGTGAGTGCTGGAGACTGAGATGCTGGGCATTTAAAAACAATGATTAAAACAATAAGTATTAGACACTAGTACTATCATCAGTTCTACAGTCTCTCTCTTCCTAAATTAATACTACTCAGTTTTTACTTTGGCTGAAGATACTAAAATTCAAAACTCCATTTCTGGCAAACTAATGATTTGCTGAAAACAGTTCAGATCTAGTCCCTGTACATTCCTCAAATCATATTAAAACATTGTGAAAATTGATGGTAATGGAATCATTTTAGTTACATATTGTATCACTACTTTATAACCAAATTCACGGAAGTTAATGGGATACAACTTTTATTTTGACATTGACTATTTAAAACACCTATACTGGCAAGTAGACAACAGCTGCACTAACATATTACTACTGGAAAAGTAATAATGTTTTCTTATTCTTACTGTTGATGCGAAGAGCAAACTCTAGTAAGCTTTTCCAGCTCTTCACCACTCAGTTCTTTAGCTGAATTCCTCAATGTTGTAACTGGACTAGGAACTGCTGTTTTCCATTTTCTTTCTAAATGAAATCAAAATCATTTTTACCCAAAGTAATATAAAAGTAGTATTTGCTTAACATAAAACATATATATGAAACTAATTAATGGAGAAATATTGACAACTATTCTGTGTATGCTCTACAATCTTGTTTCACACTATGCAAAAAAGCATTGTATTTTTTCACAACACACTTTATTTTCATCACATCAGATTCACCAACCCTAAACCAAAAACAAGCTCAAAGCAACTGTGCATCAATCAAAATCTCAATTAATAGAATAAAGAATGACAAACTATTTGCATGTTTTTCATGAAATGCGTGAGAAGAGACCTAAGCAGAAATACTTCTCTTGTAACAAGCTCAGAGAAATTCTGATAGAACTGCTGCTTTTGCTATGTAACATTTTTAAGCTGGCAAAACACATACTATATTATTTAGAAATACAAAACAAATTAACTCTTTCTTCTACTATATTAGTTTAGCCTATACTCACCCCACTGCTCCTGTATGGAAGAAAGATTTGCAAGCAGCTGCTCATGATACAGTCGTTCAAGCTGAATGAACTTCATTGCCTTCTCATCTGAATGGAAGGTTAAAGAAAAATGCACACATATATGAACACATTAAGATTTATTTATATTTGGCACCATATTTGAAAGGGCAATCATTATGTACCTGAAATTTGACATAACTGAATCAAAATGAGTAATGGCTAGCATCCAGATTTCTGTGCAAGGAAGAAAATAATAGCAGACATTAAAATAGCAAGCAAGAAGTAAAATAAGTTGAGAAAAGTTCCAAAAATGAAAATCCTGTTCTCTTCAGCAGTTACCTCTTCCCACGTGCCTTAAGTCCAAGAAAAGTTTTTCTAAAAAAGAAACGAGCTAAATGTCATCATGCTGACAACTCTTATCGGAAAATTGTATCTCTGGGAAATGAAAAGCAAAACAATTATACAAGAACCAGCATGTATCTCTCAAGAAATACAATTATATGCCAATAACCATAACTAACTGACAATATAGCTCCTTTCTACTGACCAGCTGGAGACAGTATTAAAAAAATTTCCCCAACACAAACTTTCAAAAAAATACCCTTCCCCTTTTCAACTACTGTATACAACACCGTTGGACAGCCGAGTTCACCTTCTTCTTTCTGAAGACTCCGCTTACTTTTCTTCCATATGAAGAAGTCTTTCCTCTCCTTTAGGGTTATCAATATATTCACAAAGCTATACCGACAGTTACGTATTTTGTAATAGTCAGGACAATGCTAGTTCCATCAAGCCCGAGTTCTTAGTTGTTCTGTTTAAAGCCATGTTTTGCCAGCTATTTGAAATTTAATTCTACAGTACAATAAGGACAGAAGTACAGTGAATGAGGTTCTTAGTAATATAGAAAAAAAATTTTTTTATTATTCATGATAATTAAAATACTGGAGTAATTATTACAAAAACACAACCAGTACTTGTTATTCTTGTTAGCCTCATGCAACATATACATAGCATGGCTTATGAACAACAATGTTAATGGAAAGAATATTTCTTGCCTTCAAGAAATCTGTTATTAGAAACAGAATTACAGATCAGACAGATAGCCTTAGAGGATCATAGCAACAAACCCTGAATTATTGTTAATATGAAGTTCTACACTGGATGAATTAAAAAGCCTGTCATGGATAATTAATACAGTGCAACATGATCAAGTAAGTTCTTTATTAACCTCAGGAAACTCATGGTTGCAAGTACAGAGAAGATATCCTTCATAAATATGTATTATATAGTAGTGTTGAATTCCACACATCAGGTGTACATTGCATTAAAAATATTTCCTTTAATCAGCTTTAAATACAGTGCCCTTCGATTAAAGCAACTTCTATGAAAGAGAAACTGTCTTTCTATCATGCTGCTGAAGGCATTTTAAATTTACTGTCTTTCCCCCTGCAGAACCATAATTTACCACAGAATTTTTCCATGCCTTTAGTTTGTGCTGTGCATTTTGGATTTTCTGATGGATGCCTTTGAATTAGAATGACCAAGACAGAAGTATAGTCTTCTAAGACAGTGATGGATATTTTATTTTATATATTGCTTTTATAATACTGCAAGTTATTTCTCTGGTTTTGTACTACAGGCTAATATAATTTGGCTAGGTTTCAAGGATACCTTTTCCAGGTTTCTTATGCTTTGTTATTTAACCATTACAATTACCTATTTGCTGTATTTTGTTTGTAACAAATTGCATAATAAAGAAATAATCGGTATGCACAGATTCTGTAATTTATGATGCATCTTAGTGAATCACAGATATCTTAAGGGCTTACCACTCTTGCCTCTTCTTTTTATAGTCTGATCATTTTCCTTTAAAAGCAAACAGAGGAAAACCCAGTCCACCTTTTCTAAAAATACAATTTCACTTTAAGGTTTAATATGATTATTCTCTCCCACAATTACTGAAATATATCAGAGTAATTAGAAGGAGTTAAACTGTTGCAACTTTTTGAACAAACTTGTTTGTATTATCTATGAACAAATCAAAACAAACTGGACCAATGAACTAGCTGTTCCCAGAAGAAATGCCCGTATTTTCCTACGACAGTTTCTCCAACTACCTTGATACGATTTTGACTAATTAGCATTTGCCAAACAACATGTTGCTATTGTTTGCAGGTTCCTGATCTCCCTTAGCTCAGTGTGTTTCTAATCTAGACACTTGCATTACATGTTCTAATCAACTGTTGTGATAATTTTGTTCTTACTGTAACAGTGCCCTATTTGATATAACAGAATACATACCCTATCTTGATTGGACATATTCCTAGTTACTAATACTTAGAACAGAACTTATCCTATAAAAACAGAAGTTCTTTGAAAACATTTTCTTATTTCCTTGTTTGTGCACAACTACTAATGATTGTATCAGTACAGCTTTTGGAAGTGCATTTATTATTTAACTCATATTCCAGCTGTCTGATTAAGAAGGACTTGCTAGCATATTGTATATTCACTCATGGGTAAATTACAGCTGTTTACTTCTTTCTAACCCTGGCTCACAACCTGTAAGTCAATGGTAAAGCATTTGTCTTTTATGTTTTATCATGCCAGATTATTTTAATATCGCATACAAATTTCTACAAGTAAAAGGATACATTCCTCCTCTTGGAAATAGGTCTCGGCTATCTGCAAAAGTAAAAAAGAAAAATTAGGATTCTGTAATTTTCATGAGAGTGGTAAGGCTATAATACGAACTTTTTATCATAGATTTAAACATCTGTTTTCCAGGTTCATATTTAGTTTGGGTAAAATATGAATGTTCAGACTAAATACATGTATTCTTTTCTAGGAAAGATGTTTAAAAAGAATATCAAACAACAAAGACATATTAAGTCCTCTCACACAAATGGATTTGCCCAAATATTTTATCTTGTTACAACAACAGAAAATTATTTCAGAAACTTTTTTAATGATCATATTGGAAAGTTTTAAAGCCACCTAGAACAGAAGTACTGTGGTTACTGCTATGAGTTGAAGAGCTTCAGTTCTGTTACTGACCATTGTTTCCTTATGTTTGACCAAATTAAGATCATTGCTGCGCTCTCCTGAAAATTACAGAGCCATGTGACAAAATGGAGAAATGGAGGTTTCCTGACTGATGAGAAAAGAAAAATCTTTGGATAAAAGACACTGAAAATATCACCTATCACAGCATCAGAGACCCACCAATGACCTTCCTGTTTATATCCTATTTGCAATAAATATTTACAATAAATAATTACAACAAAGATTTCAAATACATGGAATTTGAAACATTTACAATATGAATATTTGAAATTCATGAGATTGACATATAAGGACTCAAGTTCTTCATTTTTTTCTGTATTATTCCTAGTTCACCCACAGAAGTCAGGCAATACCATTTCAGCAGCCTTCTGCCACTGCCTTTCCTGAAGCTGCTCTGCTGTGTTAAAAAGATTTAAAGATCTTCTACCTCATGTGTCAGTTCACTAAGCCTAACATCTTGATATCTGAAGCTCTTCAACAACAGAGCTAGTCATGGAGTTTAGCCAGATGGCAGTTCTTTGATTTGCACTGTAGTTACGACACGGAACAAATTTGCAGCTCTTCCTCCTTAGGTTGACATTTCCATAACAGAACAATTAAAACTGGATTTGTAACAAGGCAGCTCTGCCAAAGATGACCATCGAAAAAACCTCTAAAAATCACAGTTCATCAAGACTTGTTCTCTTAGATGGATGTTGAGTTAATACAAACATGTCAAAACAAAGAAATACCAGGGAGTTGACACGAGAAATAAGCAAACTTTCCCTGTTGCATTTAGACCTCAAAGTGCTAAGGAGGTTTAATATAGAGAACAAAAATAGTTCCAAAGCAGTTACTGAGAACCAGACAAAACAAACATAAGACAGACTGCATATAAAATACTTGAGCACCTAAGTCAATCTCCAGCACTTCTAGGTTAATAAAATATGTAAGCTAACATTAAATGCTGCTGTACAGCTGCTATCTTAGCCAATGGCTAGGAATTAAACAAGGGATCTCTATCCCTAAGCATTCAAGATGTCTAGCTGCGACATCTTAAAAAACAACTTCAGCACGGCTGGGTAATTTTATAATGCCTGTCTTTAACAGACCACTGCAAAAAGGAACAGTAAATATATGCTCACCAACGGTTTATACAGTGAGAAGCTGTGTATAAACCAAGAACACAGGCATGCAAACATAAGAGAAAACTATGTTCCGATATACCAAGTTATTGATGTATCAAAGCTATGTATTTTAATTGCAGACTAATGAAATAGATTTACTATCCTCTTCCTAGTGATCTTTTCCTTTCAACCAGCTATTTCAAAGCCAAAATTAGAAGCATGGAAGTGGCAGAACTTCCAGAAGAAAAGTCGAGATGCCAGTTAGAAAAAATACTTTTTCTGTTAATCAAGTAAAGGTATCAGTTTTTTGGTTTGTTTGGGGTTTTTTTTCTGTTGTTTTTTAATTCTCCAGAACTGGCATAAAGGATTATTTCTTGGACTAAAAGGGCAAAGACACCATTGTACTAGAGTCCATGCACAGCTCAGACAAAGCAAGTATCCAAAGACAGTCAGAAAATAAGCATGTTTCTAATGAGAATCAGAATTTCACTTTGACTCTGAGTTGGTGGTGGGGAGTATTATAGAAAAGATAGAACTGACACCTGGAAAGGAAAAGGTGTGTAACACTGTATAGAAAAGCTAACGTGGTAAACAAAACTTTTTTCTTCTGATTTCTCCCTGTAGACAAATAATCTTTGAGATTTGCAACAACAACCAGTTATTTGTGCTTGCTAGCAAACTGGGCAGGCTTTCCTAGAAAGCTGAGGAATACTGATGGCTTTGTTTGTAAATGCAATAAAATACAAAAAATATAAACCTCAGAAATAAAAATATTTTGTTCCACAGAACTCTACAGTATCAGTGACCTTTACAAGCAGTAACTACTCAATCTTCAGAGACAGTGAATGTTGGCAGTCTTCCTATTTGCCATGCATCGTGTGATAAGGGCCACACTTGCAAATGTGTCCAGTAATTGCAGGTACTCTGATACCTCAACATTCAGGTTGAGACACCTCACAGGTTCTGTGGGAGCACACAAACATTCAATCTCAAAAATCTTTGGGGCATATCAGTTTAGGCACTCACAATTTGAAGGGCTTAACAAGTGGGCACTTCTGTAAAAGTCTAAAGATGATTGCTCAAAGAAGAGAGGAACTTGACAGAGGACTCTAGATTACAAGTTCCATATTCCTGCCCTCAGCCTTATTACTAACCACGAGACCATTCTGAGCTCTTTCTCAAGTATAATCGCTTATTTGTATCAAAGAGAGTAAGAATGCAGGAGTGTCATCACAGTTTAGAAGTTTAAAATACCACAATCATCCAATTTTCCACAACAAAGATAATGCAACTAAGTCAAATCAGACACTATATAGTATCTATATATACAGCCCATATTAGAAACTACAGCCAACAAAAAGTCTTCTAGCCCACTGTTAGTTTGACACAACTAAACTATAAATTAATACTGTGTCAAGTGTTACCAACATATTCATCTTGCATCATAATCTCCAGAAACAAAAACATACTGGTTAGTTAGTAAAAAAGATTGTTTTTTCAAATCACACAGTATTTCCCCTGGTCTTGCAGGTGTGGCAACTGTGCTGTAAGAAAGCGTACACTAAGAAACCTTGAATCTTAGCATTCATGCATGAAATTCATGCTAGAAAGAAGTCTGCAACAGTAAAAATAATTCCAGATTTAAAATGTCACTTAGACATCAGCTGTCTTCTATCTATACCAGTGTCTTACAAACCATATCTAAGTATGTTGAAGAGTGATTTTCCTAAATCTTCCTGCCAAACTAGAATTTTATCATTTGGGGAATTAGAAAACCCATCCTTAAGAGTTTCCTTTAACTGCAGAATATACTTTCAAGGCAATTTATAATTCAACATATATTAGAAGACCTCAGAGGAGATATTTGCTTTGACCACCTGTTACACATCAAAATACCCTGCCCAGATATGAATATTGGCATATGTTGAATTAATGCATTTTTTCCTAATGAACAAAGGTCTCAAATAAAAACAAAATTGTGTGCAACATCCCAGAATCATAGGAAGTACCTGATGGAGACACAGGGGCAGCATCTTTGAATCCATCTGCTCAACCTCTTCGCGGAGCAAAGAGAAAAGAGACTGCAACGTTTGTTTTTGTTCTTTTTGGTGAAAGTTTTCATTTGCTTGAACAGCACCTTCAGCATGCACAGAATCTGTATCTGTAATAAGAGTGTTTTCCTCCTTGATTGCTGCGGTTCCCACTGTAGGAACTCCTTTAAAAAGAACAAGTACTTAGGTTAGGATTCAAAAAATACGTCAAGTTGCCTTTTTAGTAAATTTCAATACAAAAGCTATGAATAAAAACCTAGTATCTCACATAACATACCTGCAAGTAAATAAAATACTGGTCTTGTCAAAATTAGTTGTGATAGGTCTGTCTCAGTGTCAGCTTACCTATCTGAAAAAACACAGTAACATACACCAGGTATTTTTATACACTTCTAACTGGGACCTGATTTTAATCTGGGGCAAACCCCCCCGCATCTAGTCTAAACTGTTCTACAGAGTTATTAATAAGAGACCAGAATGACCTAAAATAAAGTGTTGTGACTGGTGTTACAGTTTCAGCTAAAAAATCAATACTTAGATCCAAGTGGACAAACTTCTATGTTAAGACTGAATTGTAATACAGCAGAGACAGAAAGCAGGGTTGTTTGCAACAGTTTTGCTCAAAAAGAGCAAAAAGAAGGTAGGTGAGGAGAGTGTGAATGAGGTTCTCTGTTTGTCTCTTCAGTCCTGCTAAGGACCTTGTACAGGGAGATGTCCCCGGGAAGGAAGGATGGACAATTCGACCTTTCTTCAGATGATAACCCAGTGGCTCCTCACAGTGATGACAGGATCTTGAAGGATAGAAAGAAGCAGATGACGACAGTGGGGAATTCTATTGTGGGGGACAGATGTCCAGGGGGACTGTCCTGCTGAGTGAAAAGGAAAACTGCCCCTAGATAGCTGGATAATTTAATTGAGAGTCCAGGGAATGAGCCAGTAGTGGTGATCTACGTTGGTAGCAATGACGCAAGGATGTGTAAATTGAACTTAGACTCCAGAACGTCTTGCTAGGCAGAAAACTAGGTTCTCCATGGTACACTCCCCAGTAGTCCACTGTTGCCTGTCTCCCAATTTTACTGAAGTCAAAAAAGTCAGACATGGAGGCGGAAGACCGGCAACATACATGAAGAATAATGTAAAGCATTAGCAGTATAAAAATATGACAGGAAAAACTTTCTAGGTGTAAATCCACATTTTATTGTTAGAAAAGCAGTATTTGCAGTATATTGCTGGTCGTGAATATGATAGTTATCAGGAACTGTTAAATGAGATTAGGGAAGAAGTGCAGAGCAGGCAGTAGTAGTGGGAGAAATCAACTATCCATATACAGACTGGACCAGTTTCTCACTGTATTGGGTTTGAGTGGTGGGGTTTTGGTAGCAGGGGAGGGGCTGCAGGGGCGGCTCCTGTGAGAAGCTGCCAGAAGCTCCCCCGGCTCCAAGCCGGACCCGCCTCTGGCCAAGGCCGAGC
>JAVKLA010000049.1:4330813-4385207 GCA_034782735.1 Sagittarius serpentarius
GCTTTAACTTTTGGTCAGCCCTGAATTGGTCAGGCAGTTGGACTAGATGATTGTTGTAGGTGCCTTCTAACTGAAATATTCTATTCTATTCTATTCCTTTAATTCTGTAATATATTTGCTCCCTCCCATAGGAACCTTGGTCATCATTTGTAACTAATTTGAAAAATGGGGGACTGGCAATACCAAAAAGCACGGTAAGATCATTGTGTGCACTTTTCTCCTTTTGGAGATGCACCTAAACCACTTTTAATTAAAGGTTAAAGTAATTTCATAACAGTATTTACACATGTATTTTTTAAGAAGTGTTCTTTTAATTATAACTTACAGGCAGCATGTAGATGCATAAGAAATGGGGTGAAGAATTGCTATTAGCTTAGAAACTGAAATAAACTACTATATTGTCTATGATGGAAAAAATACAGTGAATAAACAGTGTAAAGGGATGTGAACAGGTAAAGTCTTTTTCAGAAGAAGTTACTGACAGGGTCACATCTACCTGCTTGAACAAAACAAATGTTACCACAATTAATAGCACAATCAGTATGCTGCTGGTTTTGATTAAAATGGTCATTCACTTGTCTAGTGTAGATTCCATGTGCTAGTTAATTGCTGAAAGTGTGAGTCTCAAAGCCTAAATTTGAGAAGTGGAAAAATACCTTGTGTAAAGTTATTTTCTTTTTTAGAAAATGAATGATGTTCCTTTGTATAATATATTTCTATTTTATACCAATAATATAAAAGCGTGTTTACTTAATACTTGGTTTTACCCTCCTCAGAAAACTGCTACGGTAGTATATTGAGCATTGTTTGAAATGTTACTGTACAATATAAATGACTATAAGTGAATGTAAGTGACTGGGTGTGCCTTGCATACTTAGGTGTGTTGCTGTAAAGCCATGTAAAGAGGCATATCAGGCGGATTATGTAAGGTGTATTGTGACAGCCTTAGGAGAAGTACAAATGTGAGATCTATTGGACGATATATCCATTGCTGCTAAAACAGAAGTACATTTATTTCAGTTGAAGACTCCACTCTCTCCCAATTTCATGAAATCCTCAAGTTGCCGTATTGTCTTAGTGTTACACTCAAATAACTCCATCTTTGTATAGGAGAGGCATGTAGTTGAAGTGATCTGATCTGATACCTTGCATAGTATAGGAATACTATAGGCCATATAATCTCTTGAGAACTCACATCAAGCCTGTATTGTCTATTTCAACTAAGAAAGTTCAGTCTTAAAAAATAAAAATAAAACCAAAGTGATAGTATGTCTGTTGTGTTTCCTATTTCCTTTCCTGTTTGGGGGGCAGGGGAGGTAAAGCATCTTCGTTCTAGAACAAGATTTTACAGCCTCAGCTTCCAATGAAATCATCTTGTTGAGACTTCTAAAACTCTTTAAGAAATGTTGCTGGTGACACAGATGAAGTGCTTTACTCTTAGCTAAAGACAGACACTGTCTTAAAAATGACTTCTCAGTGACTTGTTTTGTTTTTCTTGCAGTGGCTGTCAAATGACCATTTATGTTTGGTACGACTGACTCCTCAGCAAAATCTATTTACAGGAGGCTTGAAGCCCACAAATTCATCTACCTTTATTTTCATGGTGAAACAGTGTCTTGCTAGACCTAAGTCTAGACTTACTGATAGATTAAAGTAAGTAAGAAAGAATTACAGTTTTTATACTTTTTCTTCAGGGAAATACAAGAAAATATTAAAATATGTTCTCAAAGCAGTATTTATTTGCAGCTGAAATTCAGCTGCATTTTTTTTTTTTTATAAATTAATTATCTACATGTAGAATAGAAGATTTCATTTTTGCAACCCACAATACAACATTTTGGGGACTGTTCCTGGCCTGTATTCACAGATGATAAAAACTTGAGGTTTGACAGGAAGGTTGACAAGTAGTTAGAATGTAGATGTACAGTAATTGTCTGTACCTCTAATGGAGATGAGGTCAAGTATCTGCAAGAAGTTTTCACTCGCTTTACAGACGTAATAATAAAGTGACCAAGAGTTTTGCAGGTATAGAAATTAAAAGCTGAAAAAGAATTTCAGTTTATAACAAACATCAAAGTAATGGTAATGAAAACAGCTGAAGGTTATTGAAGGTGGAGTGGGGATGTCCTCAAATGGCTTTCTGTTATCTAATTAAAAAATTAGGCTTTAAACTTATTTGCCAATTATGCAACTCTCTTTAATTATTCTTTTTGGTATTATATTGGAGCTATTCACTTTGCTTTATGATCAGTACATTTCTGTTTCCCATAAACGGGAAGTGTTTGCAGTCTGGAAAGCATTGACTTCAACTTGTTAATGAAATTAATTAATTATCTTTCTCATTTGCTGGTAGTAGTTTATGGAATTTAATTTCCAGGGAAAAAAAAAAAGCTAATAAATTCCAGTAACTCAATTAGCAAAGACAAGTGCAAAGAGCCTTAATGGATTTCTTTCTTAAAGCTCAGTGGTGTATGTAATCTTCCCTGGATCCTTCAGCCAGGAAGGCTTCTAATGTGCATGTTCTGTGTATTTATACACCCTTTTGTTGTCTGGGAAATAGTTAATGTATATGCACATTTATAAAAGGTCTAGTTTTCATAGCAATGATGTAGATGGGGAGACAGTAGATAAATCTGTTTATATATAGAAGAAAATACCTGGGAGGTGTAAGTCATACTAACTTATGCTATACTGAATCATCTTCTTGAAGATGACCTTGACTTTAATTTCCCAGGCATTGAAATATAACCCCTTTTTATGCTGTAATGCCTGTTACTGACCTATGCAGTTGCAGCGGAGGAGGGTGGGAGGGCACCCACCCTCTAATGAGGAGGCTTATGTGGTTTGGTATGGTCTATGTCTGCTGGGGGCTTTATTAGGTATTTATATGCCTTACTAGCATAAACTAGAGGTTTTTTCCTGTTTGCAGTATGGATTGAAAATAACTTGAGTTGTAGGAAAATGTTAAGTTCTAGAAGCTGCGAAAGAGTGAAATGGACTGTCAGATACTGTTTCTTGCTCTTTAATTTTTCACAGAAAGAAGTCCTTCTATGATTATTTTTTGTGTGTGTGTTTGTTTCAGTTCATGGAGCTTGGACAATGGTGGCAAATTACTGAGAGAGCTAGAAATTCCAGACAATGCTGAAGCACGTAACTTATACCCAGAAGACTATAGGCGTCTTTTTGAGGCTTTGCAAAACTCTAATGTGTTTACTGAAACCTGGATCCATGATGAAGTCCTTGAAAGTATAAGGAACATAAACCTCTAAATCTAAAGCTGCTGTCTTTTGGAAGATCACCTTTGCTTCTGGAAGATGACTTTGATAAGAAATGATTTAAATAAAATCGGAGATACTGTTAGCTAGATGATTTCCTGTTCCAACAGGAAAATAAGTTTAACAAGTAACAAGAGCCCTTCTACACAGGTTGAAAGCAACGGATTCACAGTTATTTCGTCACAATCCCATCTAGAATGGACAAATTTTGCATCCTTTCCAGGAGCATATTGGTGACCTGCTGCTTTTGGATGTACCACTTCAATGGAACTTTTTGTTACACTGCTGTATATTTACAACATCTGAAAAAAACCCAGACCAAATATTGTTATTTTTGTGTGGTTTGTATTTTAGTGCTCAGTGATTTGAATGTCCTTTCACAGATTCCCAAAATACATAGGCCTTTACAACCACTGAATCTGTTACATTGTCTCCTGATCTAAAAACCTTGCATTCTAAAGTCAACATAATATTAATAAAACAATAGTGGTGGGTTGGTAGAAGACAAGGTAATGGCAACATGATAAAACATCAACTGAGAGGTGGGTTTTTTTGACTAAAGATTGTTATGTCTCTGGGGAAAAAAAGTCGTAACAATTTTTTCTTTTGAAATTTTGAAAAGAACACTGGGCAGCCTGTTCTAGTTTGCAATACACGAACACCTATATGCGTATAGGCTTTATCTTATTTTAGGTCTGAAAACAAAGTCACCAGAACATTCAGTGCTGTATAAAGAGCTTGGGAAAAAAAATCATCTTACCTGCAGCCTTTGTCAATATGTATTTGTTTAATGTGTATTATATGTACAAAATAACTTCAAAACTATATGCTATTAAAATTTTCTTTTTAGCCATAGTGCTCCATAATGCAACCTGTTTCTAGTTTCTTTTCCTGTCTTACCATGTAACTGTTCTGTTGTTGTCTGATGGTGGTGGCAGGCTGTACTGGTTCTATGTTCTATACTGTCTCCTCTGAGAAGAGCTATGGCCAAAACCATGCTTTTTTAGCGGAGTGTAAGTTAATAAAATACCTTTTTGATAAAGGCTGAGCTATTTTCAGGCTTTGGAAAACAGCAGTGACCAAAATAATGCAAACACAGAACGGTATTTCTTAAGCATAGTGTGAGGTACAGATGTGAGAAGCATTCATCTCTGTCTTCCTCCAGCAGTTCCTGCTGCAGAAGAAAAATTGACTTCAAGCAGCCTCAGTTCCCTCTGCTAGCTAGGCTGCAGCTGTCTGTTTAAGCTTCTGAGAAGCCTTTGTAATGTTATGATGAAACTACTGGAAAGGCTGAGGTTTAATTTGCAGTCTGTCTCGGAGCATTACTGGTGTTCCAGTGTAGGTCGTGAAGATTTGAGGCTTGCTTTCTGTTTGCATCTCTTACTGTTTCAGATAACTTGCATGATAGATTGACCATGAATGGCGAACTTATATTAACAGAAGCAATTTCACCTTTTTTCAGTATCAGTAGATGGTAGCTGTCTTATCTACTGGTCTACAAGAATGCAGTGTCTCCTGGGCTGATCCTCTTCCCCCGCGCCCCCCAGAATCAAATACCTTGCTCTTGCTGCAGCAAGATGTCTTATATCAACATACCAGGAGAAGTATTCAGTCCATAAAAGATAACATGACTACTGTCTATATTTTAACTGTCTTGCTCATAACATTTCAAACAACTGAAAAAAAGAAAATTATTTGCTGTGATTTTTTTGATGCTGTTGGAAGAGAGCATTTGCTGAGCCAATGCAGAGACTCCCAAGGTAACAGTAGGAGTCTGTAAGTGGAAGGAATACTGTATAACTGGGGACTTGAAATGAGGAGACTTAATGCTAACCAGAACTCTGCCATTAAGTCTAAGTGATATGTTTAGCCCTGATGACAGATGTGAAATGAAGAGAACAATGGCTGTCATTATACAAATGGTTTTGGTGTTGATGGAAGAGATGGAAATAAAGTGAAAATTACTGGTGTACGTGAATAAATTGGGGGGAGTGAAATTGAAGCAGGTCTATGGATTTGCTTAATTGATGCTATCCACTCAGTACTTACTACTGTTGCAGGTTTACAGCTTCTGTAGGATAATGTTGAATGCAAACTTTCACTGAAAGTTTAAATTGTATATGAAAGCTTCTCATTCATTTTTGTTACGATTTTTAACCAATCCTGTACTACTTGTTTTCCTTTCCTTTGCATATCTGCCTTTGCCATCTCCCTTGATACATTGATGGAAAACTGAGCTAACATATCTTCAGTTATTTTTGATTCATGTAAACGCAAAGACAGAACTCGCAAATAGGAAAACAGTGTATAAATTTAGGTTAGTATTTACAGTTTAATAACCCTTAATGCTATTCAAAGAGGAAACAAAGCTGCAAATTCACTCAAAATTTCAAATGCTAGACCTTCTCAGTAGAGAAGATCTTCATGCTAACTTGGAGACCAAAAGGTGTACAGGAACTACTTTTCTGTCATGGTGGGATAGCAAGGTTTCCCATTTCTGAATGTGCATTAATTTGTGAGTGAGTTACTGTGCCAGATACAGTAAGTAATAAAAAGTATTTTGAAATTAGCACCAACATTTGAAAATGTGAAACAATTCAGGGTTTTTTTTACATAACTTTATGTTGTGACACTTATATATATAAGATACAAAGTAATAGCTTTTTAGAATTACATTAATTAGCTGTAAGCTTTTGGACAGATTTATTTCTTCCTATGTTTTCCTGTCCTTGAATCTGTGATCTTGGATGAGATGAAGGTTACAACATGCATACAACATACTTAATAGAAGGTCCACGGTATAACGTATTCCTTTCAATTATTTCCAGACTGTGGGGTTGTGATTTCTTTTTTTTTTTTCCTTTCTTTCTTTTTTTCCCAAGACCAATTTAATTCATGAACATCTGAAACACAATCCACAAATTATATTTTTATGAAGTACAACTCTTAAGTCTTGCTCCCAGTCTTCAAATACTGTTTCTTAGAGGAGCTGCCAAGAAAATGGCTTTTGGCATGCCATATCAAAGCACCAATATATCAT
Source organism: Sagittarius serpentarius (assembly GCA_034782735.1). Taxonomy (NCBI): domain Eukaryota; kingdom Metazoa; phylum Chordata; class Aves; order Accipitriformes; family Sagittariidae; genus Sagittarius; species Sagittarius serpentarius. The sequence continues at coordinate 4,337,129 of JAVKLA010000049.1, forward strand.
AGTTTGTATATTGATTGTAACTTCAGAGGTGCTAAGTCTTTTCTAATGGCCCTCATCATTTGCCATCCATCTGCCTTGTAAAAGAAAATTACATGACTGTGATGGCAATTGCCTAAAGTTTTACTACTTAACTATATTAAAATCATAGCAAACACAAATACAAACAGAAAGAAACTTGGTCCTTATGACACTCAGTTAATGAGAAATTTTGCCACTTGGAATTAGGAGATCAGTCAAGTTGGATTCTATAGTTATTTCACTTTTGACCAAGAAGAAGGAAGGGTTTGTGACTAAATTAACACAGTAGATTATGTGATAAGAGGTTGTTAAGGTGGAATGTGTATATACTGTCTACTAGGCTTGTTCAGCACTGGACATCTTAATAATTATAGTTTAACCTTGCAGGTAGTAACGATAATGTTGATAGAAATATCAACATAAAACTCGAGAAACAGATTGTGTGGTGTAGTTTAAGATGTGTAAATGTGATAGTAAGAACCTGAGGCTTCCTGAGAAATATGTTGAATTAATTGTTCTGGCAGGCTAAATGCAATCTGTGGGGCTGTAGACTGAAAACTCCCATCTAAGCTTTGCAAGCCTTTAATTGGCAAAGCTCTACCTTTCTTCTGTAAACACTGAGAAAATGGAAGTTGCAAGTAACTTTTCCAGAAAGGACAAGTCAGTGGGAGATGTTTATTCACTCACATTGCGTCCTTGCTCAATAGTTATTGCATCTTTCCTTGTGTATGCTGTTTAACGTGTCAGTGCTAAAAATAGACACATGGGCTGTCCCCAGCTGATAGAACACAACACGCAGCAAGCATACAAAGCCCAAGGGAAATAAGGGGTAGCTAAGATACACCAAATGGAACAGGCAGTTACTCATAATGTAAGCAAGACTTTAACACTTGATGTAGTTGATCCTATAGATAAAACACCAAATAGACAAACAGCTAAGAAATTATGCTGATGAACTTCGGAAGCTTGTTTCTGCCATCTGAAGGAAATTAATGGGTTTGAGGCAGGGAAGACTCAAAATCATAGAAACATAGAGTGGTTTGGGTTGGAAGGGACCTTAAGAATCACCTAGGTCCAACCCTCCTGGCCACCTGCAGGGACACCTGCCACTAGATCAGGTTGCTCAAAGCCCCATCCATCCAGGCCTTGAAAGCTGCCAGGGAGGGGGCATCCACAGCCTCTCTGGGCAGCCTGTTCCAGTGCCTCACCACCCTCACAGTGAAGAATTTCTTCCTCACATCTAATCTAAATCTACCCTCTTTCAATTTAAAACTGTTACCCGTTGTCCTATCAGTAGAAAAAAAAAAAAGTAGAAAGTTTTCGTAAAGTTTGTAGTAAAAAATCAAGTTAAAAATCTATGTAACTGTGAGTGAAATTTATTATAAATTTATGCTTAAAATGCTTCTGCAGTGAGTTTTTTAAATTTTACATTCTAGAACCAGTTTTTAACTAGCACACCAACATTGAAAGTGAAGTGACCTTGTCAAGAGACTCCTATGTGTTCATAAAAGATCTATCTGTGCTTACAAGCTTTCAACTAATTATTTGATAGCTATTCTATGCCATTAGTGCCACAGATTTTGTACTAATCCAAAATCTAACATTTTGTGGTTTGAGCCATATTTTGCTCCCAGAAAAATTCAGTTTTGTGCCATGTTGGTTGGAATGGGTATTGCACATTTATGACTACAGAACAGAATTTGGATTATTTCATTACTGCAATTCTTTCTGTAAATTCATGTTGTAAAACATGCTGTCTTTAGATAGAAGAGCTAAACTTCCACTACGGTGTCTCATCTACCGGAAGTAAGGAAGTATGACTAATTCACCAGCATCAGCAACAATTAAGTGTTATTTCCCACAAAAGTGCCTCCATTACATCCGTTGACAGCTGCTTCTGTCCAGAATGTGTCATGCATTTCAAATAGCTGTTGGGAAGTCTGACCTGTCTAGGTCAGTGGATGACTTGGTCGTATAAAAACCCCATGCTAATCACAGGGATAATTCAACTAAATATAGTCAAGGGCTAAATGACCACTTACTGGAATATATAGCCATAATATTGTTATGCTTTTCAGAAAATTCAGACTGATATTTCCAAAAACATCTGAGTTGGGCGTTCAGTTGATCACCACTGCTCAAAAACTGTGTTGAATGGCCCTCCTAGGCAGACCAGTCTATAAACTGTAGATGTAGATATCCGGAATCAGCTTTCCAGGCTCTTCTTAGAAATGTCGAAATATCCAACACTGCATCAATGAAAATGTTTATGCTGTGTTTAAAAGCTTCACTAGAAAATCCTCTATTTCTACAACTATGTTGTCGTATCAACCGAAATGCAATGTCAGCCAAAAGTTGTTTTTGGTCTTCTGTGGGTTATTTCACTGTACAATTTAATGCCAAGCTGATGAAAGCCCCTTTCTTCAGGTATTCATACTTGGGGTTTTGGGCTCTCTTAAGATTGGGGGTGGGGATGGGGTGTGGGTGTGTATGTGGGGGTGTGTGTTGTTCCCTCAGAGTGAGAAAACCTGACTTGCAAAACAGAAAATAATGAAAGCTACACCTGGTATTGTATAGTCGTATTAGCTCTTCCCTGAGTGCACTTTTTTTCAATTCATGGGTAGGACTTTAAGTTCATGCTTTTTGTATATTGTTTGACCGTTCATCTCTTAAGTTTATCCACCCAAGATATAGACACTAAATTCTGTTATTACTGGGTTTATGTTACGTGTTTTGGGTAATGCCTGCTTAGAAACTCAATAAAACAGCATAGACCGGGAAATGCAGAAGATTAAATAAGTGAAGGAGTAAAGCATACAAGCCAAATATAGAGGTAATCATTTAATATTTTAATAACTGTTAAGGATAATTCTTGAGTATCTCACAATATCACTGTAAATGAACATTTTTTAAAAATTTGCTAGGAGAACTAAAGATAAGCACAGTAATGTGCCTAACTATTTAGCTGACAGCCAGATTGCTGTCTGTTCTTTTGGTAATGAATTACATCACTGCAGCATTTAAGTGAACGTCAACATACATTTTTCTGTGGGAATCCTGTGGCTTGATGTACCTTGGTTCTTCCTAACGGCAGTATTCTAGACATGCATATTGCCATTTCTGATTACCCTGTTGCAACTTGGAGGAAAACAGTTGCAGACTAAAATAATCATTACTGAGAACTGTTTTAGAAATAAAAAACTGTTTTGCAGAACTGTTAGGTCTGCCTCTCAGTGTTCTTTAACAGGACGACTCAATGCTCCTTTCCAGAACACAAGCCCTAACTCCCTCTAAAGGCGTAATAAGGAAAAACAGACTAAGTCTATCTGCAGTTTAGCATATAAATATAGCCTGCATCATGGGTATAATCTCAAATGAATGAAAGCTACATAGACCCATATGGAAAGCACTTATCATCTCATGGACTTTGACCATCACCATTTCAGGGTGGTGCTCTTAGTTAATCGTGCAAGTGTTTTGCTTTTCCCCTGCCATTTATCTGGTGCCTCTGATGACTGACAAAAAGCAGCTGGTGTATGGGGTGCATTCCCAGTGATACGCACTTCCAGAGCTTGGGTGCCTAGCAGCTCCTGGCCCAGCCATACTTCTTTGTATTCAGACCACAGTGATCCAGAAATGTGTCCAGATGCTAGCTCATAAGCAAAATGTCCTGTTTTGGAATGTTTTTTGACAGAATCATTATTGTATCTTTTCCTTTGTGAACCAAACTGGTTAGTATGTTGATTAAGATAACGAACGGAAAGGTATATCATCTTCTGCAGTTAATAGGTTTACATACGATGAAGCCCCTGCCCGAGATCTGACTTCTCTACATAGGTTTCAGTGTCGCATCAGTGAAGAAAAGTTGCTGACAAACCCTTGGATGTCAGTACAAAATAAGTGTATGATTTTCCCTTTGCAGTACACTGAAGGATGCAGCAGACTTGCTGCGTTCACGTGCATCAGACGCCTGACTGAAGGGGCTTTCGGGTTCCCTGTGGCCCCTTGGAGGATGCAACCTCCATGTGTCCTCATGCCACTTATATTTTCATATGTATTTTTTTCCACTTTGGTGTCAGCGTTGAGGCTGGGTCAGTACAGAAATTGAGTAGTAATGGTGCTGGACAAGGCTAATGTGGTACCTGGAACGTCCCTATCACTTCAGGTTTCCTCTGAGGCCGGACTGCAGCAGCTGCCATGTATCAGAGGGGTCCCCAGCCTTGTGGTTCAGAAGATTTATGATTAGACATTTTCTCACTGCCTCATTCCCTTTAAAAACCAACCAACCAACCCACAAAGTTACAAAGTAACTGAAAAAGCTCCAACATAATCCCTATTTGTAATCGGCCATAGAAACATTGATAACCACTTCCTTCAGCATCACAGGGTGCTGGGTTAATGGAATTGTATTATTAACACCCCCCCCAACCACCCCCTTCAGGCAAAGGGCTACTCTCTGCCCCGTGGCCTCTCCGTAGAGGCGAGAGGTCTCGTTTCGGCCAGGAAAATTGAAAATGTCAGCTCAGCCCCTGACGAAGAGAGATCAACTCCTTCCCGCCACGAGGGCGGCCCTGGCCCTCAGTTAAGATGGCGGCGGCAACGCCACGTCACGTGGCGGCGGGCGGGGCAGCCCCGCGCTCTCTCTGTGGCGGCGCGTGCGGGAGGATGGAGCCGGCGGCACTGGAGCGGTTCCCCAGCCCGGGCAAAGGCAGCGGCCTCCGCTCCCGCCGGCGGGTGCGGCCCGGCGAGCTGCTCTACCGAGCCGAGCCCTTCGCCTACGTGGTCGCCAAGGAGCAGCTGGGCGCCGTGTGCGAGCGCTGCCTGCGCAGGTACCGACAGACGGGCGAGCGGACGGGCAGGCAGGCGGAGGGACGCCGCAGCCGCCTCTCCCGCCGGCCCCGCCCGGCCAGCGCCGCCCCTTCCGCTGAGGCGGGGCAGCGGCCCGCCGCCGGGCTGGGGTCGCGGCGGGGCGGGGTGCGAGGGGGTGGCTTTGCCGGGTCTCGGGGGCTGTCTGCAGGGCAGGGGGCGGGCAGCTGCCAGGGCTGAGGTGCGCGACTTGCCGCTTCCTGCTGTTCTTCTTAGGGCTTTTTTTAAAAGACTTTTCTGACAGGGCGTCTCTCCCGGGCGCGGGAGGTTCGGGTGGAGGTTTCCTGGGCTTAGCTGCCCGCTGCGGGCGGCAGGAGTCGGCAGCGCCGGAGGTGGCTCGGTGCTCGGCGGCGTTTTCGCGCCGGGCTGGCCGGTGGCTGGAGGCGCCAGCGTCCCCTCCGAGGCCTTCCTCAGCCTGGCGGGAGCGGCACAACGCTGCTGGGGAGCTTGTCGCTTCTAGGGGCGAAGGCCTGACCTGGCCGGCGGCGGTGGTGGGGTAACGGACCGTGGCGAGCACGGTGTGATTGCCCCCTCCTGCTCAAAACTGCCTTTTGGGGTGAGGATGAGGTTCTCATCCGGTGCAGCCCCGCAAGGAAACCGTCCGTGTGACTGTGAGCGTGACGCTGTTCCCTGCAGCGCGACGCTTTGCCCTGGGCGTTTGTAGAGGTGACAACAGCCATTCGGCACCAGCCTTCAGGAAATCGGCAGCGTGAGGCGGTCGAGTTTACTATCACCCGCGCAAACTTATCCTGTGGAAGGAGCGCGTGGTTTTGAGGCGTACATTGAATAAATGCCTACCTTCTTCCCCCAAATTCTTACAAGTGAAAACTGACAAACCCGCAGTAGCTTTCTGTGTTTGTTTAAAAAAAACCAAAACAAAACATAACTCTTTCCTATCCTTTAGCAATTTTCCAGCAGGCTAGATTGTGATAGACCTGTTTGTAGGAGATCTGTGTATTAACACCTGAAACACATTGGTAGGTAATCCAAAACCATGTATAATTACCAAGACTTGAAGAAGAGAGACAATTCAGTACTGCTAGCCATTGCCTTTTTTTTTTTTAATCTTTTTGGAAGTATTTGATGTTTTGTTTATTGAAACATTCCCAGTGTTTGGCTTCATGTCCTTACAGGGCATCTCAGCTTCTGTTTAAAGAAATGATAATGTGATTCTCATTTTTTCCAGAGAAAAGTTTGACAGCGTTCCAGGTCACGTTTGCATCTAACCTCAGCATATTAAAAAAACCCAACCAACCAAAACAACAACCCCTCCCCCCCAAACAAAACAAAAAAAGATTTTTAGCCAATGTATCTGTGAAGTCTGACTCGTGACATCAGAGTCCTTTGGGGTGGTGACTGCCTGTACCTTTTCAACTTCAAGTTGTGAGAGGCTGCAGACTTCGGAAGACGGGCTCAGTGCAGCGACAGGTGGAATGAAAATGAATCTGAAGTGTTCAGATATAGAAGTGTAACCAGGGCAAGGTTTGCTGGGAGAAATAGTGGTGTTACCAACTGATACATCACGAAAGCTTATGCATTTGTGAAAGTCTGTCTTTTTTTCTAAATAGTGATATCGGCTAAATTGAAAAGTTAAAGAAGTTAAAAATAATTTTCCACTAATCTAGCTTCCATTGCAAAATGTGCTGTGGCTAGACAGAGTTTATAGATCAAGACTGTGCAAGCTGACTTTCTTCTTACTCATCTAAAGGCAGAGGTTTCTTATTCAATGGACTTTGTTAAATTAGTGAGTGATACATATATCCATACATAGGTCTTTTTTTTAATGTATGGAAATTAGAAAAATGGTGAAGTACTGCTGAAGTGGGATGTGGAATCAAACTGGTTTGTGAATCTGGTTTTCATTTAATATGCAGTGTGATCTTTGTTCAAAGCCAGGTGTCAGAAAAACCATTACCGCTCATTTCCAGGAGTACTGATAACTCGCATTGTCTACTACCATTCCTGTTTTTCGCTCTGATCTTTAGGTGGCAGTACAGGAACACAAATTAAAAAAAAAAAAAGTCTTGTGCTTGACATTGATTTAGCATTTTAGCAATCTTACTATATATAAAATGAATGTTTGAGGCTTTACACGGTGAAGTGTAATTCTGTACTTTTGTCTCCCAATTTGTAGTAGTAAATGTTGTTGGATGCAGCTTTTGGCTGTGTGAGAAGTGCTGTGTGAGCCATAAGATGGGTAATGATGTGCAGAGTATCTTATTTCTTGACTGCCTGTTGAGAGGCAGCATGTTCTCACCAGGATTTGGGGTCACAGACTTGCTGTAGTGCTGATTTACTCTGTGACCTTGGCTGAGTTCTTACAGCACAGGTCTGAGGTACCCAAACAGGGTAAGGATGGCTTTTGGGGGCAGAGAGTGCACTGCTCTGATTCAGAGAGGAAAGCTCAGCTAGTGCAGTAGTTTTGCTTAGTCTTATCTCAATTAAAGTGAACATAATTGTGGATTTAAAATACTGAAGTGTTTATATGTATATATAGTTACCAGTAGAAAGACTATCATCCCTTCTTTACCTTCCTGGGCTGTTGGTACTATTTGTATAGTGAGATTAAAATTTTTGGTCGGTGTTACTAGGTCTATGTTGTATGTAGACCAGATGGCAGATTTTGGTAACTGTCTCCCCTTTTGTGATTTCTTCTTACTTCAGAGATAATCCTGTATTTTCTAATGAATATGTTAATGTTGTTTTTAACGGAAGGCTGGGCTAAAATGTTCTGCTATAGCTGATTAATATGATAGTATAGCTGTTTTGAGTTATATTCCATTAGCAATTAAAAAAAATACTGTCCTGAAGTAAGACACATAGTAAAGATTTGCTCAGAGATATAAATTTTTATAAAGCAGAAAAGTGTTTGTTGACACTGTGTATTTCTATGAAAGCAGTGTCTTGAGAGAACACATGACATTGTGTTGCATGATGGCACCTTCTTTGCAAAAGAGTATCTGTAGTGTTAGGGTCAGTGCCTTGCTGAAAACATGCTGTTTGTACTTTTATGGAGGTCTGACAAAAGTTGAACCGCCAGCGACTTCTTCCAGCAACTTACTGGGGAAAGCAACAGAAAATACTCTTCCTCTCTATTAACTAAAAATTTTCTGTATGGCTTCTTCCATGCTTTAATACCTCTTTAACGTGGGGGCAGTGGCAGTACAGCTCAGTACAGGTTTACGTAGCAGGATTGAGGGGGTGAAGAAAGCTATTTCATTTACAAACTTAGGGGATTTCACTCTGTTTTCCATTCTGCTGGACATTGATAAAGATGGCGAATAAAGCTAATTGCCAGTGATTCCCAGAGACTTCCATCGCCTTTCTCTGTTCTGGAAAGTCACTATTACGTCTTTTCTTTTTTCTTCTTCACTATCCTTTACCTGGCTATTGGGCTATAAAATGACCTTTCTTCCAGTCCCTGGCAATTTAGCTTAATTTAGCCTTTCCACAATTGTGTTATGTTCAGTGTGTCCCCTTTATTGATATGTGTGTTGACACCCTCACAGAACTAGGGCAAGTTAGAAAAGTAGGCTGTCCTTTCATGGGAGCTGTGCTCGCTCTATCCTTGTAGATTTTATTCATTCAGGTGATTAATGACCTTATTCTTGATTATAGTCTCTATTCCAGGGTCAGAAGCCAGGCTTGCAGTTAGTATAGTCAAGTGAGTGTGATGATGGAATTTTTTTGTTTCCTTAAAAAAGCAAAAGTACTGCAAACACTGGAATACTTGAGTTGCTTATATGTTTACAGTTCTGCTGTTAATGTTACATGAGATTATAGATGATATCGGAATAGGTCAGAAAATACTGATATTCTCAACTTTCTACACAAAATTTTACATTTAAAGGAAAAGATTTACTTGACCTCTTTTTTTGATATTAATTGGTACTATTTTTAATGTTACTTTTTTAATTTTATGGTTTATTAGAATTTGCTTTTATGTAGTTGATCAGATTAGAAGTTCTGTTAAAATCTGGATATAGCCAGTTAATTCTTGATTTAACAAAATAATCCTAAATGAGTACTGACTTTTAATGTTGGAAAATTTAACATTGCAAAGTTTGCTTGCACGTGCTGATTTATCAGGCTGTCCATTTTATCTGGTGGTGTTGCTCAGTTTGCTTAGCTTGTTAAATCTTTACATGGCTTTTAAAGATGTTCTTTGTCTGATAAGTGAATGCAGAGGTGGCATCTCGGTGCTTGGCAGTTCTCTTCACCTGCGTATTCGATGTTCTATTGGCCATTAATCCCTGCTGATTGAGTTTCCTGCAAGGTACACGGTAGTGATGACACTGCTTGGTCTGATTTTCAGATTTGGAATTGAAAATATACCTACCCTGTTATAGAAAGGGTGTCAACATGAGGGTGAAAGTCAATTACACCTTTGGTATTCGTTTGCTTTTTCCAGAACATTTCTGTGATGCGTTGTATATACAAGAATCCACTGCAAGAAAACTTAAGTCCTGGTTGACGCTTGGGAACAAGCAAACAAACTTTCTAGAATCTGTGTCTCGGAGAAAGTAGGAAAAAGAGGTAACACTAGCCTATTTCCAAATGCTATACCATTTATGCCTTTAAAGGAAAGAGACACTTAAGAAAAGTGAATGTTTGAGAATAGGTAAGGTACAACATTATATAGAGACTGTGAAATAGAAAATGTGTTTATTGTTTCGGGAAGGTCAGAGGTTCAGACTGGTAATGGGATAAGAGGAAATATGGAAATGTTTTTGTATGACTGCAACTTTTGTAAATATATCTGGAGAGAGGAAAAACATCTAGGTTAGAACTGTTGGTAAGCTAGCCATGGCAGCAGACACTACTACAGTATGGGAAATGTAACCAAGAATTTGATAAATAGTTGGGCAATTACAAAGCGCTAAACACAGGTAAGTGCTCCTTGCTGTACTTCACCTGGCTTAAAAATAGCCAAATAGACACAACTTTACATTCAGTACTGTATCTTCAGCATAGACACACTCCTAAATTAGCTGCTGTTTTTTTATCATCATCATCATGAAAGTTGGTGTACCATTGTTAAGGTATGGAGTGCCTAGGTTAATGACATCCTGAAGGTACAAAGATACCATTAAGATATAACCACGGTGTGGAATATTTTAAGTAGAGAGAACCAGGGTTTGATTCAGAAAGATAGTGATGAGGGGGATGCTTGTGATTGCGTGATCCTCCATACCACTGTGACCCTGGCTTGGACTAGTGCAGCTCTGCCTGAGGACAGCTAGCCCTTAATCCTCCAAGTGTACCTCAATTGGGAGGTCAAGAGAGGAGAGGAACTCATTATTTTGGCTCTGTAGCAACGGGGATTTCTTCATGAAGGTGCTGTCATTCACCAACAAACCTAAGATGCTTCCTTAAGTGCCAAAGAGAGCGTCCCTGTTAGCACAGTGGCTGAGTTCTGCTTCCAGCTGTGCTAGGTGATTAGGAGGTGTGAGCTAAGGGATGCTCTTTCTTTACACGAATAGAAGTTTAGCACATATGAGACTTCCAGAAATGCATGAGGCTATAAAATCTATACTATCTCCTCATTTATCTCTGAAAAATACTTCTATTGCTGGTTAATACAGAGATAGCTTTTAAACTATGCTAGCTTCTTGAAAACATGTATTTGTTGCTCGAGGTGTTCCTGGCATACTTCTATTTTGTTCTACAGGAATACTGAAATGTGGAAAACTACTAATTGATGGTATGTTCTTTGATTGTTAATTTTCCATCAATTCTCATCAAATGAAGATTATAAAGTATTATAGTTATATTTTTTAGATATAAGACAATACTCCCATTTTATAGTTTGGTTATATAAAAAGTTTTTTTTTTTTCTTTTGTAGACTATTGTATTTCTATGATGGTTAATAGACTGGAATAACAAGGTTTTTAAAATTCCTTAAACTTATATATAAAAAAATAATTCTTAGACTTAGCACATAAATGAATGAAAGTTGGTCAGCATGACTTGGTGCTATGAGTTTGTTGGCAATAACATTTTTAAGATGTGAGAAGTATGGTGTATTTTATGTCCCTTCAGTGACAGTCAAAGTTCCGGATAGATTTCCAGTAGTTTTCGAGATACATAACCTTGTATGAAGTAGAGGAATATAAACAAATTGTATCTGATTAGTGGTAATCACAGTGTGGAAACTGTGACTGTTGGGAGCAGGTATGTTTTTGTGCTTCCAAGGTAGGATAATTCTGGGAATTATATGCTATAACTTGATGTAGCATTTCTGACTAATCATTTAGGAGTGCAATTGCAGTGCTCTCATCTCGATATATCTGATTTTGTGTGAAGTAAGGGCAAAGTATGTGAAACAAAATTGTATGTGAGTCATGAGCTATACAAAGTATCAGAATTTCAGGTTCCATGTAGATGTGTGAGAATGTTTCCCAAGACCTGAGAAATCGCCTACCACCACCACCAGAAATGTTTCTATGTGTAGTGGAATGACTAATAGCCTAAAAAAAGTAGCATTTTCCTAAGAAGATACTGTCATCTTACTGTGATAGCGAAGGTTGAAGGAATCTTACAGAGAACAGGATAGAAATGCTTTTTTCTGTCCTCATGCCAGCTGGAGCCATAGGAGAAGTGGCTTCCAGGCTGCTGTCCCATGCTGCCAGTAAAATCTGCAAGAGAGACTCAAGAGAGTAGACAATTGACTGTGCTTTCCTGCAGTATCTCCTCCAGAGAAGGCCCTGAACTTTCTCGTCTAGAGGAATAAAGTCTGTAGCAGAAATTACACTTACAGACTCCATCTCCCTTTCCTTCTGCTCAGAGTCAGGTTGAAGGTGGGGAAGGAGGAAGCTCTGGCATTCAGGATAGCATTCATACTAAGTAGTCCTGGCTTGCCTGTTGATTTGTTTTGCCTCCCTCATAGCACCCTTTAGGGTGGTCAGGAGTTTCCTGTGTTGCTGTTAGGAATATCGCTTGGTAGGTGTTTTCCTCAACTGACTGTTTCTTTCTCGTGGAGATTTGTTTTGGGAATATAATTCAGGTTCTGTTTGCTGTAAACCCTCCCCTTTCCACTGTGCAGTATTTCGGTCCTTGCTCTGTGCCTTCTTACTGCTTTGGATGCTCTGGGCTTGCTTTAGGCAAGGTGTGGGTCCGTACCTATCTCCTTCTTCCCTTCCTCCCCTGCCTTGCGGTCTCGAGACTGCTCTTAATGCTTTCTGCTGCCAACCTGGCTTTGTCCCTGTTAATAACAGAAGAAATAGAAAAAGTAGAGGCATTGTTAAAAATAAATTCTCCCAGGTCAAGTGTTTATTGCCGTGTCTGTCATTTATGGAAAATGAAAATTTAAGTTTAGCTATGCTTTAAAAGTCCCTAAAGATGTGTTGTGATTTTGTGTTTACAATTTCCATGCTTATACGCTCTGTAATTTGAAAGGTATTATATCAAAATTGTTGTCTTGTCAAGCTGTGACTGACAATTTAAGTTGCAGTCATCTTGTAAATTCTTCTCAATTTAGGCTTTACTATGTATCTGCAATCCATACCTGATATTTCTTTTCTGCATATTGCAGTCCATAATATTAATGTTTTAAAATATTAATAATGTTCTGCATGAATATTCTTTGCTTGTAGTAAATTATAAAGCTATGAAAATAAGTTTGTGAATTGGATTATCTGTGGTATTCATTTTCTTAGGGTGAATTGTAATTGTGCAAGTACAAAATTAAAATTAGCGCTATAAGGAAAACCATAAGTGATTATAATATGGGTAACTTCTAGCTAATGTAATATGTAATGACACAATTAGTTTCAGATATCTCCTGAGAAAGTTTTTAATTTTGTGTAAGTCGCTGCAAGTTTTATACAGTGTTAGGGAATTTATTGTTTAAATTCTTTAAGAACTATTAATGATATCTTGTCCATAGGCATTGGAATTCATTAATTGTTAGTGGTTACTTCTATTGTGGCTGTACTCAAAAGCCACTATGTCCTTTTGGCTGTATGGTGTATGGGATGATTTTGTTTTCCCTTGAAGAATCTACAGTCTTCTTCAGAACCAGCCACAACAGCTGCTTTGAATTATTCAAAGTTATATAGGTGAGGCTTGTAGAATTTTTGGCATGTCTCTCCACCCCACCTATTCATGTTTTGAAGTGGGGTGTGGATCTGTGTGACAACCTACCTGATGTGCTGGCTAGGAGCTGCTGAAAGGGCAAGTATTCTTGCCGCTCCCCTGAGTCCTTCCTCTCCTTGCATGCTCCTTCTGCTTCTCATTTGGCAGCTTTGCTGCTTATCTGACCTATGCATACTTTACAAAAATATAAAAAGGTTAGACAGTCAGGGCTGTGCCTTCTGGTAGTAGCTAGCCTTAGTCCGCTGTACCTAAAAATGAAACCTTACAAAGGGCAATTAGGGGAATTTCCAAGCTCTTATGGGTGTCTTCAGGAGAAGCAAGGCTTTCAGGAGTGCAGGAATGACTGGCTTGTTAGTGTGGAGGATTTCTTCCACCTTGCAGCCCGAACCAGTCCTGGGCAATCAGGCCCCACCTTCCTTCCTTTACCCAGTCATGTTTTTGCCATATTTTACTTCCCCAGAAGCATTTCCTGCCATTAGTTTCAGTTTAGTAAAAGAAACACTGCAGACATTTACAGGTGTTTCTTACCACAAAGAAAATATTTTCTTTTTGGCTGATGTCTTGGTTGCATAGGAGTGTCTTGACTTTTCTGACTTCATTTTTATCACTGATTTTACTTATATCAGGTTCTGTGCTTAATACCTGCAATTGTAATTCTCGCAGTGTACCTCTGTGGCTGAATGGGAGATTTTATTTAGAGACCAAGGTAAAGTTTTGAAGCGTTCCCAAGGGCATCCCAGTGGCTGTAGGGTTGGCGCCAAGTGGCACAATTGGTTGAACACCAGTGAGTAATTCCTGTGCTAACTCAAGCTGTAATCCTCTGTTCAAACAGCTTTCCTGTTTATCATCTTAGCTACTAGTTGCCTTCAGCTTGCGGCTTGTTCTGCTATTAGCTTGATTGCTCAAGTTTAAGTGAAATTAAGGACTGAATTTTTTTTTTTTAAAGTAAACTATCTTCTTGGCCTCTGAGTATCACAGCACCTGATCAATAGGCAGGAAATACACCTTTTGGCTTCACTGGGGTGGCTTGCCTGGGCATTCATGTAGGGTTTGTGTGCTGCCTTGCATAATTGGGTTTCAGCATTCAAGGGAAAAAAGCCACCAAGTGTGTTGAGAAGGACTTCTTAGGAGGGTGTGATTGGGAGTGGTTGTGATGGAGAAGTACAGAAAAGGAACAAAAGATCATCATTGAGAAAGAAGAGGGAGTAAAAACACTCTTATCAACTATAAGCCCTTTCTTACAATTCAAATGAATATGGCTTATTCATACAATTTAATTCAAATGGCTCATTCAACTGCTAGGGGTGTGTGCTAGTGACCTGAAATACAATTTCTATGGTGGTGGCTTTCTTGGTAGTGGGAAGGATCATGGTAGAATAGTGGGAGAGAAAACGAGACAAGATATTTGGTGAAGCATTGCCCTCAAAGAGGAAAGATTTGTCTCAGGAAATATTGACCATGAAATAAACTGTGTATGTTTCCTAGGTAAAATCTTTGTTCAGTGTATTTCATGCTTCTCAAAGGCCAGAAACTTGTTTTTACTTATTTGTCAAGAAAAGCTTGAAAGCAGCTCGCTTTAACATAAAGCTTCAAACTGGAGTGCTGTTTTTTTTTGTTTTTTTTTTTTAAAGTACTACTTCTCCCTGATAAGACAAACTAGAGCACCTCTTCTTCATCTTGCTGTGGCCTGGTGGCTATTTTCCATCACAGAAATAGAGTTTGCAGCTCATTCTGAGATAAGTGGTGTACCAAGGAACACTTGCTGTGTATAAAAGTGTATCTTACAAATTTTATCTCCTCCATTTCTGTGCAGCTTGTCTGTGTGTGAGGAGTAAATTCAAGTACCACTTTGCAGATTATTGTGCTAGGAATCTATTGAATTTTGTATGGGATGAGAAAGGTTTCTGCCAGGCTAGTGCGCTGCAGTTTAATTTCCTCTGAAAAAAACTGAGATTTTTTTGATCAAAGTCTGGATCTGGATATTTTAAGCGTTGGGTGAGTATTGACGTGGGTCTGTACTTTGTGTAGTTGCTTTGATTTCTGTGGTGCATTGTCCTGGTTTCGGCTGGGATAGACTTAATTTTCTTTCTGGTAGCTGGTATAGTGCTGTGTTTTGGGTTGAGTAGGAGAAGAATGTTGATAACACCCTTATGTTTTCAGCTGTTGCTAAGTCGTGTTCATGCTAAGTCAAGGACTTTTCAGCTTCTCCTGCCCAGCCAGCAAGAAGGCTGGAGGGGCACAGGAAAGTTGGGAGGGTGAGCAATTGCATTGTGCATCACTTGTTTTGTGTATTCCAATCCTTTTATTATTGTCACTTTATTGTTGTTATTATTGTCATTGTTAGTTTTTTTCTTTCTGTTCTATTAAACTGTTCTTCTCCCAACCCACAAGCTTTACTTTATTTTTCCCGATTCTCTCCTCCATCCCACTGGGAGGGGGGGAAGTGAGGGAGCGGCTGCGTGGTGCTTAGTTGCTGGCTGGGGTTAAACCACGACATCTAGCTGTTGAAAGTATCTTAGTTCAGATTTCTGAAGAATCAAAACCAGACTGGAATATTAGAAACATTGGAGTGACACAGAAAACCACTTCAGAGATTTAGGTTCATAAGTGTCTATGTTGTTTTAGCAAATGAGACTGGCTACTCAGCTATTTACAAGCTTTATCCACTTATATTAAGACTGTCTGATGAGTTGATATTGCTGTACAACAGATGGAATAGCTGTGGAAACAATTTCTTGAAATTCTCTATGAAACTCAACATGTGATGATAGATTTATCTGAAGATTTTGCCCCAGGAATAAAAAAAGGCTATGCAGTAACTGACACAAGATATATATGACATCAGGTGTAAAACAGATATAGCAATGACATGTATTTTATCTTTAATAAAATTTATTACAGAATTATGTTTTGTTTTGTTTTTTTAAAGAGAGTAGTTTTGGTTTTATTCCCCCAAATAAGCACAGAATAGTATCTCTTTCTAAGAATGTCCCTTTCTATGACTGAGACCGTAGATGAATTGTGCTGACGAGCACTAAAAAGAATGACAGGTCAGGCATAATAATAGCAGGAGAATTATAAAGGCTCATAGTTAGCAACCCAGTTACTGAAACAAGTTAATCTTGCTACCTCTAATAGATATCTAGTATTTTATTAGACATGCAGTCAGTCTGTATATTGCTCATATGTGGGTTTTGCTGCCACTTAATAGCCTTTGCTGCTTTGGCAGTCATTTTGATTGAATTACGCTACCTATTTTATATGGTTAGTGCCTTATTGTGTGTTCTAATAAGTCAAAACTACTTAAATTAGATTTTTAATGAAACTCCATAGGGAGTGCAGACATGCTGAGTGTTGTACACAAAACAATTAGACCCCTCTAAAGACTTTGTGGAAAGTTGGGGTGGGGTTGCTTTGCTGGACTTGCCTTTTTACTGAAAAGTGTGCTGACTGGAGAATCCTGTTGCATATACGTAAAATGTAACACAGGCTGGATTTACTTGTGCTGTGTTAATGCCCCTTATAGGATCTAGGACTAAAAATAAATGGGTGGAAGGTGGTATGTGTGTTTGTGCTGAAATACCTATTCAACTAACTTCTCATTGATTAGGAAGTTACTGGATTTATCAAGTTTTATTTTTATGCTGTTTGCTTTATTCAGTGTTTCAGGAAAGGTTTAGCCTTCTGTTCAAGTTCACTGCCTTTGTAGAAATTCACTTTGCAGTAATACATGTCACTTTGCTTATGTTTTTATCTGAAGAGGCTATTGTAAGATTTCTGACCTGTAAGGGTTGGTTGTCATTTTCCTGCCTTTCTGCCACCAGGTGAAGCCTTCATAGACAATCTTTGATCACGACTTGCGATAGAGGGTCAATCAAAGCAAAGAATGGCAGTGCTCGCCTCCTTTTTAATTTGTCTTGCTTATGCATAAAACTGAAGATATTCTCAGCTGATGGGTATATTGTAACGCATGTATGAGGAATGCAACAGATGAAGCATGACCTTGTAGTTCATTGGAGGATTCATAATTCATAATTGGAGAATTAGAGCCCTTGTTGTGTTGCTGGCTTCATCTGTGAAATTGAGTAAGTTCTTTCATTGCTTACCTATTTGAGAGAGATCTTAAGTTTATTGCACTAGCCATATACTTAGAAGTTGTT
Organism: Sagittarius serpentarius; assembly: GCA_034782735.1. Lineage (NCBI taxonomy): Eukaryota > Metazoa > Chordata > Aves > Accipitriformes > Sagittariidae > Sagittarius > Sagittarius serpentarius. The sequence goes on from JAVKLA010000049.1 coordinate 4,354,271, forward strand.
GATAGCACATAAAATAGGAAATATTTTAATTGTATGTTTGTATTTCACCTTAAGGGCACTATTTGAACTTAGCCCACTTGAATACCTTAAAAAGTGATTATAGGCAGCAGAAGGCATATCTACTATAAATTTAATAGTACTACTAGGAAAAAGTCCAACACCAACAGGTTCATACGCATATTTAGAATTAACATGGCTTTTTAAAGTTGCTAAAATATGTCCTAATTCTGCCAGAGCTGAAAGATTTGCCGTGCGAAACTTTATGGCCCATGCAGTTTGCCAGATGAGAATATTATGGTGCAGGGTCATATGACGGTTCATTCCAGCTTCAAAAGCTGTGAAACTTGTTTGTCCTTGGCCCAAGAAAAAAGCGTACAGGTGGAAAAAAAGCAGCTTAATTGATACCATAGGAGAATAGAAAAGAGGTCAGTGGAATCTGAATTACAACAGAGTAAAGAAAACATAAATGTGAAAAACTGTTTACCTGAGATGGGCTCAGGAGACATAACCTAGAGAGCTGCTCTAAGCAGAAGGGGTATTAAATATTTCTGGGAAAAACTGGTTGTAAAGGAAGAACACGTCAGTTTTTTAAAGTACTGGTCTGCCGTGGATGATATCGTGGTATAAATCACTTATCAAATTAAAGACAGAATTTAGCAGGTGGAAGCTGAAGTAACAACGTATGTATGGTATGAAGGGTTATGAAACATGCCTCCTGATTTTTGCATGTATGTATAAAAATCTCAGAGATTTTGAAAGGTGAGACCTACAGTCCTTATTTTCCCTGGAAAGTTACAAGGCTGTGGCCCTTCTCTGTGACTCATGGGAACACTTAAAAGAATGAAGGGAAAGTGAAAAATACAGGTCTGGGAAGAGATTCATAATTTCTGTATAAGATTTGAATTTCCTGAAGTTGAGAAGCATCTTAAGGAGAGGATAAAAGTGTTTTAAATGAACAGGAGTTCTTAATGGAAAAGATCTGTAAGAACTTGTATGCAAACCGATGTGGAGGGAACTGAATTTTGGGCTGGGCACCAGGAAGTTGTGCCTTTGTATTTGGCCAGGAGATCTGTAGGATGGGAGCACCAACACTAGGCATGTAGCTGGAGAGCCTGGCTCTGTCTGCATGGTAGCATGGGGGTGGTTATGCTGCCTGGTGGTGGAAGAGCATGTAGGTATCACGGTCCGTACCAATGAATGTGGACGTTACCTGCAATTCTGAATATCCTGTTTCAAAGTTGGTTTTAGCCTCTTATCTTATTCCTGAGCCTCAGGAGAAACTGAATTATTAAAGGACACATTCTGCCTTTGAACAGGTAGCTCTCAGTAATGTCAGTGTTTCGTGTGCACAGAATACAGCGATGTTTGGCTTTCTGTTGGGAGCTGTTGTAGGGCTCTGGTCACTCCTCCTGCAGCGTTCCTTCCCTTATTAATCTGCTTTGAGGCAGAGGAAATAATTTACAGAACTCCCAAGTGCTTCAGAAATAATTATGGAGCCAAATTCCTTGTCCTTAGAGATTGCCTTGGGAGTTGTGACTTTGGGAATACGTCTGTTCAGAACAACTGTACTGTAGACTTATTAATTTTTAATTTTCATATCTTCTTTTTAACCTCCCCCCATGGAGTCTTATAAGCTGTAACTGCCTGTACACATACTATTTCATGACCCTTGTAGTTAGGGCTGCTTGTGAAGCACATATTTGGTACTCATTCTCATATGTTCACATAGGCTTTAATTATAAAATTCTTTTCTACTATAAAGTACTTTACTAATAGCTGTTTGTTATTAATTGAAAGATTATGCTTGCTTTTCTGCCTGATAGCACATTAAGGATTCAGTATCAGTTTTAAAAACTGCATTTGTTGGGACATCTCAATGTTGATCAATTTTACAGCTGGAAGGTAACAGCATTTTTAAATATTAATTTTATTTTCCAGATACAAAGTCACCTGCACTGTGTGTTTACCTCTCTCCCTTTTGCAGTAAATTCTTCGAGGCATGAAATAGCTTGCCAGTTGTCTCTTATGCTCAGAAGTTAATGAGTGTTTATCAGTTTATTGCAGATAATAACTTAGCTACAAACCTTAATGTATGCATGAGCTCATTGTGTAGAATTTTTGCCTTAAGACAATGTTTATTCGGTGGTAGTAGGTTTAGTAATGTCATCCCAGGCTGTGCTTCCCCCCAGGTCTCTGCAACAGAAACCTCCTACTCCCCTGCCATCCTGCCCCATTCTGTGAGCTGACGAGGTTAGAAACTTTTCGCAGATTTGACATGCTTCCAATTTTGCCACAAATTTTTAGTAGCTTTTACTAGAGCAGGTGTTTTGGCTTTACCTTGTGATGAGTCCTTAGTATTTGTTCCGACTGGTGGGAATAAATGACCTCTATTTTTTCCCAGGCTTGTACTTCTGAAGTCTGTCCTTGATGTATGTGTGTCTTGTTTACTGCTGCTGGGGATGTGAGTTCACAATCAGGAACAACAAAAATCTCTGTGGACTCACTCCTGCAATTGTCTCCTACCAGAATTTCTAATAAAGAGAGAAAAAGGTTTTAATTTTTTTGAACTCGTATGTCTCCTAACATTAGTAATTGCCAAAAGTGCATTTTTTTTGCTCATGGGTGTGTTGTTTCTATGCATATGTATGCTTGTTATGCAATAAAAAAGGCTGGATTAATTTTACTTGGAAGAACAGTATGTTCTCTTAAACTTATAGCTGAAATAAACAGAAAACTATGTTTTAACGGTCTCTAAATAATTTAGTTCTTATTTTTGAGAAGTTATTTCCCGACCAACTTTAGATTAAATTAATAAAAAAATTTCTGTTAATTCCTTCTTCTTGATTTTTATTTTACAGTTACTGAGGATATATTTAACAAATATGGTGTGCATTTGGGAAAATAAGTATTTTTATAGTAGTAAGATTATTGCTGGCACTGTGTACTACAAGGTTATATGGTGGTGGTAGGTTATCAAAACAATTTGTTACTGAATGAGATTTACTGGAAAGCTTTGTATGATAATGGCTTCAATATCAGGCTTTTGGAGGAATTCTTCATATGAAAGTTCTATTTTGTTCTATTTTAAAAATGTCATAGCAGTTACTGGAAAAAAATTACAACCTTTAGACTGTTTTTTTTGTTTTACATCAGGCTTTTGCATAACTTTGTGTTGACAAAGCCTCATCAACAGAAAGTTGACTCTCATTTTACATCTACAGTAAGCATAAACATTCTATGTTGATGTGATTGTAGATCCTATAGCACTGTCTGTGAGGAGTGACGTCTTCCAGTTACGCAGTTTAATTCTCTGGCCTATTTCAGCAGTAGACTTACATGAAAGCAAATGTCCTTCCTCCTCATGCTGAAAGATTGTAAGCTTCTTAATTATGCCACGGGGTAGGGGGATGTCAATTCAGCTGCTCTTGTGCTTTGCTTTGAACACCTAAAGAGTGGTATTTAGGTGATGCTAAGGTAGGTATTTCTGGGTGCTCTTTGTTTCTGGATTACATGCTACAAGCAGAGCCTGGCCCTTAGCATCTTCAGGAACTGTGGTTTTCTTTCAGCACTTGTACCCTGCAACAGCTGCCAGGGCTTCACCCATGACCAAGACCCTCAGGGCTTGGTTTCTGGGGCGCTCCAGGGCCAAAGAGTTTCCTTAGGGAGGGCTGATGTGTCCTGGTTTGTCATGTAAACAAAGCTGTTCCCCAATAAGATGAAGAATTTTTCCAGAACATGTTGCTGTAGTGAGGAGAAGCTGTTTCTGGTGAACACAGGTAGCAGCAGCCCAGGGAACAAACATCGGAGAGGATCAATGCATTTTGAAGAGGAAGTAAATGGACATGATTGTGATAGACATGATTAAAACTGTTTTCTTGCGTACTGCTTTACAATACACTCATCTGAAACTACATTAGTTTAGTGGAAGGAAAAAAATTTCACCACATGAAATATGGTAGTGTCTGCTGATTCATATGCTGGCGTGAGGGTAGGAGGAGTCATGCTTTTATTTCATGTTAATATTTTTTGGTATGATTGTTTTCCAACACTTAAATGTTTTATATGTGAGCAGAGGTTTGTTTTTCTTTTTTTTTGACCTGGGAATATAGCCAACAAAAACTTAACATGACTAAAATAAGAAAAATGCAAAGAATGGGAAAAATTTATTTTTATAACTGGAAATGAAGTTGAAACATAAAAAAAGAAAAAGCTTTATTATAAGGCGCCATTACTTATATAAGCAAGAAAATTCCTAGTGTGATTTTTTTTTTTTTAAAGTCTGGAGACTTAAAAAATATGTCTGGAGAAAGACGTACTTACAATAGCTTTGGTTTATTTCTAGATTTAGCCTAACACAAGAATTATCCAGGAAAAAAATTACTTTTCCATGTCAGACAAAAACACTATTCTATTTGTTTGGGTTTTTTCCTAAGCAACAATTTTTAGTTGCATTTGTCTTTTCCCCTAAACTTGCTTTGAATACTCAACATTAAAAAAGTTAAAGGGTCTAAAAAGGCTTAGTAATTTAACTGCATGCTCAGTTTCACCAAAAAGATGCTCATTGAAAAGATCAGTGCCAGACACAGAAACAGTATTTAGGTAGGATGTAACAACATGTTGTAAACATGCATAATGAGTTGGAAGCTAACTCTCAAGGATATGAATGGCAAATTGATCAAAACCACTCTCTTACATAGTTCTCATCTTTCTGTTGAACTCGCACAGAAGCCACCAGGTTTAATTTTGCTTAACTTGTGGTTTAGAAATGCGCATGAGTCTAATCTGCAGGAATTACTGATACGGAAGTTACTCTTCCCTTTGTGTGGGGAAGACTGAGTGTTTACATACGGTACTCACATTTGTGATTTTGAACTATTTGAGTGTTTTTAATCACACCAGAAATGTAGACTGCAAATGGACTGTGTGTGGGAAAAGCATTCCACAAGTGTCAGTATGTTGTTTCTACATATTGGATATGCTTAGCACATTGTGCATATAGTAAAGTGACCTGTCCCACTAGCAGACAGATCTTTAGGCACAATGAGGGTTAAGGAAAAGCTGTTAACAGCTATGGCAGCTCCCCTCTTGATGTAAAGCCTAATGTTTTCCTAATTGCAAATATATTAATCTCTTCTTATCTAGATAAACTGTAATTGAGATAGGATTATTTATTTCAATAATTCTGTGGGATTTTTTTTTCCTCAGTTGTGCTGGTGACTGATCTGTTACTTAGGAATGGGGGACCTAAGACTTAGACAACTCCATCTTTCTTGACAGGTGTTGAATTTCTCCGTGTGTATATAAATAGATGTTATATATATAAAAAAAAGTGAAATAACAAATGAAGTCTGTCTACCCACTTGCAAAATGGCCAGCAGCAAGACAAGCAAGTGAAAACCACCAAAATTAAATTAACCACAGCTTGATGATACTTTGGTTTTGTTTTCTAGGCAGCCAGAGTGCAGTTGTGTATCTCTTTCCAAGACAATAGAGGCTGGTGCTCTACAACACTCATTTTGATTGATGCCTTCCACATGCCTCAGCTAATCTGAAATTTGAAGATATACTCTATTTTGGAGATGGCATTGCAGTTTCAAATAGATTTTTCAGTGAGCATTAAGTTTGTAGCTCCCTTTTCTCTGTGAACACAAGGTCTGACCTTGGGAGGTGTGTAGGTGTATCCACTCCTGTTGAAGTGAATAGACATTGGTCATAAAGCTCAGGAGATGCATCATCTTGTAGGATTGAGCTGTTCACTTCATTTGTGACCTAATCAGGATTTGAACTCAGGTTTCAGGAAATGAATGCTTACTCTTGCTATTTCATTTCCATAAGATGCTGCAGTGAATTAGAAAATTTTACTTCAAGAGTACATGGGAACTCCGAACATCTGTTACAGCACTGGTGAAATGTGCATTTCACGTGCCTGGCATAAGCAAAATAAATCCTTTAGATCTCCATATATTTTGGTATTGCATTTTTATGCTTTTCCCTTGTAAATTCTTCCTCTATTATTTGTGGAAGACCTGCAACAGTAAGTCTGCAGCATTTTTCAGGACTGTCAGATTATTAAAACAATTCATTTGCTAAAGTCACTTCTGGTTAAAACTTGGACTCTGGATTTGGATTTCAATGCTTAGAAAATCAGGTTTTAATTTTAAAGCCTGATTTATGTACAGTGTATGTACAAGGAAGGTCTACTTTGTTTTTTCCTGCTCTTGAAAACTATTCTGTGTAGCATTTTGTGATACAAGATGTGGATCACTCTTGATACCAAAAGACGTTAGATTGTTTCCCTGAAGGTTTGTATATTAAATAGCCAAATGCTGAGAGGTTTTCAGTAATGGAAGAGATTATCTATTTATATCTTCAGATGCCCCCTCTCCCCCTCCTTTTTTTTTTTTTTTTCCTAATAACTTATCAAAATCTTCACTTGCTATTACTGCTGATGTAGTTGTATTTAAATCTCTTTGTTCCTTCCTCATGATTGATTCCATCCTATGACACTGGAGGGCTGACATTTTTCTGGAGGTTAGCTATGCATGATTACTCAAAGCCCAACCCAACTGGGGAAGGAAAAGAAATTTCAAAACAGAGATGAGGAGGGAGTCCAGTCACACTGATTGTATAAGCCGGGGTTGGTTCCTTGTGTTCAGACACTCTTTGGCTTTAATCTACAGGTTCTCCCCTAGATGTAAAAATATCCTCAGTGCTTGTGGTTATCTTTCTGGCAGACAAGGAAACATATTCAACATTGAAAGGCAAAGTTTTCTTCAAATGATAGATCTGTTTCATTGGGAACTGTGTAGCAGAATGTGAACAATGAATACGGGCCACTATGTGGCTAGAAGATGCTCAATACCAGTCTCTTATTTATAGTGCTGAAGTGTTTAAAACTAATTCTGTAGACACTAGCTATAATCTAAAGCTCTGTGTGTGTCCAAGAAATAATTATTTGCTTGGTCTGGCTATTGATGCTTGATACATTTGATGATTACTCTGCCAGCCAAGAAATGAAATTGCTAATGAGAAACGAAATGACTATGAAGAACTGAAAACATGAAGGTTGAGTCAGGCTCTGAAAAAGCTGTGCATATTCTGTTTAAAAAAAACCACAACACAACTCCATTTTGAATATATGATATAGAATATAAAGTTTACATATGCTGCTGTTATATGGAATGAATAACAACTGTACCTGGGACCTGAAAAAAAAATTCTAAATTGTTGATTTTATTAAGAAAATATTAGGTAGTATTGCAGTCTTCCATGTTCAGTTGTAACAGGCTGTGCACAAGATCTATATTTATCAGCTGCAGTTGCTATGAATAACTGAGTATATGTTACATCATTTGTCTCTATGTGATCATTTCTGCGATCATAGAATTTTCTGTGAAATGTATTTGGTGGCTCAGAATTAATTTAAAGCATACAGAGTATAGTGGAAAAGTCATCTGATCATGTGACACACACTTGCAGGAGAAAAGATTTATTTGATAAAAAAAGACTTTGCCAGCTGTTTTTCTTTCTACTGACAGATATCTTTTATATGTGTATGGATTTTAAGGGAGTTGAACTTTACTGGAGTTCCGTCTTAACTTCTGCCAGAGTCAATTCAGTGTCATTTCTAGTTAAAAGGTCTTCTTTCTTCATGGTTGTCATACATACCAGATGAAAACAAAAAAAAATTGCTAGTATGCTGTAGAGGACACAGCTTTTATTTAGCTTTAGTTTTGCAATTCAGGACTATTTTTAATCCTGCAGTGACATTTTCCTCAGACTAGTTTGCATCTTGAAACAAGAGACAACTTGACGTTGCATATTCTTCAGCTGTTCTGAGGTAACAAGAAACAGCCTATTCTGCTGGAAAAAAAAAAATGACAAAAAACCCAGTAACAATCCTGATGAGGGACGTGTGTCGCTAACTAGTAAATTATAAGGAGGAGAGTATTGCTGAACTGTTTTAGTTGCCTTGTGTAACTGTAGGAGAAACTAGGTTAAAATAATGCAAAACCAATTTTGTTTGTGAACAAAATGGAGTATGTTTTTAAAAGGGAATGTGCCTGGCTTCTTAAGGTAACATTTTTTGTGGGGCAGGGGTCCGCAGAGGGCAGGTGAGCTTGTTTTCTGATTACCAAGAGAATGGACTGATTCTTAGTAAGCAATGGGAAGCTATCCCATGTGGAGCTGTCAGAATGTTCTCTCTAACATGCTGCCTAGTGGCACCCCAGATCATATTTTCTTTAAAAAAAAAAACCCAAACCAAAAAAACTCCCCACCAAACAAACAAACAAAAAACCAAACTGAAAATGAAAAGGCAGAATACATTACTGACCTGCTGCTATACTATGTGTCCTTCTGTTTCCTGTGTCCTTTAAAGGTGTGCCTTAAATATCCACAAATTTCCCCACCCCACTAATATCTTAATTGGAAGTTGCAGGACTGCAGTGTACACTTCAGTTGTGTGCCATTCCACCGTGCTGTGTTATTTCAGGATGGGGTGACTGACAGGCGAAGGCTAATTCTGCCACCTGTCTTTCAGAAGAACAGCATAAACATTGGATCTGTCTTGGCTCACTGATTTCCAGTTGTCTGTAATTGCATCCAGAAACGTTTGGGAACCAGAGCAGTTGATAAAGTGAAGGTAGACTGTGCATACCAACCCGTTCCCCTCAGCAGCCTGGCTGCAGTGTCCTGAAATAACAGGAAGTTTCAGCTGGCCTTCAAGAATAACACTGGGGAAAAAATGCATTGCAGTAGATTAATGCAGAAATGACACAAAGGAAGTGGTTGCAGGGAGGTCTAAGGAGACCTTGTTGCTCGGACTATAACTAACTAGAGCTAAAGAACTAGGGTATGTGTCACGGCTGCAGCTTTGCAGCCCAGCAGCAGCTGGTGGCCCAAAGGCAGAGTGAGATTGATGGCTTTGTTCTGCTCATTCTACTGCCTGTTCCCATCAGATGCAGTGTGGTTAAAAGCCCAAAGCTTTCCCCTTTTATCCAGAAACTGTATGCTAATACTAAACAAGAAACAGCAAACTGCTTTGTTTCTTCTTAATTAGGGTATAAACCTTGGAGTTTACTTAGGTTAGATGTTGGATCTGGGCTTCATGATATGCAAATTGTCCTCGGTCTGTTTGTTAATTTGTGTTTATTTTACAACTTTCTTAGCTGTATCTTATGTTGCATGGATCCTTTTTTCCCAAGAGTCAGTTATGAATTTCTATGGGGTTTTTTATATGATTTTTTTGTGGTAGTTTTTATGTGTCTTATCTTAAACCTAGTAGAATTATTATCCAAGATGATGCTATGGTTGTCCTGTCCTATCAAAGAATCCAAATTGATAAGAATATCTGCAAATTTATTCAAAGATTACAGGGAGCCCTGCCAGACATGTTTATAACTGCAAGTCATCTGTATTCATAGTCCATCACATGCAGTGATTTTACTGGTGTGAACTATGGACATTGTCCCACTAGAGGAGACAATTTTGATTTCTTCAAAACCACATGAGGAGTGAGCTCTTTCTTTCCTGTGTTCTGTTACGAATAAGTGGGCTTTCTCACAAGAAACCATCAGGGTATTGTTTTGGTAAGGGTTCCGTGACGGGGCGCCACTGTTCACTGGGTGCCTGCAGTACAGCATTGAATGGGGCTCTCGGGTGCTCTGCAGGGTGCAGAATAGGGACAAATAGCTGGACCGTGGTTTCCAGTTACTCCTTCATATTGTGTTTATGTAACAATAAAAGATAAAGATTAGGATTCAAACTTCGTTAGCTTATAGATTTGAGTTAGGTGTTTATGTTAGAAGTCTTCTTCTGAGCATAAGCAATAACTTTTAAATGCATACAAATAGAGGTGTGCATTTTCAAGTTTGCTCAAAATTCAGGATGTTTTGGAAACTGAAGATAAGAATAACTGGTAGAAATAAACGTAAGGCCTATTAGTATTACATTACTGCCTAAGGTACGCATCTTGAACTCGAATGCTGGATTGGTTTGGTTCCAGGAGGGGCAAAAGACAAAGCGTGAAGTAGTTTTGGTAGAATAAAGCTCAAATTTCAAATAGTGTAGACTGACCAAAATTGTGTCCTATGCTAAGACTATTTCTTTTAAAGTCACAATTAATCTTTTGGTGCTGTTAGGAGGTTCACTTCTAATTGTTAAATTGTGGGGTTTTCATCACTCAGGTGCCAAGCTGTTTGTCAGGTATTCATACAATGATGCAGCTTCCATGGTATAAGCACATGGTGCTAAATACCGGGTTGGGTATCTATGGCCCTGATATCACTGAGTGACAGATGACGAGGTTTGGAGTCCCATGAGTACCTTTTGTTTTAGAAAGGATGGCTTTAGTTTGCAAGAGCAAACTTTGCTAGCCAAAGATTAGAATTTCTTTTGCTATGCAACTATTATTTCAAATACAGTTCTGCATTAAAAACCAGACTTGAGACTCTGTGGTTTCTGATGAAAAGCCATCTGTTATTACAAATGGAGACATTTTCAAGGGTGTACTTATAATAGTAGGAAAAGAAGATAATTCTGTTTCAAATTAAGTGCATTAATCCTGGGTAATGTGTTTAGTCATGGGCAATAAATTTAATCAGATCAAGTATTCCTTTAATTTCTTTCATTAAGAAAACTATCTTTGTGAGAACAAAATGACTAACTTTCTAATTGATGTGAAATACCTAGAGTTCTTCCACTGAAGCAGGATCTTTTCCTTAAAAGGCAGGTTTAAACTTGTAATCACTCTTTAGAGTATTTAAAATACCGTAGTGACTATAAGTGAGAAATTTTGACAGACTTTTTATAGGTATCTCACAACTGCTACCATCATTGTGTAAGCTCTTCCAAGTAAATGGATATAATTCCAAGATTCATAGGCAGTCTAAAATATTTCTATATTCTTTTAAAGATTGTAATGATGGTCATATGTAGACACTGGGCAGTTTTTCTGCCATATGGTCTTAGCTTATTTTTAGGAGGTGCGTTTTATTTTTTGTTTGGATTAAAGTAGTAAGTTTTGCATATAAAATATTTTGTGTGCTACAGGCTTGGTAGCAGGGTATTTTATAAGTGCAATTAATAAGTCCACATTAAATATTCTCTGTGAGGCAGATTTAAAATAAAAATCCAAGTTGTTTGTTTGTTTTCCAGGTATGGCAGATGTCTGTTGCAGGTATTTTTTAAGAATGATCTATCCATGATACTTAAAGCAATTTGACGATGTCCAAATATGCAAGTTTTTTCTTGTTTTCCTGTTCTAATCTTACTCCCCGTTGGTCTCACTAACTGTATCTTACATGGATTGACATTCCTGCCCGTGTAGGGGCTTTCATAAATCCTTCCTTACTTTAGGGCCCTTGTAATTTTGTTTAGATTTTGAAAGATCTTTTTTCTAGGTATTTTTCTTATTAGAATATAGCTTGCATTTTGGAACACAAACATCTGCTTTGTTAATTAAGTTCACAGAAGTAAATTCAGTGATATCATGTGAAGGCATATTCCACCAGGCTCAGGGTATGCTAAGCCCCTTTGTGTCCCACAGAGCTGTTAGGATGCGCAATTTGAAACCGCTGAGATGAAGCATTAGGTGGAGAAATTTTCCTGGAAGCATGCATGTCCTTTACTTTGAGTGGGGTGGCATGGCATGCTGGCCAAGGGTCTAACTGACCATGTGTGCTGCAGCTTTGCTGTGATGGATGGTGCGTGTAGCTTGGATGGGTGAGATGCAAATGCCTGTGCAGATAGCTTATCATGAGAGAGAGCAAGGGAAGAGAAGTCTGTTGTGCAAGAAAGTATTTCAAGAGGAGCGCTTTCTATGTTGGTAGCTGAAGAAAGGTAACTAGCTGGTCTGGTCAGATCTTCCAAGGTATTTTTTGCAGTTAAGCACCTGTGCACCACTGAGGGAAGGACAAATGTCGAATTCTTCAGATGGGTATACTTATGTTCATATAGGTACTGCAAATTTTGGCTACAAACCTGTAAGATTTCTTCTTAAAAATACCCCAAAACTTGCTGTGAATATGTGGCTTTCTGACAACCAGTGTGTGTTTAGCTGAATGTGACTTTTGCTATCTTTAATCCAAGTTTTAGGTCTATTTCATTTGCAGAGGTGAGTTTTGGATTCATAAAGGTACAATGAAGCAAGCCTGGTTGGGGGATGCATCCTGACTTTTACTGGTCAGGATGATGGCAGTAAAGATAATTACATGGTTAATGAACTGTGTGGATTTTTCTGTAATCTTGGGGAGATTGGTTGCTCTCTGGTTACAGTTACGACATAGCGAATGCACTTACTGGAAGGATTTATCCATTTAAAACAAACCACCAGAGGGGTTGTGCTGTCAGGATAGTGAAGTCGGCCTATGCAAGGCTCTGCTGTCAGTTCAGTTGTGTTTGAAAGTTGTGTTTGCCCTTCTGTTTTCTGTAAGTGCAAACATTCCTGAGAATGGGCCGATCCTGACTTCTACAATCTTCATCATAACCTTTGAACTTTTAGTATGGTGATAGGTTATTTTCAGCCATTCTCTTATTTCCGTGAAAAAATTGACAGCTGATGTGTTTCTTGCTTTCATTGTCCCATGTATCACAAGTATGATACTTGGCTAAATGGGCTAATTAAATTTATCTGCTGCTTTTCTGTAAGTGTGTACTGCTCATAATTTGATAATTATTTCCAGCAGATTTTATTCAAACTTTCATACTTATGAAAGCAGTTTCTATACATAAAGCTACTTGGAGCATTCTTTGTAGGAGGATCTGAACTGTGGAAACTCAGGAGTAAAATGATAATAATGGTAAAGAAATAGCTAAAGTTCAATTAGTGCCTTTGTTGTTCCTGTGTTCTGTGTTATGTCTTATGAAGATTTTAGGTCAGTTTTAATATCTTTAATATCTTAAAACTATGAGCTGAGCTGAATAGTTGAACAGTGTTAAATACTTACAGCTGAGGAATGTCAATAACTTTAAGAAAATGAAGGAAGAATTATGGGCTCTTTGTTTGGGGTTTCCAAGAACCTGAAGAAAGGGTTAACCCAGGTCTTTAAACTTGCTAGTAAACAGCATATGCTTTCTCAGTAAATTCATTAGTTTTGCTCCTGTTGGGAATTTTTAAATTCTGTAAAAGTAATGCTGCTTGCTGTAGGTAGACTTCAGAACATTTGGACAATTACATTTGCATACTATACTAGTTGTTTATGATTTTTTTTTTTCCTTGATGTGTGTCGATCCTGGTACTTTTTGAAAGGCCAGTATTTAGACAAAACTCTTTTTCCTTTCCCCTCCCTCTTGTTACTGAAGCATTTCCAGTTTTTTAAATTAGAAATTTAGAACTTCTTTTCTAATTTCTGCTATGGGATGGGATGCAGTTGACTTATTTTTTTAAACAGCCATCTCATAACCTCATCTATTTTATATTCTACTGAGTTAGACTAAAACAAAATGCTTGTACATAAATCAGGCTCTTTGCTCTTGATTATTGTGGGCAGTGATGCAGGGGCCAATTCTAATAGAATTTGCAGGGAAGAAGTCAATTGAGTTTCGACAGGGGTCATGTAGGATCCATAAACTCCCATGGGGCAGTTATCAAAGATCTAACTGTATGCAATGGAGCATAACAGAGCTAATGCCTTTTACTTACTGATCCTTGATTGAACAATTAATTTGACAGTGTCACCATACACTTTGCTCATAATTAGATAGGTTTGATTTTACAAACAATCTTACAAGACATTCATAAGCTTCAAGGTGATTTTAAGTTCACGGGTAATTCTTCCAAAAAGCTAGTTAGGTATCAATTATCAGAAACTTTACTTTTGCTTTCTAGGGTGCAGTTCATATTCAGTGTGTTTGTTCTTAATATTACCACTGTTTTATAAAAACCTGAAGTTATGTGTTTGCCAAATGCCATTTTGAATCTTTAACTGGTTAGCTGGGCTGCTGCCACATGGCGCGTAGAAAAAGGACGAAAAATCTCTAAGAACAAATAGAACATGCATATTCATGTCTGGGTAGGCGTGTTTATTTTTAAACAAAAATTGCCTGACCCATTTTCGGTAAACAGAAAAAAAAAATCAGGTTATAATCAACAGGCACAGCATTAAGTAATATCCCTTGAAGAATTTTTAAAGGGTTAAAAAATAATTGCCAATTTACTTTGGGGCTATTGGCCTTAGAAATTTATGCCTGCAATTAATATTTACAAATGATAATACTTTCATGACTAGAACATTACTGTAGTAACAATCCTTATGGCAAAAATGGAATATAACACATAGCTTTTATTCTGTACAGTGTAACTCATGTTGAACCCATTCACTGTAAATTTACAAGTGTGATGATAATGTCTTATCTCATTCAGTTTGTGTTTTGAGACAATGTTATCTTGTCTGTCTCATGTTTAGATGGATAAATAAGCAAGAAAACTAGAAAATGTGCACCATTGTCAATAGAAACTTTAACAGATTGCCTTTTAAATTGTTTTTGTAGCTTTTACATATATAAAGTATTTCTGGCCAAGAATGGTTGGATAGTAAATATTTGAGAGATTCTAGTATGTATATACATTAAAATACTGAATATTAAAAAATATTCAGTGACACAAAGTAACTTCAGTCACTTCCACATCTGGATATATGCTCAAATAATCTTTTTCTCTTGTATGTAATTATTCTGAGACAATTTTTATATAGCAGCTGGATGCTTAATTTAGTTGCATACAAAGCTCAGTTTAGTTGCAAATCATTCCTATCCTCTACAAGATAGTCATGTTACCAACATTTTTTTTTTTTCTGACAGAAGTTTGGGCTTTATCACCTGCAGTTGTTGACTCATCAGCTTCTGTGAAATCCAAATCTACACATACATTTGAAGGAAACTGTACAAGAAAAAAAAATAATTGAAGATGATCAAAGTGAAACCAAACCTCTTCAGAATAAAAATAGACTGTCAGGACAACCTGTTTCATAGTTAAGGCAGCTGAACCATCCCTCTCCCACCTGGGAGCAGCGCTTCTGCATCCTGCCCTCGAGGAGGACCTTGCCTGCGAACACTGTGGTGTGCGTGAGTGCACAGACAGACAGATGGGAAACTTGTCAGAATTGTGGGCGCAATAAAAAGCGAGCCACCCTTTCAAAACCACACTGGTGGAGTTCAGTTCTTTTGCCTGAGACCAGTTTCTGCATGTTCATTGAGTGGACACAGCAGGGCTGGCGGTATTTTGCTGCACCAGGATGGTGCTGCTCCCCTCCCGTCATCTTTCCTTTCTGTGTGCCTGTCCCCTTTGTTATGGAGATGCCTGTAGCTCTGAGCTGTGACCTCTGTGCAAGCTGGTGCTCCTTTGCATCGGTCTCCTTTGTGCTGACTTGCTGTGGGACATCTCTGAGCCTGCTTGTTTCATGGTACCCCCCCTTAAAGTTTTTTTGATACCCAATGTTACTTAAATGGTATTGCCAGTCATGGCAACGAACACAGCATTGAAATGAGCAGTGTAGGAAGCAGTAAAAGTCACATTTGTATCTACCAGGGTTGTTTGAAGAAACTCTATTTCTTTTATTTTTTCCTCCACAATTTTAAGATAAGAGTGGCAAAGCATCTGAAAAATTAAATTATGAGGTGTAGTGTAACAGTGTGTGAAATCCATGGCATAATCTTTCTTGGTTTTCTTTGAAACAAGTTTGTCTAGCTTAAAGAGGCTTAAAAATCTGTTCCTGGCCTTGGGTTAAGGTTTGTGGCTCTTGAAGCACAGAGATAGGGGAGGTCCAGGCTTCCAGACCTGAAGGCACAGGACAAAGGGTTATTGCTATTGGTAACCCCCGTGAGTTGTCACCTTTCAAGCATGGCAACAGGGGACACGGGGCAATGGAAGGGACCGAACCTATGCACTCCTGCCTCTCTGAGCCACTGCCCCTGTTGAGCAAAGCCAATGCCCCTGGGACTGCTGGTGCTCAGGCTCTCCAGGCAAGTCAATGTCCCTGCGGTGGCCAAGCTGCTAACAAAGCACATCAGCCTGGGCTGTGGTGCTGGTTGTCGCAGCAATGCTCTTTCTGTTACTCGGCCAAATCCTGTTAAAGCATGTGCCAGTATTTCTTCTTCCCTGCAGTATACAGCATACGGGATTAGACACTTTTTTTGACTTTCAGTAGCCCTGCTCATGTCATAAGTTGCCCAGCTGCTGTAATGTGGGATCTGCATTCAGCACTCAGTCAATGTTACGACTTAGTGGGGGTACAGCAGGGGCAGTTTCAAAATGACCAGAAGCAACTGTAATGTCATTTTATCCTTTGTACCATTTCCTCCTTTTGCAGTGATACTACTCATGAAAATTTTGTCTTTTCCGTGTGAACCAATAATTATTAAAGTGTCAACAACTTTTTTTTCTTCATATTCATCATTAATTAAATGATGAAATATTCTGGAAAAGGTTTGTTGTGGATGGATTTTTGTTTTCAGAAACTCCTGAGTGTATGAAGCTGGGAGAGTTATAATGAAGATTTTAAAAAAGCAGAGAAGCAAACTAGGGAAGATTATTCAATAATGTGGGTGCAGTTATAGGGCTGAATTCTGCCACCATAAATACTATTTCCCATCTTCAGAATACACCATAGAACACCTCTAGTGTTTTCCAGAAGTACTGTATTTTAAAACAGTTTTTTAAATTATGATTTTCCTTTTTTTTCCAGTAAAACTGTATCAAGTTTTTCTCTGCTGCTTACAGCATTTGGTATATTTTTAACAGCTTTTATGATTTTGAGACTAAGCAAAAAGATGTTTTAAAAAACAAAGTATTGAATACTTGCTTGGACATGGTCAGTACTACAGTTTGCTGTAACATTCTTCTGTATTGTTACAGCTTAGTGTGTAACGGGACATTTTTGGCTCCTGGATTATGGTAAATAATTGTACACAAATGGAATAATGTGGAAAAAGCAGTGATATGTGCAACAGTTCTCTGTCCCTGTGATCTTAAATTTTAAATTGTCTTTATATGGTTTATGATTATTAGTCATGTGGCCACTAGATCAAGGTTATCTTTGACAACTCTTGCATTCAACCCTGTATGCATAAGCAGTAAATGCCCAGTTCTCTCTTCTATCTGACTAGAGAGAGCAAAGAAATTTTACTGTGGATTAATTCTTGCTATCTTTGCTAGCAAATGGTTGAACACAGAGCCAGAATCTATGATAATAAGGTAATCTGTTTCCATTTGCAGTAGGCTTTTATTATTCATTCTTTGTAAACCATTTAGCAAGGAGTATGGGCTAACATTGATTGCTCCATAATTAGTGCTCACAGGCAGTATGGTTGGAGCCATGTTGGAGGGGAAAATTTATCAGCTGTTAAAAGCCACATGACTTGCGTAGAAAAAACGAAGTGCAAGGTCTAAAGTGTATTAAATTGCCATGTTTATCATCTACCTAAATGCTACTGTCAGTTCTCCAACTGCTTTATGTGCAACTGTTCCTCAAAGTAAGGCAGGAGTATCATGCATTTTATTCATAACAGATTGAACATGAGGCAATTATCAGTAAGCCATTCGATGGTGAAGCTTATTCCCCAAGTCAGGAAACTAAAAACAGGTATTCTGTAACAGATTGGGAAAGAGCTTTTCAAAATGACCACATCATCAGTGCAGATGCACAGTGGAGCATCTGTGCAACCTTCAGGCGTTCATTTATATACATTAGTGAGAGCATCGGTCTTTGTGTGACTCCTGCGGGGCATGCAAACACAGCTCAACTGTTTCTTTGCTGGAAGATTTTCTTGCCAGATTTTATTAAAGTACATCATGGAATAACATACAAATGAGATGAGATAAAATGCCTAAAAAGGCTATCTGCAAATCTGCTTTACTACTGTGACTTGTGAGTGTTTATTCTAGAGTTCGTCTTCCATTAAGTTTCAAATCTTCACATAGGTTAGCTAAGTTTGTCTTCCTTTAAAGCAATTCCCTGTGTAGCACTAAATTCAGTCTAGCTGCCTCCTGTGTAATGCCAGTGCCACTGGCAGGGCTTGATGATACTGTTGGTGTTTGAGCTCACTGAAGCCTCAGGCACATAAAATGATTTTTTGCAAAAGAAATTTGGGGGGCGCTGAATTGCTCCTGTGGAAATGGGAGAGGCAGCAAGGCCTCGGTGTGCAGGGTGCATACATCCACATGCCTCATTCCTTGCAGTCTGCTTGGCATTTTTACCTTGTTTCTTATTTCATTCTGTCTTTTGTTACTGTCCAAACAAGTAAAAGTTAAACTCCTACTGTTAATGTGAGTTCAAAATTGACACCAATGCCACAGTACTTAAAAATTTTCAAGAATTCATGATCCAATGCGTCTTCCAGGTTTGTGGAAAATAACCATTTGCACAGAACTCAAAACAAGGAAATGAGTGAAATTCATTTATACCTGTTTGTTTAGAGGTTCATTTGCTCATCGTGTGGAAACTCTGACCTCTAGAAGAATTGAACCTGCAAGCAATCAGATGCAGGGGAGAAAATAAAAAATCCACCCCCCCACCCCCCCACCCCCCCCGCAAAGTGAGGGGAGGAGGAGTATTTGGGCAGAAAGCCGTCTTACATCATTGCAAATATCATATCAGAAAATATAACTATGAATTTTAATGTGAGAATGTAGGTTTTGAGGTTGCATCTTGTATTTGAGCCATCACTGACATTTGAGCCTCTATAAGCCAAGGATATGCTTGCTCTCTGCTTGTTATTGTAAACAGATACTGTCATAGCATTATGTGCTGTAGTGAGGATTTGTATAATTATAATTCATCTTCATAGTTTTCTATCTTGAACATGAAGAAAGCATTGATTTGTACCAACTTTCCAACAGCTCAGTGGTCATTGGAAGATACTGTGTTTGTAGTGAAATACAGCAGTCAGTCATGGATATTCTGTATCTATCAACTTGTATAACCTTTTCTTTCCTTTTGATATGATGGATCGAGGAATCTCTGCCACGAACTCACAAGGTTATCGTATATGGATGTCCCATCCTCTTTCAGATGGACTTGCAATCATTTCAGGAGATGAAAAACTACTTTATTTTTTAACAGTATTTGTGCAGTTACTGAATGCTAGGTAATAGATCTCTTGTTAATATTAAGTTTTGTAGCCACTGGGTTATTGCAAGCATTTTGCGTTTGTGTTCTAAACAAAGTAAGCTTCCTGGCTATATAACAAAAAAATACGTAATCTGTGCTATATATAGATACCAAATTATTTTTTTAGTAAATATGTTAATTGATTTTTTTTTTAATGAGGACTAGATGTGCTGTTAGTTCCCCCTTTTTCTATCTGTTCCTCCCTGACAGTACAATTCTTGAATGTGTGGATATATAAAGGGCTTTTTTAGTTTTGCTGCCTTTTTTTTTTTTTTTTAGCAAAAAATTTATTTCTTTTGTTGTGTGGAAAGAGACCATGAAAATGTGTGGTGTATACTTGATACAGTGTTCCTTTATTGAGTCTTCCGACAGTTGGAAAGAACTGGATTTTCAGGTGATGTATGCGACCTATGCTTATTGATGCTAAATTATGACCTCTTCCGGTATCTCTCACAAGTGTGATGTGCTCTGTTCCTCTATACTCACTCTTGATTCTCTATACTTGCTGCTGGATCCCTGTGATGGCAATCTAAGTGTCAGTGGCTTCTGGATGTCACCAAAAGGAACTGGTGACCCAACTCATGTTGGTAGCTGCTCACCGTTACAAATAAATGATTTGGACTCATTACAGAAGAATGGATGTATAGATGTATAGCAAGACCAGCAGAGTTGATGATTGTGAGATTTTCAGTGGCACTTACCTTTAAGCAGAACATCTGATTGTGTTACATCTTATCAGCCTCTGAAGTCAGCCCTGCTTTGGGCAGGAGGTGGGACGCGGTGACTTCTCGAGGTTTCGCACAACCTAACTGTTTTTTTGGTTCTGGGATCTCCTATGCTGAGTTGCAGTGTAAGCATCTTCCCACAGCTGCACGCTGCTTTCTCTTTGGAGTTACGAGGAGTCCCAAGAATGGTCCTAACAAAACTTGTCTGTTAATTTGAACTGAAAATCTTCAGAAAGCTTCCCTTCTTACGCTGGTCTAATCTAGACCTGCTTTTTCTCTTTTCCTCCGTTTTCCCAGTCCCTGAAACAAAGATGTGCTTGTAGCTTTAGTAGTTACTGACAAACATGTCATTGAGTCTTGAATTTGGAGGATGGATTACTTCCTGGCTATCCTTGTGTAGATGGTTTATTTATGAATAGTGATCGCTGAAACAGGTTTCCATTAGTGCTGAAGTTTTTGTAGGAGACTTTTTTTCCCAGATTAAGTTTTTGGGTTGTTTTTGTTACAAAATGTACATCTGAATGAGTGACTGTGCTGCAGAATGACTGACTGGAGAGTGCCACAGCTGCCTGAAGCTTTAGGCTTGCTGGGTTGACTGCTGGTTTCAGCTGGGTAATAGAACAAGGGGCTGCAGCTTACAAATGCCCCCCATTTGCCCCAGCTAACATCATCAGCCAGTGCTTTTTGCAGTGCATTAGTGCACAGTTGATCTGATCTGGTCTGACCTGAAACCTAGAAATGATGATTTTGGTGTCAATATTCATTTCTTTGCTCACTGGTCAGAGGAGAGCAATTCTTGCTGGAAGAAACTGACCCAGTTGTGTAACTTGTTTTTCTACTGGTGCCTTCATCCTGCACTAGTGTAGTCAGTGAAAACTTTGTCAAAGACTTCGGTGGTACAAAAGAAGTCCATCTCTGAGCAAGGTAATGGTACTCTACTATGTGAGTTTTGTCTTCTGAACTCAGAATTCAGCACTGGAGAAAACACCAGTTCTCATTCCCAGAAATCTGTTGTTTTCCTCCTTACATTTACATAGTTGCCTTTATCCAGTATTTTTGCCTGCAGCTGTCCACTCACCCAAAAAACATATTTTCCACTAGAAAATGTTTTTGGTGTATACATGCTAAGTATGCTTTCGTAAACAGAATTTTTGTAACCTTAGAAAATGTGCTTGAACAGTTTTAACTCCAAATCAAATAAGTATTTGGGAACTTTATTGGTTTCTTCAAGTCATAGCTATGAGAGTTGTTGTATTTCTTAGTAATTATGCAGAATGAGAAAACTGTAGGAGTAGAAGAGATCTAGAGTAAGTAATTTTTAAAAACGCACAAATCCAGTACAAAAATGGACTTAAGCTGCTTTTTGGTTTTTGTCTTTATAAGAATTCCAGTTAAACGTTCTAAGCATTATAGGATGGTAGGACACTTTATCCTGCCAATTTGTCTGTTTGCAATTAGTTTAGGGTACACTGAATAAGTTATTTTAATACTTCACAAATTAAATGTAATGATGTACTGCATTTAGGATTTTTTTTTTTTGCCAGAGTTCTAAAATACTTGCACTTCCTCCTATTTTTTTTTTTTTTAAATCTAATTTTCTTTTCAAAGTCGGTGTCCCTGTGAAAATAAAAGCACCTTCTAAGGCCATGTCAAAGTGTTACTAAATTGGTAATCTGTTATCTGTTTTTGTCCTTGGCTAAGGCTCAGATTTTTGAGTCATTCATTCTTAAGTATTTTAAAGAGTCCAAGTCTTAGTGGTTCTTTTTTTCCCCCACGTGTATTTTTTTTAATATGTGGTGGTACTATTAAGTATATCATATTTTCACTCTGAGAGAGTTGTAGCATGTTCTTTTAGTGTCCTAAAACAACTGTCTAGGCACTGCCTAGCTTATGTTAATCTGTTCAGTATTTTCATAGGATATATGCTTTGGTTGGGGTTTTGTTTTTTTTATATAGTTTTAGCAGATGACTGTATATTTATTTATTTTGGCAATATCACTAATCATTCAGAAGACTTTTATCCCCAAATCCCTTAGTTTTTCAGACAGACCTAGAACATCTGTTTGTAATTCTGTCTCGAATGTTGCCAACGCAAATTAGTCTTGGAAGCTCAGTCCATATTTTAGCGTAAAACGTTCACAGACATTTTCAAGGTTCATGAGTTTTACAAGAATGATTAATATCAAACATGCAGTAATCTGGATTTCCACCTAAGGTTTTTATAAGTCTTTACAAATACGAACCTTGCAGTTTCTCAGGTAGGTTAAGGAATTTCTGCTGTCTCTTATGGGGTAAGACACTGCTGCTGTTCACCTAACCCATAGTTTAGGATGCAGAACAAAGAAAAATAAGTTTAAAACATTGTGTTTGTGTTTGTGTGTGTGTGTGGGGATTGATCCATCAGTCCTTGACATTATCAAGCTTGGGGTTTTGTTTGTTTGTTTGTTTGTTTTCCCCCCAAAACCCCAAACAAAACCCCTGAACTTGTAGAGCTTTTTTTATTTTAATTTTTTAAATTTTTTAAAATGAATGCAGTAGGCAGACCCTTGTTTTCTTTATCTCCTGCAGAAGTCCTCATCTTCAGCAGCGCAACAACCTAGTATCATGCTGGGAACTTTTTATCAAATTGGATGAAAAAGTAGCTTTCTATGAAGTGCAAACACATGGTCCTGAATCAGCAAATTACGCTGTGTCAGTGTCTTCTGTATACTCTCCCAATTTGAAGTGGCTTAGTTTGGAAGCATCTGACATATAGACATGCACATATAGCATAAATGCAAGCTTTTCAGGTTTTGTGAACGTTTGTCTCTGTTGTGAAGAATTTCTACAAAATCGTGGGGTTACTGATGTGAAGTTAATCGAATTGTGGTTAATGGTCATGTAACCATCATGTACTTAGCCTGGCTTCAGTAACAGTAGTGCACAGAAGAGGGGATGCCACTACTCAGCCCTCCAAGTGAGGTTCTTTTAGAACAACTGAAATACCTGTGTAATAGCAGATTGTAAATTCAGTCTGCTTTTAAGAAGAAAACAAGAATTATTTCTGAGTAAGAACCCAGCTTAATTGAAATATGTAATTTTTCTTATTGACAGCCCTGAACAAACATAGTCTTTGAATATAACCTGTTCAGTGTGGAAGCCATCGTACCACTAGAAAATGCACTACGTGCCATTTCTGAATTATAATTTACTTTTAAGTTAAATAAATAACCCCAAACAGTATGAATTGTATAGAGGTTAGATTTCGTATTTGAAATCTGACTGGTTTCTTGGCTGATGGGAATTTTGTTCCATGGTCTGGAGCTGCCAACTGTCAAGAAATCTCATCTCCTCCAAAGCTGAATTTTGCCATGGTAATAGGTAGCTGCATTGTGGTGGGTTAAAGGTATTCTTCACCTTTTTTGTTATTTTGGGCCTTCCTGTGTTGGAACATTTTTATCATTTTTATTTTGTATTAGCAGAGATGATTTCCACAAGCAGCACTTACAAATGCAAAAGAGTTTTTCTTCAGACAAATATTTCAGTGGTAGAACTAGTTTTTGTAGATGACAGAGTGGTGTGCCCTTAGCTGCATTCACTGGGAAGTAGCAGATCTCTTTTTGAGACTGTGTATTCAGGTTTTGAGGAGTCCACCAAAAGGAAATGTGGAGTCTTTTCATGTGAAGTTCTTACACTCAGCTTAAATTGTAGGTGTGATTTGGGTTCTTTTAGCTGTCTTAATGATCTATGTGAAATTAATAGGAGGCTTCAATCCACTTACCAGTTGAGAATAACCCAAATTTAAGTGAACAGAGGAGGCAGCTTCTTGATTAAAATGAAGCAAAACAAAAATCCCCAAACCCAAAACTAAACCTACATCTCCTACTGTTTATACTGTCAATTCAACTTTGCTTTTTCTGTTCAGGCCTTAAAAAAAACCCTGCATACTTCAGCAAGTATTCTCTGCACAGCCTAAGCAACCGGAATGACAGAGGTCAGGTGTTTGCCGCACGGCCTGCAAGGTGCTTGTTCTTGCAGCTGGCCTGCAGAGGAATAATTTCCCTGCACCTCTCATCTGCAACTAACGCATGTTGATGCTTTCATAAGAAACAGGCAAGTCACCTTTAACTTAAGTACCTATTGCAGTCACGTAACAACAGTGGGGATTTAACACAAGCTATTTAAAGTTGTTGGCATGTAATGTTTTTGAGTAAAGCGCAGAACAACGTTTGGCCCACGCTCCGTTTATAATGGCAAAGTCTCTGATTTGGATGTAAAGTTTGACTGGAAACCAGCATTCAAGCAGTAAAATAAGCTAAATGTAGAGTTTATGTAGATCATTGTGACACTCTACCAGCCTTTCTAATATGCACAAGGCACTCGTGTATGCCAGCAAAGCTGTCAAAGGGGGCAGGTGCCTGAACTGGTGAGGGACCTCTTCTGAGTTGCATTGCATTACTGCAGGAGTGGTGGTGGATATTCAGAAAAGCTGATGAATTAGACTGTAACTTTTTCATGAGACTAAGGAGGAAGTAGCAAATATAAGATGAAAAACTCAGAATGGGAGTAAGAAAGCCAAGGGAGGTGGTATATATAGATAAAAATATATACATGTATATGCACGCACTTGAAAAACATCTTTTTGTTTTGCAGCCTTACTGAAAGTGAAGTTTTGTAAAAACAGTGTGATTGTGATGGATCATTCCTTCCCACATGCTTTTTCAATTCATAGATTTGGGGCATGGTTGACTAGAAATTACGAGAGGCTCATGTTTTTCAAACATGTCCTGCTGGCATTTCTTTTATTCTGCAAAGCAGAGCATTGCTGTTGATTATTTAACTTCTACTGATATCTGTAAGCCATATCAGCACTGATATACATTAACAAAAACTCTAGCTTTCTCCCAGTGTTTGCCTATCACAATAAACCTTCACTTTCTTCCTTTGCAAATAAGGAATAACGTATTTCTCATTTTCTTGTACTGTGCTCTGCAAAGTCTCATTCCATGGTTGTTGAACTGAAACAAATAATCTGATTTCACTCATGACCCATCGCTGAAGCTACAATATGATGATTAAAGGCCCACATTTCTTGGCCATGGAGAAAATGAGATTTAACTGAAGACTTAAAGTGATGTAAAAGTAGTATTTTCTGGAACATAGAAAACAATTTTAATTGGATAATTTTAGAAAGTCCACAGTCAATCCATATAAATTTGTGATTCTCCATGTTAGTTCAAACCTCCTTGCAGTGCCTATGCTTCTTTGAAGCCTCTTCAGTACCAGTGGCAATTTTTGAAATGGAAATGTGTGCAGTGATGCGTTGTGATTGGGACAAGTCAGCAGGAAGGTAGAGGACAATCTATCATCTTGTGACAGATATTATAGCTTGGCAGCTCCTCCTTCTTTCAACATTTGCTATGGAATGCTGTTGTAAAAAAAAGAAAAAAAAAAAAAAAGGGAACCAGTATCTAAGTGTGAGGAAGCATGATGTATGTTGAAATTCCCATGACTTAATTAAGAAATTGATTCTATTAATGAAAATAATAGCTTCAGACTTTTAAAACCACTTGGGTATTTCTCATGTTAATGCAACATCATTATTATAGTGCGTGATAAACTGAGCTACAAATGGAGGAGGCTTCATTCGTGGGATCTTTTATTAAAAACTTAAGATTGAACAAAATTAGTTCAAGAGTTATTCGAATTCAGAAAGCTACGCATGTTTTCTCTCCATTTTTACGTTTCCAGCAGAATTTATTAAAAAATTTTTTTGCAAGTATTATCTGTGCTCCCTCTCTAAAATAAAGAGTAGTTTCTGGGAGAGACTAATTTATTCAGACACTTCCTTAGTTAGAATAAGTATCTTTTATGAAGGTATTGACTACAGTTAGAAACACAGCAGTACTAAGAACAGAACTAGTTTGTGAGAGAGGGCTGCCATTTGCAGGCATGCCTAAGCATGTGCATATCTTCAAGCATGTCAGTGCTACTGAAATTTCCAGGGTTACTCCCAGGGTTAGATGCCTTCTTGGTCAAACTGTTAATTCTTCAGCAGGAAAGCTTGTTCTGAAGCTACTGATGACATAGGGTTCTAAAATACGCTTCT
This sequence comes from Sagittarius serpentarius, assembly GCA_034782735.1. Taxonomy (NCBI): domain Eukaryota; kingdom Metazoa; phylum Chordata; class Aves; order Accipitriformes; family Sagittariidae; genus Sagittarius; species Sagittarius serpentarius. The sequence goes on from JAVKLA010000049.1 coordinate 4,380,190, forward strand.
GAATTGGGACAATTTTTTTTTAAGGACCTTTCTGTTGGAAATGGACAAATTTGGAAACCATGAATGGTATATGGATTTTGCTTACTTACTAATTGATATATAGAATGGGTGGGAAGTGGACTGAGGCAAATTAACACTAGTGCTCTCAGCTGTTAAATTATAATTACCTTTTTTCTGAAAATATATAGGTGTCACTATAGTTATAGAGGCATTTCTTTTGACTTTTTTTTGCTTCCCTACTAAATGGAAAAGGGAAACTTGGTTGACTAATCTTTGAAATCAAAGAAACATCTATTACGCTTTTAGCCATCGGATGTCACTAGAGTACAGAGAGTAAGTATTAGGTGACATGGAACTGATTTATGGCTTTCCTTGGCTGTTTATGTAGGAGTGGGAAGACTCCAGCCCTGCAGAGGCTTTCTCAGATCAGTAGTTGCAGCATCTAGGCTAGCTCCACAATGGCTGTGACTCTTAGATTCAGAGTATTGCGCAAGAAACAGGTTGGGGACCTTGTCCGGCTTCTGTAGGGGCATTGACGACAAAGGAAGTGGGGGCAGAAGCAAGCAAGAGGTGAACAAGTGTTAGCACACAGTTCAGCCTTGGTATTTGTGTGCTCGTTACAGTGGAGTACTTAGCAGAGGCCTTGAAAGCAACTTGTCTTCACTGCGCACATAGCTACGGGAGTGCTTATTAGCTCGCGTACCTTCATTTGCTTTCTGCCTTTCGGGTGGTGTTCTGCTAGCCATGCAGCAGCATGGACCTTTGCCCTATTAAAAGCCTGGGTGCTTACTGCTTTCTTGGGCACTTCACTGTGCACTGCTCTTGCTTTCCTGTAGGCACTCTGCCCGCAGTGGTTGAGGCTGAGTTTTGGGACGTTTGCAGGAGTTTCAATACAAACAGGTTACTGTGAAGCGTGGAAGAACCTTACAAAGGTCTTTGAGAACAAGATGGAGGCTCCAATGAATCGTTAAGCTTTAGGACTTTATGGTTTGAGATGTGAAAAGTTTAGTGACTACATTTTTAATATTAAGATTTCTTTCAGTCAGTCTGTAATTATAAATGGGCTTTAGGGCAGTTTTAAGGTTTAACTCTAACTTTCAGCTATTATATACTTAGTCCCGCTTGAAAATCTTGCTTTCCATCACTAACTGTGCAAAGCAGCTGTAATGAAAATAACAATTTGGCTTTAACTGCCTTATAAAAGTCAATAGTAAATATTTAAAATATATATATTCTGCATTTTCTGAATAATTTCTATGGAGCATTGCTGTCCCAGTGCTAATATGAAATACCTTCATTCTTATTGGTGAACATCTCCAAAATTAAGCTTTAGAATGGGACCCACAGAATCCACCTTTCGGTGACATGTAAAGGAGGGAGACAGAAGGGAAGACATCCCTTCTGTATTGACATCCAGAGTCTCCTGGAAAGAGAAGTGAGAGATGTGACGTAACAGATTTTGCTTAAGCACCTCATAGGAAGAAACTCTGTAAAATGTTCTCAGATCAAGTTGATTGAATGTGAATGAAAATTGCTGTAAAGAGTGTAAAATGAAAAATGATCATTCGGTAAGGGTATCTGGCACCTTGCTTTATAAATAAAAGTCCACTCTTTTCAGGTATTTCCAAGCCATGTTTTGTTGTGTTCTCAGACAGAAATTATGGGGAGATAAAAACCTTTAGGGGCTGATGGGGAACAAAGTGAGACTTCTCTGAGCAAAAAAACCAAGGCCTTTGTAATCTAGAAAACGGGAAAGAGAGTCCCAAACAGGGAAGTTGTTGAAACATGGAGAAAATGAGGGAAAAAATATGAACAGTAGCGACAAAACCAAAATGTCTGCAAAGCCGGAGATAATGAAATGTCAGGAAAAGAACTGATCAAATATAGAAGATTTGAAGAAAAACATATGTTTAAAAAAACTTGGAAGGTGTGTGGTAATGGTAATTTAAAAGACTGCCCATCCAGCTAGACTGAGAGAGAACTGGTTAGGCAGCTATTTGTGAATTTATTACAGGTGTTTGTAGATCTGCGAAAAGTGATCTTTCTTCAGGTTTCTCCAGTGCCTCACAATTGTGTAGAATAGTTCAGGAGAGTAAACAGTGGTACTGTCAGGAATAGTCTGCATTTCTAAGGTGAAGATTAGACTTAGTATCAGAAATGCTTTTGTCTGAGGGAAACATGCATTTAAAGTGTACCTGAAGAGGAGCAAGTGTGGCAGAAAGCCATCCTGCTCTGGGCTGGCTGGAGGCAGGAAGCAGAGTTACTGATGTCAAGAACATTTTCACATTCTTCTAATGCAAAAGTCTTCAGCAGGATTTTATGAGCATACAGTTCATGACAAGAACGCCTTCAATATCTTGCAAGACCTCACAATATCAGATTACACCTGAGCAAAGGGGAAACAAGCTGTTTCTCTGGGCTCTGTGCCAGCATATGTGTGAATCTGTTTATCTGTGTTGTCAGCCCTCTCTGCTATCTGATAAAAATACAGTTTTTCCTGCATAGCACTCCTGTTTTCTAGCTTTGTGGGTTCTTCAGCTTATACGTAAGCAGAACTGACTATCCTGTTCCAGTTACCTGCATTTGTATCTTAACTCGGGTGTGATCTGAACATAAGGGCTAAGCAGGTGAAAATGAGGGTTAACTTGATGTACATCCTTCCCCGATTCTAAATCTACAAGACAAAATGCACCGCAATTTATTTTGTGCCCAGCTGTATTACTATGTCTGCCCAAGTTTGTTGCCTGGTATATTTTCTTTTTTGTTCGCACTTTCCAAATGTGTTCCATAGGGAATTAAAGGACTTTCAGGTGTAACTGTTCATATTTGGAAGCAGAAAAGCAAGTAAATAAACATTGCAGGACCTCTAAAAAATGGCTATCCTAAAAATATAAATATGGTCAGGAAGGGAAAGGAGCTAAGAAAAAGAAAAAAGCTAATGAAGATACTCCTCTCTGAGAGTGTTGGAGGGGTTTATATTTCACTGAAAATCATAGAGCCACACGATGCAAGAGGTAATACCAGCAGGATGTAAATATTTACAGCAGTATGGTATTTTAGAATAACAATGTTCTTTTTGCGGAATGTTGACTTATGGGCCAAAAAGAAATACTTGAACATACAGCAGATTAGTGAACAATGCATATATCATTTTTATAGGGAAAAGTGAAAGATGGGATGTTTTGTTTTAGTTGGCTTCATTGGGTTGTAACCACATGTTCCAGAAATGAGCATTTAAAAATATTGCATATGGCTTTTTTTACATGTTTCTAAGTTATAGATCTGACCTTTTCATATTGTGAAATATAATCTTGGTCTTCCTCTGTATTTGGCTTTCTTCTTTGGTTAAAATCCCAAGGTGGAATGAATGTAGTGTGTGATGGAAATTAATCTGTTTAAACTTGAAATTGCTGGAGGCATGTTGGCATGCCCACTGCAGGCAAACACTGGAGATGGCCTTGATTTGAGGGAGACGGTGTCAAAGCAGCTTTGCAGGGCAGGTAGGTGTAGGAGACAATTTGTAGTAGTTATGTTGTGCTCTCAGAGCCAACTTTTGCTGTGTTTCTGCTTCAGTGCTCTCAGTGGGGGATAGCAGTGAGTTTCGGTGGGAGGGTAATTACAGTATTTTCACACAACTATTGATTTCTGTTGGGAAGGCATTTGTTTTATTCATTGTGCATGTTGATTGTGTGTGCACGTGTGTATATGTATATACTCTGTGTGTGTGTGTACATACATACATGTATATAAATGTAAAAAGTATTTTATTCTAAAGCTAGTCTGTCTTCTAGAACAAAAAGGTAGTTATCAATTAGTATGTATAATATAATTGAAATAACCAGGGAGCTGCTAAAGTCCTGTATACAGCCCCCATCAGTTAATATTTAAAATAAGGAAACAATAACTAGACATGATTTAGAGTTTAGAAACTAACTACTAGACAATGAGGCTTTATGTTTATGTCAGAAAAGGTAATGGATTGTGGTCTGGTCAATAAACCTTGAAGAACCGCTTAGAACTGCCAAGATTAAGGAAGAAGTAGGTAAAAGGTAATTCCTACAGGGGGAGATCGTGACCACCGACTCATTGACCACCTACTCAAATGATACCACCTACTCAAAAGAAGACAATGAAGGAAGAAGACAGAGTCTGTGCACTAATTTACATGAGAGGCGAAGAAGAAAGAACCAGTCATTAAGGAAAATAACAGTGAGTATGTATTAGTTAAGTATATAATTATGAGGATTTTTTTGAGACGAGGGTGTGCTGTCTTGAGACAGGCACCCATTCATGCGCATCAGTGAAATCAGTTTGAAAATACTTCGACCCTGTGTGTTATTGGCTTGCACACCGGGTAAATGAACCCTGTTTGTGGGACAACAGTAATGTACTATAAAATAGTAATTCTGTGGTTTTACCAAGTCTAATCTTCTACAGATTTAGAAATATTCTCTGTTTGGGGGAAAGACAGTTCATGGCAGAACTGACCCTTGAAAAACCTTAGTTTCTGCATATTGAGTAATTTAAGTTATCTATAGATATTTCATAGATGTTAACTAAGTAAAAAGTTTAAACATCCTTATTTTAGTAAATATTTAATACTAGTATAAGTTTCCATAGCTATGTCTGAACTCATACATGAAGTTTACAGTCCCAAATACAAATGTGAGTCTTCCTCACACTGTCCGTTGGTTGAACTTTGAGCTTCCTTTGTCCGTATATAGTCATGATATTAGCTCATCCATCCTTCGACCTCAAGATGTTGCAGAAGGGTTAGATTAGACTAGTTCTTTGGTGCTTATATTGACACCAGTGTCCTGAGTCTTTGTTATTAGTGACTTACTGTCCTGGTTTCGGCTGGGATAGAGTTAATTGTCTTCCTAGTAGCTGGTACAGTGGTGTGTTTTCAGTGTGGTATGAGAAGAATGTTGATAACACCCCGATGTTTTCGGCTGTTGCTCAGTCGTGTTTAGACTCAGTCAAGGACTTTTCAGTTTCTCCTGCCCAGCCAGCAAGAA
>JAVKLA010000049.1:4385307-4395795 GCA_034782735.1 Sagittarius serpentarius
GGCTTTATGTTTATGTCAGAAAAGGTAATGGATTGTGGTCTGGTCAATAAACCTTGAAGAACCGCTTGGAACTGCCAGGATTAGGGAAGAAGTAGGTAAAAGGTAATTCCTACGGGGGCGAGATCGCAACCAGCTACTCAAAAGATACCACCTACTCAAATGATACCTACTCAAAAGAAGACAATGAAAGAAGAATCTGCACGCTAATTTACATGATGAGTGAAGAAGAAAGAACCAATCATTAAGGAAAATAACAGCGAATATGTATTAGTTAAATGTATAATTATAAGGATTTTTGAGACGAGGGTGTGCTGTCTTGAGACAAGCACCCATTCATGCACGTCAATGAAATTGCTTTGAAAATACCTCGACTGTGTGTTACTGGCTTGCACACTGGGTAAACCCACTGTTTGTGGGACAACAGTACTGTTTTGGGAGATGCTGAGTGTTTCTCCTGAACAACGTTTTCAGTTAAAGGGCCTGGTACTACTGAAATTACTTCTGGAGTCTTGTCTTGCTTTTCAGCAGAGAGATTTTCTTGTATTTCCTTGCATAGGTTAGGACCAGAGGTAAATCTTGAATGAAGAAGTAGAATTCAAAGGTAAGATTAAATTTCTTGCCAGTTTGAGGGCCATATTTTTAGGCATTTCTTGTAAGTTCCTTCTCTAATTTTGTTGGAAAGCACTGCGTCTGAAGCTTTTTATCAGTTACCAGCTTAATGGAGAGGTATATAATTCTGTTCTTGGTTGGATTATAATAAATACTACACTTCTAGTGGCTCTGTTTTCAGAAAATTAATGTGTTTTTTTTAATCGGTTTAACTGAAGGAGAATCATCTCTTTGTGGCTGTAGATAACTCAGTTTCAGTGAAGAATCTTGCACTATTCTGTGGGTGTTGGGTATTTTTTAAAATGCAATCTTTTTTCACAATAGTGCAAAGAAGTTTTTTAAAATAAACATTTTCTTATCAGTATTGAGCAATGCTGCTGTCATTGCATGAACACAAAGATTAGCTTCTACATAGGAGTAAATGAAAATCTACCCTTTGGATGTCTTTTATTGTTTTTCCAGCCTTGATTTTGGCTCCTGCAGCCCCCCAAAGAAGAAAAAGTTAAAAATCCAACAAAAATTGTCAGAAAAGATGATACTGGAATGAAGAAATGACTGTAGACCATAACAAGGTTTTATTTAGAAAATATTTTTCAAAATTTTCAGACCAGGTATTCTTCAGAAGAAAAATCAAGATGCAGAAAAAAAATTATGGCAGATCATACCTAACACACAAAACCAGACAAAAAATACCATCCAGAACCTCCTGTCAGGGAAGTCGTATGACCTAGTATGTTCATTACCTATTCAGTGTATATTTTAAAATCAAGTAAAGATAATACATATGTAAAAAACAGTATTTGTAAAATCTGAACAGAACTGCTGGCCATTCTAAGCAGAAGGATTCTCTCTCTCCCTTCATGTATTTGAATTCTGTTTTTTCCTTATAGAATGTATCCAGAAATGTTTCAGGATGTTAAATATATGGCTAGGTGTAAAAAGAATTACAGAAAACAGGAGCGAACATGGGCATTCAGGGTGGCGTGTGAGACTTCATGGGAAGTCATCCTGAATAACCTATATTTTTGTTTGTGTTAGTAGGTGGTGTGCTTGAGAGTACAAATGCCTTAACTAAACTTTCGTCACAGGCCAGGTGCTTTGGTTATTCATTTTTTTTTTTTTTTTTTTTTTTTTTTTTTTTTTTTAACCTGGACAATGCAATACCACTTCTGTAGTATGTTCAGGTATAAAGTAGATGATCATTATATTTGGAAATAAAGTAGGTGTGTTTTTCTCATATAAAGGTTCTTAGTTCTCACTTGAATAAGTGACTCTGATCATTGATGGTTAGCTGTAGTTACTGTCTTTTAACTCTAAATATTTGTCATTCTTGCTGCCTCTCAGAAAGCTACTTCTCCCCAGTGCTGCTCTTGGGTTAAAAAAGATTAATTCATATACTTACTCAACACAATGAAGTGTGCAAGTGGAGAATGTGGGAAATTTTTGCATGACTTCTAGGGACATAGATTTCAAAGGCTTCTTACCTTACCTCTTGTACCTGTACATTACCTGTTCGCCCAGACCCAACAGGTTATGTGGGACCTGAGAGCAGTGTACAGAATAACCTTAGGGCAGAAAAACCCAGCAGCCTTATTTCAGAGGCTGTGGGCCATGGGGTGCATGGAGGATGGCTTCTCTTCCACCAGCTGATCTGCAATTGCAGAGCGGGTCCAGCACCCCGGCAGGGGAGAAGCGGGGGAGGCCCTGAGCCTGCCAAGCTGCCCCAAGTCAGCACCCAGGGCACTGGAGGGGCTGGGAACCCCTGCTGTAGGCATGGCTCACTGGCTGTGGAGGGTTGTTGCTTGCCAAGGGCTTGGATTTGGGATGTTGCAGAGGCATACGCCCTGGAGTTGTTGCTGCCTGGCCCCCAGCACCCTTTTTCCTTGTCTCCAGAGCCGTGCTGTGGCTTTTGGTATGCTGGAGATGCCCCCCCCACCCGCAGTGCCTGGTGCCCACATGGGTCAGCAGCGGGGTAACAGCTGGGGACCAGCTGTGCCACTACACTGCGTTATTCTTCTGCTGGGAGAGAGGTGAGGAAAGGAAGTTGTAATTGCATTTAACATGACCCCTCTGCTCTCAAATCTACCAAATTTAAAATAGCTATTTGTTATTCCCATCTTTATTATTAGAAGACAGAAGCATATTAGTAAAATGATGAATGACATGTTTACTTATTGTAGGTATTGATTGGTTTCACTTTGTGACAGGTCTGAAATGCACACAGTTGAGAAAATCCAAGTAGGCTTTATGCACTTGACATGTTCAACTGAATCGCAAAGGTCTAAGAATTTGTTCAGGAAATTAGTTCAACATGACAAGTGTCTGAAAGAGCCGCTCTTTTGTTACATGTATTATAGGGCTGGATTATTAACTGAAAAACAGTATCAATAACAAAAATGCAGTAGGGGATTCATGTGAGATTGCCCTTTTTTCCTGCAAGCTGTGGCAGAAGCAGAAGTGTGAATAAACTGCATAGAAAGGAGTGTTGAGCACAGTCTGGTAATCAAATGTTCTGTTATATGTGACACTTATCTTGTGAGTAGGGCTGAAAGTCAAGTGCCTGCAATCAGCAGAGAAGTGTAGATACATTTTCATTATAAATTAAGTAGTCTAATTGTATTTGCTTGGGTTTTGTCGAGGGTTTTTTTTTTATTATATTAGGCCCCTTCCTGGCAAACAGAAGTATTTGGTAGTGTTTCTAGAAGGGCACACGTTTTGTATGTTGTGAGAGCACAGGTGTGGTTCTGTGACCTGACAGTCCAGGCAGACCCTCGCCAACCTCTCCGCTCTGTGATTCAGACTTGGCATGTCCTTCTTAGGATTTTAGCCGTGCATTTTCAGGCTGTCTTCCATGCTGCCCCTCATACTTGGGAGCAGCTTCCTATAGACCCGGCTGCCTCACTGCTCATCGTCAGCCTCTCCTTACAGTGCTCTGGTCTTCTTGTACCTTTAATAAAAAGGAATTTAAAAAAAGCCAGAAGAAAAAAAGTTATTTTTCTGGGGAGGGTGTGCGTGCCACTTCCAGTCAAGCTGTCTTACTAGTTTTTTTCCTTATCTCATAGGTTTTCTTTTGTCTCCTGTCCATATCAATCCCTTGGGACTTCCTCCACCCACCTATATATTGGGTTTATTTTTTTTGCATTCTCAGTACACATTGGGAGAGCTTATTCTATGAATGACGTTTGTGGACTATAACAATGAAAAGAATTAGTAATATCCAAATTCCTTAGGGTAAAGGTTATTCACCTGAGTGTAGCACCACGCTAGAGGACAACTGACAACCCTTGTTTACTTTATTCTTCTGGCTTTTTTTTAGTACAGGCTAAGACTCTTAGTTGTGCTTGCTGTTTCATAAGGGGTTGTGGTCATTTGGAAAATCTTGTTGAAGCTGTATTGGAAAATTAATAATTTATTTTCAATTGCTGCATCTTTCTTTCCGTTTCTATTGCAGCAGAAATTTTTTCAGAGATTAAAGTGTTACTGAATGCATTAGATCAAATTCTGTGCTTTTTCTCATCCATGAAATTAGTCACATTAGGCAAGATGCAGTAGATACCTTGTGAGTAACCTGATACTATCTCCAGATGATGTTTACAGGTAATGAGAAATGCAGGGGATTGTTTGACAGTGACTTTAAAATTGTTTCAATAAAGCCTACAACATTAATTAGATATTGAGAAGGACAGGAATAAACTAGGCAAATTGTCTCACTTTTTAAAATGTTCTAAAATACATGACTGCTGTATATATGAATGCATTAATCTTATTCTTAAATTACTTTTACTCAGATTGTTTTAGATCATGCTGGTTTATGTTTAAAATGTCATGTAGCAAGATTCTTAGATGCTATAAATCTAAAGGAATTTTTTTAGTCGAAGAGGGAGGAGAGAATTGGAAGAAAAAGCAATGATTTAATCAGTAGCTTTACTATTCAGCTCTGTAACAGGCGTTCTACATCTGCTTGTCATTCAAAGAAACCCCAAAAGATGAATGGATATTTCATTCATTATATGGTGTCAGCAGGGAGTCACCTTATTCAAATAATCTGACTGGTAGTGTCAGTTTGGCAAAATCCCAAGTTTTGAGTGATGGCTCTTAGATTTTTGTGTGTGTATATATTTGTTACTGCAGTGTCTTTAACCCTTAGGGACAAAGGATACAAAGGAAATAATCCTGTAAAGTATTGAAACTTCAGTGGGTGCTGAAGGATTTGGGTGCTTTGTGGCAACAGGTCTGCTAATTTTTTTACAAAAGAAAGAGTGAATAAGTGTTGGTGACTTAACACCAATGATTCCAGTAAATCCTGGCATCTCTTGGAAAAATACCAAGAGGTATACCAAGGCAAGGTATGCTTGCAGGATATTAAGGTTGTTGGATTTAGCCTTCTGATGGAAGAATGTGAAATCTGTAGAAGAGACTTCTCTGATGTTACGGGCATTCATTCATTTAAATTCTAGCTCCAGAAAGTTATAAATTCTCTGCTTTGGGAATCTGTGTTTTACTTGTTGCTGCTGAGACTTTTTGGTACTTTAATGTGTATGGAACTAAAGATGCAAATGCTCTGTTTTCAAAGTCCTAACTCATTACTGTGTTTTGATGAGTAGCATTTAGAACAAAAAAAGTCTGCCTTCAAAACGGTTTTGCTCAGTCATTCTGCAGTAACGTTAGCACTTAGTCATTCAGATAAGACTATATATATATAAGGCTGCTAGCATGGGTGTAGAATATTGAATACAAAGGAGGTATCCAGAAACAGAGAGGCCGAAAGCTCCTCTATGACCTCTCTGTGATTCTCTACAGCCATGTAAAACAGACCTGTAAAGAGCAACAGGGACATGCTGCAGAGTGACCCGTCTCAAGGGCTGTAGTCGTGTGTGTGGGGAGCTGAACAGCAAATGGAAGTTCTAGGTGCTTGTCTTTCTGTTTTTGTTCTAGGTCGGTAGGCAGATTTTTAGTGGTAACGTTACCTACAGTATTGTGAATGGTTCACTGGCAGACTCTAAAGGTAATAAATCAGTAGCTAAACAAGTTAAAGTTCTTGTAGTGTCTTCTTTCAGTAATTTGAAAGGTCTAGCTTCGGAAAAGTTTTACCCTATCCTGTCAGTTGTGAAATATCTAGAAAGAAGGTGTGGATTTCGTATAAACTATTATTTTATGTCCTTGATACAATTTGCTGCTTAGTATTAAAAGATGTGTCAAAACTTGTCCAGGTGGGACAGAATTTCTATGCGTAGTTTACGAGCATGTGTTTATACCTGGGCTGCTTCTGATATCCAAATCAATGAGCAGGTCCAAACACCATTTCTGTTTCTTTTTTCTTGTCTGCAGTAATTATTCCACTGAAGTGTATTTCTTCACAAAATTACTCTGACGTGAGCTTCTAATCTAGAATAAGAAATATGTGCTCCTTTATCATAGGCTGGTTAAAGCTGTGTCATTGCTCAACCTTGAAAATGAAGCAGCTCTCCCCAGCTGGCAAAATGAAGATTTCACACTTGTTTCTAACTCTGAATCATCCTCAGGCATTGCACCTTAAAATCAAAAAGCTATTGTGCATGTACAAGATTTTAGATTCTATTTAGAGGAATCCAACCGTTCCTAGTTTTGGTTTTTTTTGGTCTCCAGGGCTGGCTTTGCAGGTAGGAAGGTAAAGAAGGCACTAGCAAAACATGTGCTTGTATCTGAAATATTTCAGATATTATTTTTCTCCTGATAGTTAGTAGAAATGCGTACAAAATATTGTGCAACAAAATAGTGATATTTATGCAGTAGAAATGAAAAGATTGTTACTTGATTGTAATGATCTGTACATAATGCTCCTCTTAACCTTTGACCAATGCAGCTATCTAAACTCCCTGAATGCTTCTAAGAGTCCTAAGATAGTGCATAAGTTCTTATTTTGAATATTTCAAACATAGCAATACTTTAATATATCAGCGAAATAGCTTTTCTACTTGTGGGACTTGAAGGAAAGGAGAGATTGGTTTGTGCTAAAGGATGCTCCATGGCATTTCTGGTGTTCTGCCCCTACTCCTGATAGTTTTGGTGTCACAGCTGAAATCAGTGGGCTAAATTCATCATCCAGAAGTTCTAGATTGAAGTTTGTGGGCACATTGGTGCTGTCTTTTTTGGATGTGGCCTTTGGAGAGTGTTCTACCATTTTGAAGTCACCCATAGAAATTTTTTTTTGTTCTAAATGCTACTCATCAAAACACAGTAATGAGTTAGGACTTTGAAAACAGAGCATTTGCATCTTTAGTTCCATACACATTAAAGTACCAAAAAGTCTCAGCAGCAACAAGTAAAACACAGATTCCCTTAAACTTTAGATTGTGATGTATAGCTCTGGCAGTTCTCCTTCTAGCTTTCACTGGATTTTTATCCCCTCCCCTGCCCATTGCATTTTTATTTTGGTCTCACTGTCCACCAGTCAGACGTATTTTCCTAGATCAGAAATTTCTTCTGATATGTCAACTTCAGACTCTGTTACAAAGTTATAATTTGATGTCACAACTGCAGGTTCACAGCAAGGTCTTTCTTAAAACGGTGACTCTTGCTTAAGACAAGACTCAAGATAGGTAACGAATAGGTTAACCAGCTGTATTGCACAGCTCTAATTATGATGTTACTTATAAAATCAAATCCCTCAGGGGTTATAGCTATATGGCAAACCCCACCCCCCCATATTTGTTACCTTTACTGTTGATCCAAAGTGGCCCAGAGTTGCTGAGTCACATGGGTAAAGGATTGTGAATGTAGCTTTGAACGTAACCATGCACAATTTCTTCGTGTGTAACAGTGCATTTTAAACTATTCTTGTTTTTCATGTATTTTTCTTGCTTTGGGATATTTGAAAATTGCTAGCTATGCAAGAAGGGTAAATACAAAGATCTATTTGTGTTTATAACTGATTTTTTTTTTTCTGAACAGGAGTGAACATCTGCACAGATGCTCTCAGTGCAAGGTTGCTAAATATTGTGGTAAATCTTGTCAGGTAAGATGAAAAATAACAACTGTAAAGGGCTGAAGAAAACAGGCATTTGAATACTCTATTTACAAGGTCTCCATGCATTGTCATACCTTCACACTGCAATTTCTTATTTGTAGTTATGGACAGAGCGTGTAAACATGCTGCCTTGTTGTATTTGAGTATTTTTATAGTTACAAATATAAGATTTTAATCAGTGCAATAGACAAAACTAAGCTGAAAAGTGTGGTGTTTGGCTGTGCTTGGTTAAAGGAGGAGGAATAATTCTTCAGCTTGGCTGGCTGTAGACTGAAAGCTCTAAGCCAATTTTGCAGTAAAACAATTTGTATAGCAGAAGTAATTTTTATCATGGCAAAGTATATTTTCCAGTTTTTTAAGAGGAAATAAGGGTCAAGAATGTGCAGAAAGAGAAGGCCTTGGGCAAAACTGCATCTCTGAGGAGGTTTTTAAGAAGACGGAGCCAGGCTTTTCACAGTGGTGCATGGCAGGAGGACAAGGGACAAGAGGCTTAAGTTGAAAGAAGAGGTTCACGTGGGATATAAGGAGAAGCTGTTTTACCCTGAGGACAGCCAAGAGGTGGAACAAGCTGGCCAGGATGTTTGTGCCATCTGTATGCTTTGCGGATTTCAAGACCTCACTGGATAAAGCTAGACCTCAGAGCTGACCATGCTTTTCAACTAGAGATCTCCATAGATCCCTTCCAACCTGAATTATCCTGTGATTCTCTCCTATGAAACAGTTCTTAAAGGTGTTCTGACTTAAAACCTTAGCTTTTATATTTGGCTTCTGTTGTCACTTAAGCATGGGCGCAGAAGTTGGCAGGACTTGGTACTGAGTGGACATGCAAGGGTGACTGTGTAAGGTCTAACACAGCAAAGAACCAGGCACCTGAGATTTTAACCATGAGGGTTGCCTTATAGAACCCTTTAATTTTTAAATGATTCCTCTTAGTTTTGACTTGTGATTTCTGTTTGTCCTTTTTTTATGGGTTTGGTTTTAGGTTGTTTTTTTTTTTCTTTTTTCTAAAACCAGACTAGTAGTGGTACTCTATTAAATGTATATGAATTTAACTTTTGAGTCCTTGACGTTCAAATGATCTTTTCATGTATCATGTGCTTCTATAAACAATTCTGCCTTAGTATAAACTGCAGTGTTCTCAACATGCTGGAAACCCCTCCTTTTTGGAATTACAACATGGAGAGGGAAAGGAGGAAGATATGTCATTTTGATTCATTATATGGCAGATATGTGCAATGTACATTAGGTACTTACTGTAGCATCAATAATAGTGCCACAGGTAGATTTATTATGGGAGATCATAAGCAAAATATGACTGTGAAGAATATAAAAGACCAGAGTCTTTGCAAGGTAAGTTTAAACAAATATCTGCTAGGAGAGTTATTGGTAAAGCTTCTACTGGCAAGTCTCTAATGTGAAATGGGACTGTGCTGGCACTGACCTGCACGAGCAAATCTGCAAGATGTAATGCAATACCCTGTTCCAACTTAGGTGTAGTAGCAATGAAGGCAGGAAATGGGCCTTCCTCCTTGGGGAAAACAATTATGTGAACATGCTTCAAGGATTCACACTGGATAGCCTGAAGCCATCTTGGGTATCTTTGCTTTGTGCTTCCAGCTCTAGGGTTCATGTGCTTTGAAGCCATCCACAGCTGTATGTATTGACTTCAGTGAGACAGGCTACTGCTGCTAAAAGTAATCTGCACTTAAAATGCTGTGTATTTACTGTTACATAATACCTTGAACTGTTAATATCAATAAATTAATATTGAATTAATAGTATATAATGTCCTGTGATATTAGGTAGCAATTGAGAATAACTGAAAAAATGTTATTTCCTAGTCAAAACAGTGAATTTATTGGGGTAGGTGACTCTAGGACAGATGATCCAGATAGAACTGAGACCAGCCAGATCTGTTTTGCTTTTGAGGACTGTCCTCTAATTCTTATTTCTTTTAATAAGCTAGCTAAACTACTGTGCAGCTGTGGTTTTATAGCAGCTGTTAGCAAAGCTCTCCTTGGCCAAGCCAAAGGCTTTGTGCTCTACTTAGCCTCTGTAGCTTTAGTGCAATTCATTAGTATGTGCACTTCTAATTAAACTAATTGCTGAACAAAATAAACAGCAGGGTATTGAATGAAATTGCAGTTTGCACATTTAAAAAGGTGAATATTAGCAGAACAGGTCTATTTTAGTTTTATAAATACAGATAACAGAAATGTAAATTGTGTGGTTGGATTTACAATTTACACTTAGTTGCAGAATGATCTGATTATTTTTGATGTGTGTTAAATGAATCCTACAACTCAAAACACTTAGCTTAGGCTTAAAAACTGTCAGTTTTCTGGAGTTTTGTGGTTAATACATTAAATGAAGTCAGAATTAATGTAAAAATCTGACAAAAAAAAAGAGATTAATCTGAGTAGCTGAACTAGGTTTAGGATGATGGTGGACTTTGTGAAGGAAACTTCAAAGTAAACACAGCAGAGGATTTCTATGATAGGATGTACCAAAATGAGCCATTTTAAAAGCTGCAAATATCTTGTAAAAATCCTCATTTGATTTAAAATGTCAGGTGGTTAAGAAAAACTGTCTTTGGGCTAATCTACAGGAGTAGAAATAGTCTTTTAAAAGGTGTTTCCCTTTTTTGGAACTTACTGTGAGAATTATTATCCTTTAAGGAGATATGTGGGCAGAACCAGGAGTCCTGAACAAAACTACGTGGGAATTAGAATTTCCAGTTTGTAGAAATCTCCATGATGTCAATATTGAAAATTTCAAGTGAGTTGTGCCAAATTTCAAAATTTGGTGGGGGGGGGGGGGGGGGGGGGGGGGGGGGGGGGGGGGGGGGGGGGGGGGGGGGGGGGGGGGGGGGG
>JAVKLA010000049.1:4405357-4425808 GCA_034782735.1 Sagittarius serpentarius
AGGGGAAGCTTCTAGCAACTTTTAAAGAAGCCACCCCTGTGGCCCCCCCCACTACCAAAACCTTGCCACGTAAACCCGTTACACAGCCCTAGTAGGGGCACACCACCCTTAAGATTCCTCTGGAGTCTTTGCTTGCTCAGTACATTGCAGAGTCACCCCAGGCACGGCTTGTAGATGGAATTTCAGCAGCAACACTGACCATTGGAATGGGACCAGATCTTGGAAAGTGTTACTTCATGCTGAAATGGAAATGTCATAATACAGTGTACTGGTAGGATTGCATCATTCAGGCCTCAGTGGCTCCAGAGAAAGTCTAAACAGAACCAAAGAGCTTGCAAATAAGGAAACCCATACCAGACTAGAAGCAAATTGTAGCTGGTTCCACTGGAAGACTTCTGTCTGATAGCTGTTTGTGGGTACTGGCCATTTTAGTTAGCATTTAGTGCTCTGCCAGAGGTAGTTCGCAGGAGATTATTAAAGCAGCTCACTTGGTGGTCTGTGTGAAATGGAAACTCCAAGATAGCCAATTTACAACCTACAAAATAGCCAGTACCTTCAAGCAGAGGAACGCCGGGTGGGATAGAGCACAGAAGCCTCAGTATCGTACACACTAGACAGCTGTTTAACCAAACCCAGTGAGAGCTGCTTTAATTGCATCCTCTTTTTGAGTGAGTGACTAGGAGTTAGCTTTAAAGAGGAACACGTATCTTGAATTGTCCTTCCAGGAGGCCAACAAGCTTGGATCTAAAATACAGGGAAAAACCTTTCTTGGTAAAAGGTTATTTCCATTCGAATTAAGGATAGATGTTTAAAATAAAACAACAATTCACCATTATGCAGAGATGAAATTGATTCATAGTGCATAATAATCTTCTTTGCCTTTTGTTATAGTCTGATGCTCAAATCTGTTCACCTTCACATTCTCTCTTTAGGCTTTATTCATTTTGTGCTAACTGGCTGAAGGTATGTGAAGCAGGTAATCAGGCACTGAACTTACTAGGGTAGCTGAGTTTCACTTTCCATGTTATCAGTGACCTGATGCATGCATGATCACTTCATTAGAAAATAAGGCACTATGTTTCTTTCTGCTTCAGTATTCCTATCTGTAAAGCATGAATAATGGTTCTTTAGTATTTAATAAAGTGGTATTTTCTTAATATTCTTCCATATCCATTCCATTTACCAGCTGCTGTGTACAAAACTACCTTTGTCTCTAAAATAGTTTCCCTTTTGATCTGTCAGCATAAAGTGTTTCTGACACATCTATGGAGAATATAGTATAAAAATATGTACTGCTGCAAGGAGGAAGGCACTGCTGCATAAACTTTCAAGCACATTGTTAATGTTACAAACCCAGATGCTTAATTTTTGTATGTAATGTCTTACATCTGCTTACACATCTGCTTTATCTATTGGCTTTTGATCTTTAACTCACCATTGTAGTCATGTGATTTGGCAGTAGCAACCTGATAAACTCTTCTGTGTGTTGATAGGTAGCTGTCAGAAAAAATGACAAATGTCTGCCCTCTGTCAAAATTGCCCTCTGTCAAGATTAATTCTGGGACTGGAAATGTGTAGACTGTATGGCTGTGATTGGACATTTTCAAAATGTTGGTGAAAGATTCTGCTTATGACATGATATACTTTTTTTTTTTTTTTCCCTTGCCCTTAAGATATTGAACAGTTAAGTGAAGAAATGAAAGACGGCCTCAGGCACCTTGCACAGACGTTGCAACTGTATTTGAAAACAGAGATCCAGGATGCATCTCACTTGCCACCTGTAATTGACTTTTTTCAGATCTTCACAAAAGTAAGTGTTAAAATGTGACTGCTTGACAACTCATAAATTATCCTTTCCTTGTGTTCTTGATTTATTTTTGAGTGGGAGTTCAGTAGATCCATCCAGAATGTGATATATGACAAAGTGAAATCAAACTATTTATTTTTTCTATTCAGTCAGTATTTAAGCAGAAGTATAGCTTTTATATAATTGTAACAATTCAAAATTAAAGCAACAGCCAGAGGATATTTTTTCTTTTCCTCTTTAAAATTATCGTGTTAAAGCTCTTGGGGGGAAAAAAAAGTTGCATTAAAAAAAAAAGTTCAAAACCATTGAGTCAATCAATGTAAGTAGTTTTTCCACAGTGATAAAGAGCATACAGTATCACTCTTCAGCCTAGAATTTTTCTGCAAAGTGCAATATCTTATATTTGGAGGTATACTCCCATTCCATTTTGTCATTTAGGAGTATGTGCTAATGGGTGTTCCTGACAGTACTGTATCCCACGAACTGATTTCTCAGGGCCCATGTGGATCATCTATTCTAAAAGGCTACACATAAAGTACTTGAAATTAATTTCCACAATATGTATAATATTTGTTACGTTACTAACTAAATATCGTTGGCTTTTGCTGTACATATTATTATTGCTTTCAATTCAGAAAGCTTCATTTGCACAATGCTAGCAGCAGTACTTCATATGGAGAATACTCACAATAATTTTTTGATTTCTAATTGATTGATAAATTCTACCATAAGATTTATCTGAACTCATGCATGTTTTAGTTGTTTTAATAAGAATTTTCTTATGAAGTAAGTTAAACTCTTGGGTGTTTTTCTTCTGATAGAAACAAAAGGAAGAGCCTCTTAAAGAAATGAACTGAAAATACACTATATGATTTTTTACATTTTTTTTTTATCTATTTGCACAACCGTGGAATCTCTTTTGCTATGAATAGAAAGAGTAGGTGTAATACGATCAACTGTGTTGTTTTTCTGGATTTTTTTAATCCGTGACTAGGCTGCTGTGATGTAAAGTTGCAGTTTTCCCTGAAAAAACACACAGGCTGAAATACAGCCAATCAAAAGGGCTCATAAATAAAAACCTTATGCACTACCTAGTCTCCACTCAAACTTTTACTGTCTTGTGCTGGCACACTGGTTTGGCCTGGACTTTGTCAGACACATTTCACATGAATATGCACGCTCTGTTATCTGGTTTAGAGAATTTGCAGCTGAAGATAAGGCTGAGTATCAGAAGATGATCACTGCCTAACCGATTTGAACTGAGTCACAGTGTGTAAGAAATTCTTTACAAATGTTGTTGCTTTCTGTGTAATAATAATCTTAAGATGGAGGCTGGCTGTGGTGGCTTTACAGGAGCAGTGTGATGGTTGCTCAATGTATTTGAGCACTGGTGAAGAAAATAAGGAAGCTTTTTAAATTTTTTATGTACACACATGCACAAGCATCTGCACATATGTGCACCTCCTCTTCCCTCCCATGTATTTTACCAAGGTGATGCAAGTAGGCATCAATGACAGAATGAAAGTCAAGACTTCCCAGCTCCATGTCCTGTTAACTGCAGGACTAGGAATGTTCCTGTTAATGACAACATGTGTTCCACTATAGCTTTGCTATCACAAAGATATTTTTAACTCAGTGTATTCCTTATGTTGACTAAATTTGTCCCTACCCTATTGAATATACTGCAAAGTACTGAGTTTTTAAGGTGTTGCTTCCCCCCCCCCCCCGGAAATTCAAAGGCTCTCAGACCATTAAAGTAGCTCTTATTTCCTTCTTTTGCTCATTTTGCTGAGTCTGTGTGATAGTCTGCCCTAGGAAAATGGAGAGCAAATGACATAGACCTATCATGGGTACAGTTACTTCATATCACTAATAATAAAAAGAATTGACAGAAGGGACAGAAGAATCTGACTGAACAGGTGAGTTGGTTGGGAGAAAGGAGCTGTCAGCTAAATATATCCATATGCTTTACATGTGAGGAAAATTAGTATCTTGTTTGGAGTTCTGTCAAGAACAATGCTTTTTGGAAGGCTTTATTGTCACTCTCTAATTTTCCGTGTGATAGTTTATAGCCTTCCCAATTTGGTTGTCAGACAAGTGTGTTATGAAGTATGGCGTTATATTAAAATGTTATTTTAATATGCCCCCATCCGTAGTGAGGTAGAAGCAGGCAGTTTCTGCCACTCCCATAGAATGTTTTTTGGAAGATAAGCTGATTGTCAATGGAAAAAATACTGTTTTTTTTCCTTAAGCTGAATAGGGATGCTTATTCCCAGCAGGTAAAATTTAAGGCTTTAGAACTATAAACTCTCGGATAAAAGACTTATGTGGTCTTTTCTCTGTAGTGTAACTCTAAAAAAGACCAGCTGTGATGACTTCTCTGTGTGGTCATAGAATAAAAAAAACTACAGATACATGACTTCAAGATGTAATCTTATTTTCCCAACCTCTTCCAACATTCCTTTCAAGTTCAGTAGGTGCTTATTCTAAGAGTGAACTTTTTGGATCAGTTCTTTCATTGCATGCCACAAAAAGATCCAGTCAAAGGTCATTTTTTATTCTGTTTGATGCTGGATCCTCAAGAAGGAAAATAAGCAGACAGCCAGACAAAAGAGAAAAATGGTCCTGCAGCGAGATGACTAAATTCCAGATAGTTCTTGGAAAATCTCCAACCTGATTTAGGTCGAAAGAGCTTCTCAGAAGCTCTTTTAAACAGTCCTCCTTCTCTACTGGCCACTGCTCTTGTCTTTGTGAAAATTAATTATAGTTTTATTCACTTGCTTGTGATGCTTAATGGGCAGAGATTCCCCTTGAGTGCAAACTTGTGGAAACTTCCCATCAAAAATCAAAGAAGTTTTGCCATTTCTTTCCATGGGAACAGAATTTCACCCCACTGTATTTCTAGTTTGCATAAGATCTGTGGAAAATATCAGCTGTACTAGATGGGGAGGTGTTTCAGAAGGATAATGTACCTTCCTTTTTGACAGTGTTGCCCTGTCCTTACTAGACAATTTGCTTTTGTATCAACTGTCCTTTGAGCTGGAGTTGGATTTTTTCATTCTTGCTATCTGATCACTCTTCAGAAGCTCCAGTTATTTAACATGCCATTTATCAAGGTTGTGACTGTTTTTAAATTCTGATCTTCAGTATTAAACAGAATTATCTGCAGTTAATTACGTGATAAGGCTTTAACTCCACTGAGACATTTTCTAATGTCAAGATAAATTTTTGACACCATGGTTTTATGGTTTAATGATGTTTCCATAACCTTGAGATAAAATCAGTCCTTGCTTTTTATTCTTCAGCTTTTACTTACATGTGTGAGGAGGTGGCCTGGAATCCTGTGAGACATTTAATGGATGTGGGATAAAGAATTAAAAATTTTTGTACACATTTATGGTTCTTTTTATAATAGCAGACAGAACCACATAAACTGCTTCAGAGATTGAATAAAATCTGTACCTACTGTGTTGACTGCAAAACTGTGAGTGAGTCCACTGACTGGAATCAGGCCTAAGAAGACTTTTTTTAGACCAAATATAGACTTGATGTCTTACATAGAATTGCAACTACTAATACTATGTCAGAATTGACTTTTTGAGCATTTTGAAATTGTCTGAAAACTTTTTGTTTGCAATTAATAAGAAAAGAGATTCTGATATTAGATAAAATATCTACCCTGTCTCACGCAAACTTACATGTTTATGGTAAATTGAAGACCAGGCCAGTACTCAGCCTCTGCTTTTGCAGTACATAAAAGGAAAGGAAATGGGAAAAGCTAAATGTATTAGGAGAAAACTAAGCACTGGTTTGTGCAGCATAGTGAACAGCCAAGATTTATTTGAATATTGGATTTTATTGTTTACCTACTTTGACTTCAGCTTTTTAAACTCACTTTTTTTGTGATGATCCAGTAACTGAGCGAGAAAGATTCAGGTGCGCTCACATGCTTCCTGCCAAAACGGCTCCCTGTGGTTTGTTGGAGAGCCTTGCAGAAGCCTGGATGAGCTGGTATCAGCTAATGGGGAGCTGTTTGACCCCTGGAGTTGAGTACAGCACTAGAAAAAGTCCATGATGCAGACTAATTTCTGGCGTAACTTTCGTTCTGCATCTTAGCTCTTTTGACGAAGGGTGATATTTCGTAAGTACAGGGAGTGGAAAAAAGTCAGGAGATTGTTTTGTAGTGACGAAAGGTCGGGAAGGTCTTGGGGCTATTTAACAATTCATTACTTGGTCTGGGATCACAGGGTTGTCTGCCTGGTATCCCTTGTTCTCCTGTCAATTCTGCTACTCTGGAAAGAGTAGGACTAAGGAGAAAATCTGAAGCTGACCTTCTTGTTTTTCTTTTATTTCTGCCTATGATTTCGGCATGTTTGTTAAATGGCGATAATGCTTTTCACTTGCATAGTGCTTCCGATAAGTCTCAAGAAGAACTTATAAAGAATCATTGCTAAATCTTCGACAGTTTTCTTGTATAGCAGACTAATTTTATTTCTAAGGAAGAAAATTAAGGCTAATAGAGAATGGTCATACAGCTGTCTTTTCGTAAGAGGTCTATAGGGCAATCAGAACTAAATCACATCTCTCCTACCACACAGTGTAGCAGTTACACTCTGCTGCTTGTTTCCACAATGTAGCAATGAGTAAGTGTAAAGACAATTGGAATAGGAACAGTTGTGAGTAAGAGCCTAGGTCTTCAGTTCTATCTTTTTAATTTTGCAGAAATAGTTCTATACTGCTGCTAAGATTCTCACTACATTTGGTTAGCTAGGTGTTCTTTCTTAAAAGTCAAGATTGCAGAGGAAGTGGCAACCACTGTGCATCAATTTTGGAAGCAATGGTGTAATTAGAAAGTAAAGAAAAAATAGTAAACATTTTAATACAATGGGAAGAAACGTTGTAGCAGTACTCTAGGTGATAAACAGTCTGAGAAGACTCCTCTCTCCCTACTTCACCAAATGAAAGTTGTGTCTTTACAGGAAGTTATTTTTGTCTAATGTGATTTTTCAGGTTTAGTTATTTCCTGTTATTTCCCCATTGAATTATAATATGGGAAGATAATTTTCCACAGCAATTATCTTAATTTTTAGTCACAATAGTTACCTTCAAGAGCAACAGGATATTGCACCAGACGATGAAACAAGGCTTTAACCATCCTATCTGATTTTAAATTAGAGCAATATGGTTACAATTAAAATATAAGCTTTTGCTAACAAAGCTTGGTGCAGTGAAAGTAAGACTATGAGACTACAATACTTCAAACTAAGCTTATGATATAATTCAGGTCCCCTCATTTAGTTGTTGTGTAAAACCATCTGTTTTACAAACTGCCTGTATTATAACAAACACCAGGTGTAGAAAATGAGGTAGAGTTCTAAAGGAATGGTGGGGTAGAATTTGTAATAATTTGGTTGTGTGTGGTAGGAAAGAAAGCTTTGTTCTTGGTGGGTGGGGGGGGTAGGGAAGAGAAAAGACTGTTTTTTAAGGAGGTTAATTCAGCCCTGATTGAAAAACATAAGCTTCTAGAAAAGTTATTGCCTTGAGTGGGCCTGGGTTGGGGGGGGAGGGGTGGTGCAGGAGGAAAGTGTGTATACTTCTTGTTCAGTTGATCCTTTTTCTGTCATGCTAAGTTGGAAGTAATAAGAAGACAGAAAAGAGTCTGGAGAAATAAATGGCAGGGTAGTGTAGGCTATTTTGCAACTCACTTTTTAAAAAAAAATTTTTTTCCTCCCTCTGGTTTAGGTCTAGAGTTGTGATAGTACTGTGCATAACTGAAAAGGATCCAGGTGGCCTGGGACTTAATTACCATTACTTTGCTAATGCTGCTCAGAGCATATCCACAAAACACAGCGCTTAAAAAGCTAATGGTCTCTGACATGTGATATACATCAGTCTTTTTCTGGCACCATTATGGAAGTGAGCTGGAAACAGTAATGATAAAAAGCTTTAGTGGTTGTGGCAACTGGAGTACATGCACAAAAATATGTGGGGTGAGGCACCTCCTATGTTTAGGAAAAGCCAGCACGAAACAAGGTCATGGAGACATTTAGTAAAGATCTGAGTAGTAAATGCAAAACACTTGCATCCTCTATCAGCAATTTTAAAAGCCCCTAATTGAGGAGGATAAGCCTGATAACTGCTTGTAATGTTGTTGGCAGCAAGCTGTTCTGTCCTTGTCTTTAGGATGACCTGCAGTGGGGTTGCTTAAAGCATTTTTGCTTGTTTGGTTTGGCTGTGAGCAGAGCTAGAATTCTGTGTGGCAGGATTATTAATCAGCTCTGAGACTTGTTTAACATGTTTAATAGATGAAAAGGCTAAAAATTGTTTTCCTTCCAGAATGGTGGTGGAGTAGATTGATAGTCTGTTCAACAATGCCATGTTCTTTGAATATAGGATGGGGAACCATGTATTTGTGGTGTTACTTTTGACTTGCTGTTATCTCAGCTGTTTCAGAGCCTCGCTGAAAATGAGGGTAACTGTCTGTCTAAGGTGTCTGTAGGGCTAAACAGCTGTTATAGTCCAAGTTTGAACAGAAGGTGAGACAGCTTCTGTCACATGTAGGCATTTCAGTGGGTGTCAATTAAATGATACCTACTTACATGAAATTTATTCCTTAAAAGCATGTTCTCTCTCTATTCCCCAGTATATGAGTATATATATATTTATTTTAATAACACTGTAGTTGTGACAAATTTTTTTTGGCAAGTCCTATTTCATTAAAACTACTCTTAAGTTTTTTGTGGAAATAAGATGGAGAAAGAAACAATAGTCATACTGAGTCAGGATCACAGTCTAATTGATCCACTAACCTGTATTTTAGTATCGGTGAGCAGCAGTCACAAAGTGGTTGTAGCGCTGATACGCTGTTATCACTTGAGATCACTTAGATTGTACCATAGCAACCTGAAGCTGACAAAGTCTAATTTAGGCAGTTTGTTGGCATAGCAGTGAGTGTGTAGCTACTCTGTAATAGCAGCTGGCAGCAGATACTGCGGAGCAAGGTGCAGGAGCTCTGCGATCGACAGGCATCACGATTTGTCATAGCTCTCTTGTTTGCATCTCCCTACACACCTGCCCTCGAAGTTCCCATGCTGTCCTCAGGTAGTTAGATGTTAATGGACAGGTAGAGTCAGATCCAGGAGTATTTCCTTTAGGAGCTCATCTAATTTGCCTTAGTGATTTAAATTTTTTTTTCTCCATACCCACCCCTTTCCTCTTGATTGTGTAAATATTGACTAGATTTTTCAAACCTATAACCATCAATTAATTGCATTTCTTCTTACAGATACTTTGAAACGTCCGGTGCTGGTTGTGGGCTTTTTGAAATTTTAAATGTGTGTGCTCAGATGTGTCCTTAATGTCATAGATACTGCAGATGATGGATTTGAACATATCTCCCTTCTGAACTTAAAGTAATTGTGAGGTGTTATTAAGGCTTTTATAATCACTTTTGGAAATTTGGGGGTATTTTTCTAGTTTAAAATAGAAAAACTGAAGGATTGAAGCTCCCTTCCATCTCCCATTTCATATGAACATTTTTCAGTCTGTCAATGAACCTTGTGCTTTGCCTGTACTCACAAGTGTCAAATTAATCTTCTTTCTTCTTCTATTGCCATCAAGGCCAAGGTTTCACTCAGCTTTCAGAGGAAACTGGATTGGACACTCGCTCATTGATGGATATTTATATGCATCATGAGATCAGTGAAGTCAGTTGTCTACACTCATCATATAAATAGACAGGATTTGACTATGTGTTGCTGCTAGTCTAGGTAGAAATGGTGAAGTGTCATCCTACTGGTTTGTCAACGTTCATTCAGTGTTGTGGGTGAAAACCACTTCACCTATTTGAGCCTCTAGCCTGGGAAGATAGTAAAGAAGAGAGGAAGGTCCACAAATTGTTTGCTGTCTGTAATATCAATTTCCTCTGCTATGCAGAAATTATACAGACTAAAGTGATGCTGACATGTTTCTCATTCTGTAGTCATTGCAGCCTTACTGAATAAGCTTGTAGTCAAAAGAAAAAAAAAATCTATGTTTAAAACAGCAGCTCGCACTGTGTGCATTTGTGCTGTCTAATGTTTTCAAGAGTCATGTTTGCTTTTATACTTTACAGAGCACAAGGTAAAATTCCATAAACTGGCTGATAGTGAGAAACTCTTGTAACAGCATAGAATCACTTATTTTGCTTTTAAACTTCCAATTTTTTTAAAATGTTTTTGTGTTTGATTTTTTAAATTGAGACAATATGCATCATCCTGGTGATACTTTAAATGGCATGAATCTGAAATGAGCATCTCTGAGAGGTTTCACTTCCCTAGATTTTATAATTAATGCTGCATGTGTTGACTGTATTTTCTTGTGTATTAAAAAGTGAAGTATGTCTATAGTTTTTATAAAAAGTTATATATTGGCTGAAGCAACAGCTTGTCTTGAGAATATGATGATAGTGTTGGAATTTTTGTAGTAGATTTGGACCAATAACAGATATAAGTCCAACAGCATTTACTGTCTTAATTATACAAGATCATTTCATTTCTCATTCCATAGCAATTTTTTTCATTAAACTAACTTTTTAGACATATCAGACAGTCAGCCAGTAATTTTTGAGGTAAAGTTCCAGTTCATTTGACTGAAAAGCCACAATTCTGAAAACAAGCTCCAGTAGTAAAGCTTCGTGCAGAACTTCACCGGTTTGCCCCCATTCTGTCAGTTTGCCAGCAGTGACGCTCAGGACCAAAATTTGGACCATTACCTGGATGGTGTAACTAGGCTAACTCCACAGCTGACTAATGGCAGGAATGACCAAGAGAAGAATTCAGCTTTTTGTCTTAATATCCTTATACTTGTTAGTTAAAACAGGAATAAGTGTATTTAACCATCTCCTGTAAAAAGAATATGCTTGAGATGAATTAACAGTGGCTGCTGAGAATTACAGCAAGATTTGTACCATCATCTTCAGCATGCATGAACCACAAGGTATAAAAAAAAGAAGCAATTTGGGGTAATTGTGTTAATTTTAATTTTGAAAAATGTGTTTTTCTGGTTAACTCTAACTTTATACAGTTCTCTCAAAGACTTCTTGACTTAATGAAGACATTAGTGGATATGCTTCCTCTCTTTTATTTATTTAACTATCCTTTTAATATCTTTTCATGGTACAAAATGAGAGAATATAAGAGCCTGGAAACAAAAAGTACTTTGTAACAGCAGGATCTTTTACAACATTAATGGTTCTTATTTGCAATACTTGCATCTTCTTGAAAGCAGCTGAATTTAGGTAGATTTGCTGATGTCTCACAATGGCCCCTGCTGCTGCAGGTGATGTCAGTAGATAATGAATCGTAGTGCATGTTCTTGTGTCAGAAAGGCAAAGCAAATCTGTATGTGGGTACGAGACCAAAGAGATAACATATCTCCGTAACCACACAAATTGTGTAAATATAGAGAAACCCTGCCAAATAACAAG
This sequence comes from Sagittarius serpentarius, assembly GCA_034782735.1. Taxonomy (NCBI): domain Eukaryota; kingdom Metazoa; phylum Chordata; class Aves; order Accipitriformes; family Sagittariidae; genus Sagittarius; species Sagittarius serpentarius. The sequence goes on from JAVKLA010000049.1 coordinate 4,416,631, forward strand.
AGATGCATCTGGTAGCTTGTGCATTCTGGAAGAAACTGTGATCTAGTGGTGTGGCTCTGCTGGGAGGGTGAATCAAAAGAGCTGGGAGTATCCAGAGCTGTGAACAGTATGTTTTCAGTGAGAGATTTTTGACCATGAAGTAGCCTACTGTTTGGGAGAAGAGAAAGCATGTGTACACCTGCTTGTAAAGCAGGTTGCTGCCAGGTATATTTCTTTGAAAGTCTTTATCTGCCAATCAAGGAATTGCACCACAAACAACAAAATGGATATAAATCATGCTGGCAAACCTGCCCATGATACAAACCAACCAACCAACCAACCTGGTTTAGTAGGTCCACAGTTGTATGATTTCTAGTAACTCTTTTTACTACTATCTAAATGCTGTAGATGCACAAGAAATTATATTTACAAATTCAGTTTTCTGGTCACTCCATTTCTAGATGAGAGGGATGAGGGAAATGTGGAGTGTCATGAGAAAGGCACAGAAAGAGAAAAACAAGCCCACTTATTAGGGGAGAATATGGTGTTTTCCAGTTAACTGTGAAACAACATTTGAGCGCTATTTGCTGCCAGAGCATCTCTTGATTGTTTGGGATGAGAATAGAGATATTTGTAGAAATTTAAGTGAATGTGCCTAAGTGTGAGATATGGAGCTGATTAGGGGAGAGTGGGCTCGTGGGTTTCCTACTTTATTTGTGTAGTTCATCATATTTTGTATTAGTTATTTTACTAGCATTAACCTGTATACATAAGAGAAAGTGGGAAGTTGTGAATATATGTCACAATATACTTTTAATCACTGTATCTTGCTGATACACACTTGATTGGAGTTTTATTGTCAGTGTGCAGTTGGAGGAGGATTTCCCTGGACTACATTTTTCCATTGCTGGGGTGGAGGGGAGGGATGGTGCATAGGAAGAAATAAGATGAAGCTTGTTGTACCAAGCCTGTTGGATCAAGCAAGCGTATAACAACAGTAATTTGTATTTATCTACTGCCTTCTTTTGAACTGTTTAACTCCACAGTTCTCACAGTCAGCTTTCCAAGGTGTGAAGGTAAGAGTGTGTTACATTCTGTCTTTCTGTGGCAATTGATATTTAGTTCAGCTAGGATTAAGTGGGGAATGCTCGATTGTCTGATGATAATTCTGTAATTAGTATTGTTAGTGATTAGAAATCTCTTTGGGTCTCATTTAATGATTTATTTTCATGTAGTAATATGAAATAAGGTGTGTAGCTGCAGTTTGGCAAGTGTTCTCTTGCTGTCTAATCTTTTCAGTGGGTATTTGTTGTACATCTCCCGCCATTTCAGTGGGGAGATGCTAATTGTCTTAGATCTCTACGGCAGAAAAAGGAACAACTCTTTTAGACCACGAAAGTTTTCTCCATCCACATTAACCTGTCATTACGATGCTACTAACAAAAGTACTCATCACTCAGTAAATGAGAAGCCTTGAGTATATGAATACTCTTGCTACTCTTTAGAATCAAAATTGCACAGAGCATTTGGAGGACGTTCAAGAGGGAGGGCAGGTGGCTGTTCTAGATCATGTAAGCAAATGATGTTGATTAAATTCATGTAATGATAAACAGTGGAATTTAGAATAATGAGGCACAATGGCTGTGATTTATTGTTCCAAGTAAAGCTGAGTTCTCGGGGAAAAAAAGATGAGTAAACCATCTGACTGGGATTCTACAAAGTTCATTTGGTCTTTTTAAAAACTGTAACTAGCTTTGTTTGAATAGTCAACTTTGCTTTTCTTGCAGTAACGCTGATTTTATAATTAAGTCTGAATGGAAAGAAAACAAATATATTTTTATATCCAAAATGCCTGAAAGATTTTTAAAGCCCAAAGATAATTTTGCATAGTGATGTTTATCTACCATTCTGGCCCAGATTGCAGATTAGCTTGCAATTCCAGTCGATATACTTTCTCTGAATTTTGAGAGGTAGGGGTGATTTCTGCAACTTCTTCTTTTGCCCATGCATTCAAAATTTTTACTCTAGGAAGACTGGCCTTGGCAGACTGGATTATACTAGTACAGGCTTTCTTCTCAGGACTGAGCGTAGCCTTTTCTTGACAATAGGCAAGCAACAGGGGCTGCTGCCAATGATAATGCAGTATGTGCATCTTCAGAAGGTCTCCAAACAGTAAAAAATAGAGTTTAGAATCTGACCTCCCTGAGGTGGACCCTCAAGTCTCATGTGCCAGGGCATGCTGTTCTGCCATCTGCTTCATGCTACACCACTGAGTCTCATTAATTTCCTGCATTTACAGTGTAATATTCATCTTTTCATACCCCTTGTGCTAGATACAGACACAGTTAGGGAGTCCACTGATGCCTCCTGCGTGGGGACCTGGAGGATGGACTGCTCTGCAGCTGGAGGGGTGTCCTGTTCGAAGGCATGACTTCCAGCTGCATCTGGGCTCCAGGTACCTTGCCCTGCTCTGTGCTCCCATGAGCCAAGGCATTAGCACGTCCCAGGACTGTGTGCCCAGGCAGGTATGTGCTGTTTGACTCAGGTATCCATTCCCACCATGTGGCCTTATGTGGAACCTTGTGTGTTGCGATTCCAGCAACTTGAGATTCAGTCATCGGGAGTCACATCATTGATTTCATGGGATCAAGGGCAAGATCTGAATGTACTCATTGCTGCTTAGGAACAAATCGGGAACCAAGCTTGAAATTTTCCAACCCTGATTTGTTGCCAGAAGCTGCCTGCCTCCTCTCCCATGTTATTTTGTCTTGGTAGGTCAGTCTGCCTCCCCATATCTACCTTAGCTCTTCTGTGTTCTAGGAGATGTTATATTTGAATTATGTTCAGCACAATGCAAGTATGTTCAGTGTGAGATGTACACTGTAGAATAGTTAATGCTAGCAGCGTTGTGCATACTGGTTTGCTATAGGTTAGGATGAAATAATTAGCACTGATATTATTATAGTGTTACTAATTAGTCTTACACTGTAGTCTTATGCTATAAAAAGGTTTCGATAATCACTGTTTCACATGTGTAACTGGAATGTGTTGTTATGCAAAAGAAAGGTAAGTGAAATCAGGATTGCTTGGGGTTTTTACCTTTAGCCTTAAAACGATGTAGGATGCATTTTCTAGGTAAAATGAAACTGGACTCTTACAGATCACACAAGACTTCTGTATATGTGGGTTATACAGAAGAGTGTATGTGAACCTGTGAACATTGAATCCCGAAGAGAAGACCTTTGTAACTGTCATGAGGCTTGATCTTATGCCAGAACACTCTGAAATCCCTTTGAAAATATTATTGACGTGTTAGTTGTAAGTTAGGGCACCCAGCATGTTACAGAAGTGCTAGTGTACTTTGGAAGTTAGGACAAAAACTACTTTTAAAAGTATCTCCCATGAAAACACTCTTGTTCTCTGGTGCTTCCATATGGCTGTGACAAATGCTTCTGCTTCCCCCCCCCCCCATTTTTTTTTTTTTTCTTTTTTCCTTCAAACTGTGAGGGAACCTGTAATTAAAACATAGAAAGAAGAACTGGAAAATGAATTATGTCTTTACTTTCAGAATGACACAGGATTTCCTAGCTAAGGGGATAATTTTATTTGTAGAAAAGTAAGATGTACTTGGAAATGCAGAAGGCTGCTTTGATACTTTCTCGGGACATCTGTCCTTGATTAGCTGTTTGAATCAGTGGTTATGTGTTTGTGTCTTGTTGCAAAGGAAGCTATCATTGATAGCTTCTTATGAGAAAGAAAAAGCAGCAGAAGAAAATGTGCTCATTTACTGCTTCATTCTGAGGTTGAAATATTGCCCAAATTAACTCTCATGGATTTCATTTTTTGAGTGCTCTGTGGATCTGTGACTGAATAGCTGGGAAATAAGTTTGAAGACTTTTATGCAAAAGCATTAAGGATAGAAAATACACTGTTTAAAAAAGTTGAGCTAGGGTTGACCCATGTGTAACTATTGTGTGATATAAAAGACATACCGTAAACAGAATTTAGTTATGCAGTTATTTCTGTTAATGGAGTTTACCCATGAAAAATTATTTCAAAAGTATTTCTAGTAGTTGGTAAGTTAAAAGACACAATTACCTTTTATGTCTTCTTATGTGAGACAAACTCATTGTCTGATATCTTGTGTTTTAAGCTTCAGTAGTTGTTACCAACAGCCTGCCTAAGCTAAATAGCTATTGGGTCACACTAAAATACTTCAAATGAAATTCTTTTCATAAATGAGTGTTTTTGGGGATTTCTGGAACTCACTTGAATAAGCTGAAAAGATGGTTGGAATTAAATAAAAAACGTATTTGTTTTTTACTTACTTCCTGGTAAATGGAGAGTTGAAAATTTAATAGGTCAATCACAGTGAAATAAATAATTAAGCTTTTTAAAGTAATTTTTTATAATTTTCCAGCAGTTCTGTCTCATAGACATATAGAGTCAAGGCTAGGATGGGGATACTGATGTTCTTTAAGTGGTGGGTTTATTGCAGAAGAATTCCAAAGGACTTTAAATGGATGTGTGTTTCAGCAGAAACATGCCATCTTCTTCACAGAACAGAAAGAGGGCCATTGTGTTACTTAAAACTTCATAAACAACTATAGTATTGCTGCTCTTATGGAAAAGATCTAGCGCTGTCCTTGAACCTAAAGGACTTTCTCTTGGGTCTGTCTGAATGCAGCCTGGTAATACCACAGTTACAGAAATGCATCCTGTGGGAATTGCTGGCTGCAGGAAAGTATTGTCACAAGCAGAACAGATCTATAGGCAGGAGTATCTCCTATGGGCTAGAAAGGATTGAAAAGAGCAGAAGAGCCCATCCAAAGGTTATTTGAGTGAGGTTAAAAAAGAGGACTTTTTATATGGTTCAAAATAAAATACAGAAGACATTTCACTATGGCATTTATTTTCTCTTTTTTGGAGTGTTACTGAATTACCAGAAAATCCATCAGATAAATAATATTAGCATTATTTGTAACTGCCTTCTACTCTGGGTAAATGCTACCCAGTGTGTGTCAAGAAACCAGTACAAGGAGATAAAGCAAGATATAAAAAATGATCAATTTATCTTTACCATGGTTTGGTGTCAACTAACTGCTCTTGTGAAGACAGTGTTAGCACCTAAGACCAGACAGGACATGATGTTGAAATTTTCAGCAAAATCCCTTATGAATTTTATGGCTGGAGTAGAGTTATTTCTGCCCCTTAAAAAGTACGTTGTCACAGAAGTGACATAAGACTTAATGGGTTTCTTCTTTTTTATCATTTAAGATGTATCATTGACTTTCAGTGGAAGCTGAGCTAGAAAACAGGAAGTGTTGATCATGTGTGACATGATCTAGGATTGAATCATTCATATTTTTATCCCTTTCAGCATTCAGTATTTCTCTGAAATCTGCTTATTTTAGCATTAGAAAACACAGTGAAGAATAATTTTAATACAGAATTATTATAATTGGTGTTTCTGCGTAGGCTCGGCTTTGTCAGGAAAAATAGTTGTGACTACTGGGTAATTATAGGTTTGGGACTGCCCTTGGAAATCCAGTTGCAGTAGATTACTGTGCATGACTTAAGCTGGCGGACTTTTTGGCTTTCTTTAAGGGGATGTTGTTGATAACGACTTTTCCTTTTTTGATTAAACACAGTCCATTTTTATAGATTAATTTTCAAGCTCATTTGTCTTTATTAGAAAGGGACTGTGTCAACTTCTTGCAGGCCAGTTTGGATTGTTTTGAGTAATACGGCTGGTGTTTAAATGCTGCCTCCAGAAACTGTTTTGTTAAGGGAGTCTCTATTTGTTCTTGTGCTGTTACTAAACAATTTGAAAAGGGTAAGACTAGTTCACATAAAAGCTCTGGTGTCTCTAGTGGCCTGTTAACATCATATAAATTAAGCTGAACTGGGTCAGTACATTGTGATCTAATCGTGCTAATGCAATGATTTACTTTTTTTTTCTTTTTTTAAATACTGTTATCATTTAAAAGATTGTATTTCCTGAACCTCAACCTTGAAAAAAAATAAACTCTTGTATGTTTGACTCTAACTCTTTTTTTTTCTATTTTGATTAGGAAAATGCTAACTGTTCTTAAGGTGAGAGTAGAAAACCAAGAAACCATTTGAGGTGCTTGGGGGAAAAGGAGCAAGAAAGGTAGAACTAAGGGGTAGGTGGCCTTTTCCTATTCTCCAGTTAGCTTCGGGTAGAGAGATACCAGATGAATGAGAAAAGGGCCGGAGTTCCAGTTGCAGTTGCATTTTATCTAGTATTTCACAGTAAATGAGCTTTGGATCTTATGGCAATGGTTTTAACAAAGACCTTTAAAGGAGGAGTAAATTTTGTACTTAGTTTAGTGTTTTGAATGTGGAGATCTTTCCTGGTTTGGTTACTATACGAAACAGACCAAGAGATTTATGAGATTCTGAAATGCTACAGAATTTTTAATTATTTTTACTTACAAATATTTTGAATTGTATGGTACAGAATAAATCTAATCAAAACTGAATCTCTTGTTTCTGTGTTCCTATAGCAGTGGAATTGTTGGGTCTGTGATCATTTACATTGGTTAAAACTATGGAAGAAAAAAACATTGGTAATACAGAGATAGCACCTCTGGCTTGCAATGTCCTTGAGAAGTAAATCAGCAAAGCCTTGAAGAGCATATAAAAAAAAATTCACCCAAAGTAGTGCTTGTCTTGTTCATGTATTCTTCCCTTGACTTCTGCTGCTGGCCACTTTTGGAGACGGGCTAAAAGGCTTGATGGACTTTGAGTCTGCACTGGTAAGAGACGTGGGTTGTTTTCAAGGTTCCTCAGGCTGCTGAGCAGCTCCTGTTGGGTGAAGGGTAGCTCTGCTGTCTGGCTGTGACCTCAGGGTAAGGGTGCAGGCACCAGAGCAAGTTTCCAGGCGTGGGCCAGGTGGTGGCCATGCTCTGCGGCTACTGTGAGCACCCCTTGAAAAGCATTAAGCAGCTGGGTTTCACCTAACCTTTGGGGTGGGAATTGCACAGAGCTGCTGTGGTTGAGCTATGCCGAGGTACGGCAACTGAGCCCTGATCCTCACTTTCCCTGCTGTGGAAAAAGAGACATAAAAAGGGAAAGAGAGGGAGTATAAGAGGATGAGTAAAGGTTTTCATTTGGTGATTTTTCATTTATTTGTTTTTGGTCCATATGCATGAGATCCAAGATGCTGGCTAGCTACAGACAAGTTACAGGCTGGCAGGTCTGCCCTGGCAGCTGTTGCCTTGGCCTTTGGAGTATTTTCCCTCATCAGAGGTACCATCTGGCTGGTCTGATCTGGTATCTCTACTTCATCAGTCTTCAGTAAGTTGGGTGGAGATGTGGGAGCCATTTAATCCTGTGTTTCTAATGCTGTGTTGCTGTTGTACTTTTAGTTGTGTGTAAGAAGTTGGGAGATCGAAAGGTAAGGTCTGAGTGAAGAAGATAACATCACATTTGTCATGTCTTAGACTGGTGTGACTACTGATCTGCCGGTTTGAACAAGAAGTCACTGTCTTTTTTTAAGACGAATACAGCCTTTGGCTCAGGAAATTCCTAAGGCAGAGGTCAGTGGGTGCTGGGATGGATATATCAGTGGAAAGATCCCTCTGTATCTGTGCTGTTACTATGCCTTTTCACAAAGAACCTGGTGTGGCTGGTCAGAAACGTAATACTGTGCTGCACATCGACCTTTGGGTTGACCTTGAATAGCCGTCCTTAAATGATGATTTGTTAATCCTTTTCTATCAAAATAAAAACCTGATGATCTGTCTGCCTGCCTCTTTAATTCCTTATGTCTTTTCAAACACCCTTTAAAAGAAGGGAAGAATGATTTTTCTCCGTATTAGTGGGCAAAGCAATGTGATCTGACTTGAAATGGTTACTTTGTTCACCGATTCCTGTTCCAAACCCTGCTTTGCTTACAAGACACAACCTTAAGGCCAACTTTTGACTATATTAGTACACCTACTTTGGGCTACTTGCTTCTTTCTCTGTTTTACACCTCTTCTGTCAGTGTCTTGTGTTGCAGAAAGTTAAATATTGTATAATATTTATTTTTTTTATCTTGATTGGAAATCAGAATTGATTGAGACCTACCGAGTCTTGTTACAAAAATGCCTGCAAGTGAAATAACAATAGTTCTCCTTATTGTCAATGTCAGGATTTTTCCCGACTCTTCTTATTCTAAAAGATCATTTCTGTATAAGATTCCTGAAGTTGCATTTTATTATTGTGCTGGGAAAATGGTGAACAGTACTCCAGTGGTTAACCTCCGGCACTGGATTTAGGGGGAAAATTAACTTAAGGTGAGAATTCTGATATACCTACTTGTATTGGAATTTATGTTCACAGGAATAAGAAATAAAACTCCCTGACAGAGTGAAATTAAATTTTATGCATTTCAAATGCTTTAAAAATCTTTTAAATAGGTCACATTATTAAACAGGATGGATATTTAACAAGAGAGATGAAATTATAGCAATTGCTGTAATTCTTTATCCTTATAACGTTCACTGGTCATTTTTGTACTCTAATATGCTCTCTCCATACCATGTGAAAAATCTTTAACTGATATAAATTCAGATAGCTTTGCTGATTTCAGTGGATAGCTGTAATAATTTGCATTAGGAACTGCAGTAGTACACTTTTTTCCCTAAAACAAAGTATAATCATCACTAGCAAGGGGGCAGCTGATTAATAACATGTGGATTTTATGGTCAATGGGTGGAAAGGATCTGCATTTGATTTTTATGTGGGAAAGTGAACAAATAAATTACTTTACTTTCATTGTTTCACAGGAATCATGTGCATGCCTGCTCCAGTAAGCTGGTCTCTGCATGAGAATACAGAGCTGTTGGCTAAAATATTAGCAGTTATTGTTATATTTATTGTAATATTTATATTGTTACGTTACAGAAAAACTGATTTTTTTTTTTTTTTTTAGTGTGTGTGATCTTAAAAACCCAACAAACTACATTTTCTGTATTTGCTTTATTTTAGTGCCACACTATCTTTTTATCACCATAACTTGACAACTTGGATTTAACAGGCCAAACCAGTGTGTGACGGGTTGACCCTGGCTGGATGCCAGGTACCCACCAAAGCCGCTCTCTCACTCCCCTTCCTTGATTGAACAGGAGAGGGAGAATATAACGAAAGACCTGTGGGTCGAGATAAGGACAGGGAGAGATCACTTAAC
>JAVKLA010000049.1:4426142-4494071 GCA_034782735.1 Sagittarius serpentarius
AGACATGTAGACGTGGCGCTTAGGGACCTGGTTTAGTGGTGGACTTGGCAGTGTTAGGTTTACGGTTGGGCTCGATGGTCTTCAGGGTCCTTTCCAACCTAACTGATTCTATGATTCTATGACATTATGAAAATACATTGTTGTTAAACTAATGATACACTTTCTTTATGAGTTTACATGTTTGGTGGAGAAAGATAATACTGACCTTAAGCCAATTTTTAATTTTCTTGGTCATCTAAATTAAGAAAAAAAATAATCACATACCAGCTCAAAGCCTTGTAGAATTTTACAGGTGTTTCAGCATTCATTGAAAATGAGTGAATATTCACTGTGCAGACATGCTTTTTTGATGTCTCACAGGGATATATTCTTGACCCAGTGCTATTCAATACTTTTCTCCAGTGCTTGGAAAAATTAATAAAGTGATTATCTTCTGCAAACTCTGACTAAAGACTAGGGAGTGGTCAGCTATTTGGAATGACCTGTATTGCTTGGTAAAGTGGGTGTAACCAAACTTGTTATTTCAATACAGCGAATATTTATTGCATCATGTTGTTACCCAGTAAATTGCATCCTTAGCTGACCAAACCCATGTATTCCTACAGTAACAGAAATTGCTTGTGGGCTTAAAGTGACAATCTTACACGGGTTTTTATAGAGTAAGGACTAAAATCCTTATTATTTTGTTTCTATGGTGAAAGCGAAACAGAAGCTGATGTATTTTCATTTATTTCAAAGTTTCCATTTCCTTAGTTTCTTGTAAATAAAAACTTGAAGAAAGCAAAAGACTTTTGTAACAAAGGGAATTATTTAAGCCAGTCAGTGTGTAGAAATCATTGTCTTCTGTTTTAAAAGCTAGTGTGGCAAACAGTATTTCCTCCCTCCATCTAACAGATTACCATAGTACTGTATCTTATTACAGTTGAGTGTTTTCATAATGCTGGGAAGACCTTTCATGCTACTGTCTTTATCTGAGTTTGACAATGGTTTTATTACTTTTCTTTATAACAAGGACATGGAGGTCAGAAGCTGTATGCTACCCACTCTGAAACTAAAGTTTTAACTTAATAGCTTCTTAAGAAAGAATTAGGATCGTTACTGTCTTTTGATGATTATTTACCAAAATGTCATGTGTGCCATAGCAGCGGAAGCTGGGACACTTTCCTTCTTAAGCTGTTCTCTAGGGTTTAAAGATTTCATTTTGGGTACTGGTGAGAGGACCAACGGCGGGTATTGGTGGAAAGCAGAGGGGGTGTGTGTGTTGGGGGTGTGTACTTGTGTCCAGCTTTTTGACATCGTGGTGTGTTCACTTGGGGGCAGAGGAGGGAGATGGTGGTGTCTCACAGTGGAGTTGTGCAAATGTAAGCCTTTTATATTAGGAAGTCAGGAAAGTGCTTAATAAAAGGATATTTAATAATTATATAAAAGCTTATTCTAAACTTGCAAATCTTGGCTTTATACAAAAGATTAAATATGAAGAAGTTGCACAATTTCTTGGTAGACTCAAGACTCAGAGGGAGCTAGAGCAAGTTCAAAAAATACAGTTATCCTCATTTTGTGTGGCTGACTGACTAAATTTATGCTGAGGTCGTATTTGGAGATAAGTAATCTCTTGATGTTCTTCCTGATAACCAAATTGTCTGTGAAAATTCTCTATGTTATCGTAAATTCATGTCTGTATGCTCATTTTATGCAGGCGATTTTAAAAAGTAGCTTTTTGACCTGATAGAAATGGAAATATTTTTTAGAAGCAAGAAGGGAGCATCAGTGAGGAATATATATTTGAGATTATTCCTCTTTAAAATCTAACAGGCAAAAATTGTAGACACTTTTTGAAAAATACACTACGTGTTCACATCACATCCCAAGACCTTGACAGTCTCATGCAAGGATGCTTGACCAATTTCCATAATAAGCCCTGTGTCCACCATTCCCACACATGTGAGGAGAAAAAAATGCAGATTTGGTGCTGGTAAAGTTGTCAGGCTCTGCCTTCTGCTGAGAAGTGACTTCTGGGGTCAAGGATGTTTCATGGAAAACACCTGATCATTAATGCATTTTCTTTAAAGAGGGGTGATATTAGCTAGAGCATTAGCTGGATATTTGCTGGGAAACAAATGGTAACTTGTGTAGAGCTTTAAACAGTAAATGCCATCTGAAAAGCAACAGATAGCCAGAGGCCAATCTGCAGAGAAGTTCTGTTGTGTTGCCAGCATATAGCAAAATTAAACAAGCAGCTGTTTTCTGCACTGGCTTCAGCTTTTAGCTGGCCTCATGTGGTCTGGCTGGATTATGTTACAGTAATCTGTTTCTGATGTGACAGCCTCGGGTGAACATAACAATGAACATAACTGGAACTGTCTTTTCTTACGGATTTCTTTGTAGGAATAGAAGAGGCAAAAAAAAAAATGCTTATAACTTATGGCTATCCATTTGAATAGGAGTATCTCAAGAATTAGTGAAAGCCTTAGGTGTGATCCTGTATGAAAAAAAATGGAGTTTAGTTTTTCCCCAGAAGAGTCACGTGCACATGTATCACTTGGTTGAAACTGGCTTTTTCTGAGGTTTCTCTTTCATATTTACTTACAAGTTGTTGTATAAGACCAATCATGTACGCATTCCAGGTAGGGGAAGGTTTCCTTCTGTCCTGTTGGGAATCCGTTACACCAGCTCAATAACAGGGACAATATTCTCTGCATAATTTTCACCTGACCACTGCTCCTATTAAGTTTGCCTTGGTAGAAGCCTTGGCACTGTGTCTCCATTGCTTTACCTCAGAGCAAGGCTACGTACCCTTACTACATTTTGTTAGTACTGGCAAACAAAACCACTGAAATAATCATCTCCCACTGTTCTGATTGATTTCTACAATTTTCTGGTGATATTTTAGTTTTGCCTCAGAAGCCTTAGCCAGCCAGCTGCATCTTGTTCAACTTCTGGCTGTGTTCATGCACAGGGTCAGTAGCTCCAGTGAAAGACGTAGGTCTGATTCATGTGCTTCAAGCCTGAAGAAATTATTGCAACCCTCTGTTCTTCCACAAGACAGTCTGACAGAACAAAGGATTATATATCAGCATAGTAAAACTGTGCCTGACCACAGTTCCTTTCAAACATACCAGTTATGTCTTTTTATTGAACTGAAGAATGGCATAAAATCTTTGCGCTGTCCTGTTGCGGAGGGAGGGCTGCCATTTTCTGTAGCTAGCTTATAGGAATTTCCAAGAGCACATACGTTCACCTTCTGTTGGGAACTGTTTATATGTCAACAATTTATTCTTTTATGGTTGCCACTACTTAATGCTTTTTTTAAAGTGTTGTTGCATTATATGGATGCAGGTCAATTCAATTTGTCCTTCTGAACAAGTGACTGCAAATGCTCCAGTACTGATATTCTGTCTTAAGTTCATCAGATCGCTATAAGATGTGACTGGTTTAATGCATATTATGAATGTGTGTTTGGTGCATTTTATGGTGGCATACTACACAGTTTTGCTTTTTGTTTCTTAAACTACAGAGGGGAACAACTCCCCGCCTCAGATTTTCTTGTGAAAAAATGCCCTAATAAATTACATTTTAGGAGGTAGGGTGTGAAGAATGGTGGATGTTTAAAATGTGGTCAGAAGTCACAGAAAATCTAAAAGAGCAGGGAGGACAAAAAGGGCTTAATTTGCCAGTTTATACTTGCTGTGGGATTTGGCCAAGTAGTTCAATTTTTGAGTTATGACAGGGTTCTACTGTGCTGATCGCATGCTTACTAATGGTTTTTCATGCACTGCTTGATTATAGATTATAGAGATGAAACTTGGTGCTTGAAAGTGGAAAATACTGAATTACCCTTACTCATCAGTGGTACTACTCCTTTCAGCCAGTGCAGAGTAGAATGCTGGCAGACATCAGGTGTAGTCCCAGGTATCTCAGACATTTTATGAAACAGCAATTCCAGCTATTTCCTACCCTGTATTACCAATTTTAACACCCTAATTTGTAGCAAGTGAGGAAGTAAACAGTTTTCTATTTATAGTCACATAAAATGAACTTGCGAACTTCTTTAATGAAATATGAAGATATTTAATTTAAAAAAAATCTAACCAAATTATAATATTGTAGCTGTTGGAAGTATAGTCCTTACAGTTATGGATTTACAACATGTCTAAATCATGACATTTCTGCCTAGTTGATCTTGACACAGAGGAATCCTAATGTTTAAATTTTTTTTATGTTTAATTTAAATTTTGTGGGAAATCCTACATAACAGCTTTATTAAAGCATGTGAGGTAATAGCTTCATAACCTTTTTCTGACCCCTTTACATCTGTAAATGTACTGCCTGTAAAGGCGGCAGAGTTTCTGTCCAAATACTGTATGTATACATAGTATATGTACCTCCCTCCCCAAACACTTGCAAACAGGGGAAACAAAAGGCAAAATGAAATAATTGGTGTGAACACAATGATAAAATGACATGTCTTAGCTTTTCTAGAAAAGATTATTTACCTTTGGGAACTTTTACCATAGTATAAACAATTTCCCCTTCCTCTCCAAAATCTGAAAATGGTACAAATGTGACCATGAAAAAAGCACATGGAAAGATAAAAAAAAAAGATACCTCTCCCCCAATAATGTCTGTATTTCTCTTTAAACATTGCTTGATTAAATACTTTCAACTTCATTCCTTTAATCTTCTGTGTATATTTGTTTATGAAGGAAGGCAATATGTGTTTAATCACAGAGCACATATTGTATCAAATTTTGTCTGATGTTTTTAGTCATAAATAAAAATGCAGGACTGTCTTTTAGTACTACTGTGTGCTACCAGTCAACATCACTTAGTAACATTTACATGGTTTTTTTATGTATGATTCAATATAAATGCATTTTATGAAAAAGCATGTAGGAAAAATGTGATATAGTTAAGAAGCAGTATATGATGTCTGTAAAGCAAACAGAATTAGAATGACATAATATCTTGAATTTTATGTTACCTAATGTTTTGAGTCCTCAGCAATGTCAGGTTGGTTCTGTAACTTTCTGAGCTCATTGGGTGTATATTTAAATTAAACAACTGAAGAAGGAAAAGGAAACTTGAAAGTAAAGTAGATGCCACTGTAACACCATATTTGAATTCCTTACTGGTTTCTTATGGGAAACTATGTTTGTAATCAGGATGGGTGAGCTTTTTTTGGTTAAAAAAGCAGAAACTGGAGATTTTGTGCATTTTCCAAACTATTCAAAACTCACTGAGAGCTGAAATAACTTCCTTATCTTTACCACCTCATCCCTCTAGACACAGACATTTTTCATCTGCATTTGACTCCTTAAAGAGAGGAAGAGGTAAAATAAGACTGTTTCCTCCCAGCTGTTGCTTCAGCCTTCCTTTTTTATCACCTTACCTTCTAGCATTTTCATTCCATTTTCCATAAGAAGGTCCAGAATGGACCCATGCCAGCTTCTTCATAGATCTTAATATTTCCAATTATTTATCTTCCCATATTCTCATTCCTTTTCTTGTTCATCCTTCAGAAAATATGTTGTTGCCAAACTTGGATGTTCTGAAGCATGCAATGCAGCCTGCCATACAAAAAAAGCACCAGAAAAAGTGAGATTTATAGGTGAAAAATAAACTGTTGAAATCAGTCCTTGGCAGACAATTAAAAGAGTATGCTCCCCCTGCCATTAACATTCTTACTTTTTTTTTTTTTTTTTAAATAGAAATTCTTGAGATACCTGAATTAGCTTTATTTCCTGTTGTGGATAAAAAGTATACTTTGATATTTCTACTCTATTGCAGTCTACACGTGCTGTATCGATTAGCATGTTTCTAGCAAACATGATCAATGATTTTGATATAGCAGAGACAGCAAATTATAGTCTGCACTCACAATCTTACTTCTAAATCTCCAACAATGAAGTGAAACTGTTGAAAAGCACATTTTTCAATTAGATTTCTAATGCATTCACTATAATGAAAGGATCTCAAGAGGTTTCAGGTGAAGGCAGATATTATAAAAAGTGCCAATCAGCTACCGAATGAATATTATTTTTGGATACTGATCTAATCCTGTTTAATTATATCAGAGTGGAATTGACAGTTTTCAATTATCTTGTTATAGGACTAAAACAACTTTTGCTCACAAGGGATTAATTATCAGTGTATGTTTCCAGATGAGCTTGTACTCAAATCACCATTGTGGTGTCACTTCAAGACTTTGGTTTTAAGTCTGTTTTTTTCATTGGTGAATGTAAAATCATGAAGTGCTGGAAGATTGATGAAGTCTGTCATGGAAAAACTACTTAATCCTTATTCTGCTGGTAAACTTTACTCAAGGATCCCCCGCATGTATTACACTGTTGCCTTGTACTGGCATCTGGCCTGGCTGTTGAGGTTGCGGGGCTGACCCTAAGTTATCTGTGCAGTATCTTCAGTATCTTTATCTGATTTCGTAGTATCTCTGTACCTCAGTTCTTACCACTCTTTGAATTTTTGAGTCATAGTTTTAGTAGGGCCAGGCTGATGAGAGAGAAGGTGTTATTTAATGAATTTTACATGGCTGGACCTCAGGTACCTAAGCCAGAAATGGAAATGAGCAGAAGCGTGGTGGTGCTATCATCCTTAATGCTAAACTGAGCTAGCTGTAAAGCATTGCTGATAGGGAAAAGTCATTCTTCAAAGTAGGGTGGGGGTGGGGGTCGTGGTGCTATTGCCAACCGGTGGAAATGTCTCATCCTCCACTCATGGGACTTTGAGATACTAGAGAGAGTAAAGGGGGAGCAGGAACACAGCCAAGACTGAGCTGGAGGACTGACCTGGAGGTGTTCACCTCTTCTGGTGATAAAGCTTATCTGTAGGGGCAAACTATACCTGAGAGTGTGACTCCATGACTATGTAAGTCAAACTGAAGTGGGGTTTCCCTTTCTTGCCAACCTTAACCATGTAGTTGCATCTTCTTTGCTGCAGCATTGGCACTCCACTGACCAAAATGAGAAGGATGGTTCAGGGTCTGAACCAGCTAAAACTAACGCAGAGAAAGCAAGCCTCGTGTGTGAAGTGGAAAAGCAGGTCACAGAATTTAGCAGTCTCAAAGTTTGTGAAAGTAATAAATAAAAAAGTAGGCATGAAGGTGGCATCGTAATTGTAAGTTCAAGCATGGCTGTGTCTTGATGGTTCAGAATTACTGTTATATTTGCTTTTTTTAGTGCATTTGTTTTTCAGTGCTTTCTGCTATAATTAATTTGTAGATGACTTTTCAGTAAGTTAACTATCTCATAGGTTTGCCTTTCATTTGTATAATAGAGCTTTCTTCCTGTTTTTAAAATTATTCATCAGGAATCCTACATTATGAAAACCAAAGTGATTTCAAGATCTGATTTTGAATGTCTCTTGGTAAAAGTCTAACTGACCATACTGATAGGTCTGAATGAAGTATAGTGACCCAGGTGCTGAGAATTCATTCCTGTTAAATCTGGTTCCTTTAAATAAAACATACTGATCAGCAATTGTGAAGTGGTGGGGAAAAAACTGATGCTTGCTATGTAGGAAATAGGATTTGAGATGGTTTTTGGCTGGAGAAAACCAAGGGAGTTTTTGAAAGTAAGGGAAAAAATGTTAAGTTTTATGGTGCTTTATTGAGGGGAATATTCATGGTGCTATTTAAGAGGGGACTGATGAAGTAGAAGGTTGTTTGAGCAAGACTTTGGTCCTGTCTTGAACCTGCTTTAGAGAGAATTTGAACTGCAGATACTTCCACTTATAAAGAGAAATTAAATTTAGTAGTAATATTCTTTAGATAAGATACTTTCATATTACCATCGGGCCAGTTCTTATGGAGTGGCAACAATTGTAGGTAAATTTCTCTTTCTGTTCCTCTTTCTCCCTCTTTGACAGTAACCAAAAATTGTAAGGAAAAATAAGTCTTGTAAGCAAAGTCATGTATGGGAATGATTATAAACAATAATACATGTGGTGACCCTATAGTTTTATTTGTGTGTTTGCCTAGGGCCTTTGTTGCTAGAGCACCATCATATGCCAGCTATAGTAATCAGTGCTAGCAAAAATTTATATTGATAATAGTTTGTTCTGATTTGTTTTATTTTATTTCAGTATTATATAGGAAAAAGAAAATGAAAACACTAGCTTTGCCTTCATTCTTGAGTAGAGCAGTTTGTCAGTTGAGTACATCTGGCCTTTGACAGAGCATACTTGTATTTGATTAGCTACTGAAGATGTAGCGCAGGCACATACAAGTTTGGTAAACATGCTGAGTGGGCATTTTCCTTACCTCCTATGAAGAGCATGCTTCTTAACAACCTGTTTTTTTGTAGAATTAAACTGATGCAGTTTCTGTCAGTGAGGAACTTTTACCGAGTCATTAATTATTTATGTGAATTTACATGCTGTATGTTTGCTGAAAAATGATTTTATGGTTTAATGTGTTTATGAATATATATGACAGAGAAGGTTTTTTTAAGATACTGGATCTTGAAAGAAATAAGAGGATTATTCTTTCTGTGTGTTTCACCTGTAGATGATGCAATTACTCTGTCAAAGTCTGCTTAGAGAAGAGACCTAGAGAGCATGAAGAGTTTAGTGAAAGATTCAATGACCTTGATCCCCATACTGCTTATGTGAGCAATGTCTGCAATGGGCTGCAAGAAAGCCTTTGCTTAACCAATACAGTTCAGCAAAATATATCTGTAATATTTTTCTTTAGCATTCCTCATTAAGACAGTTATGAGAGCTTATATGGCTGCATCATCTGTGTTTCTGTTCTTTTTAGTTGCTATGATTTGATTTTTTTTTAAGGGAAAGAAGATGCATAGCTAAAACATAATTATTTACCTGATTAATGTTTTTAATGTAACAAAGAAATTTAAATAAGACTTGATAATTTGAGTTATGATGTATGGCAAAGAGAAAGGAAAAATGCTTTAAGGGGACTGTACTGCTTAGAGACATTCAGAGAGCTCTGCAAATCAATGCTAAGCGTGACAGACTAATATATCAACCATGACTCTGCACCAGCTTGAATGTAATGAGAACTTCAGTAATTTGGCTCTGCTATGGTTGAATGCTGCTTCTGGGTAAAATTTCATGAGCATGTTAAAAGTGAGACCAGGCCTCTTCTGTCTTAGCAGAGGTAATTTTAAAAATAGTAATACTTGCCCTAGAAATAAAACTTGGGTGAACAGCAAACGGTAGCTGTACGAGTATATGAGAATAATTGTGTGCATTACCCTTCAGCCGTTTGTTTCCCTCGTCTGTGGTGGTTTTGAATTGCCGTTTCCTTATAAGATAGATTTGAGGGGAAATCTGAATGAAGAGGTTAAGAAAAGTATTCACAGGCAAATTATGAGAAACCGTTGAGGTTTATATTGCAGGTTATTGGAATAATTCACTCTGTGGCAGATGTTAAAAAAGAAGAAAGAAAGAAAAATAACCCCTTAATATGTTTACTTTTTCTGCTGCTGCTCTCTTTATGCCTTACTTACGTTAAAAAGTGATGTGTTTATTTGTTCTTCTTGTAGCTATAATGTGAAACCTTTTTATAGGCTGAGATACTGCAAAATAAAAAAGGGCTGTTCTTTCAATACCAAATGAAAAAAACCTCAGATTTGGCCTGGAAAGTCTTCTTTTTGAAAATAGTTTTAGACCTTTGCTTTAGGAAATTCTTCTAGTGTAGTACTACATGACCACTGCATTCTGAGGAGGTTAGAATGACTTCCAAGGAAGTATTTTTATTGTTGTACCAAAATAGATCAGAATCAATGACATTTGCATGGTGATGACAGTCCAGCAGGGAGCCTCTGGAAGCCTTATGGAGGAAGAGGATTGACTACTGTTAATATACAAACAATGTTTATCTCTCCATTTCCTAGTTTTTATATTCCTTTCCAAATTATGCCATTGTTCTCAGAAATCAGAGGTTTGTCCAAAGACAAGCTATATTTTTGAAAACTGGCATGAAGTGCCATTGGGATAGGAAATCACTTGGATGAATAATAGGAGGTATGTGTCCCCCTCTCATACTGAAAGCATCTTTCTCTGGTTGCCAAGCTATATCTTGTGCTCTGTGGGTTTCTGTTACTGCAATCAGATATCCAGAGGGCTGTTAGAAGTCACAGAGGTCTTTTTTCCTTTTTTTCCTGGGCTAAAAAGTAGTATGCTTCCTTCTATCCCTCCATATATGTATTTATTTAAAGTTCTGCTGCAGTAATCCATGCCTCTCCCTTTCACAGTGTGCTACTGCAATCTGAGATTAACAACAGGACAACAGGAAGCTGAACTTTGTCCCTCAAGTTTAGAAATGGTCAAATTTGTGAATTTTCAGAAACTGAAATAAAACCAGTTTTAATCTGATTTAAAAATAGTTTACATTTTTCTATAAAACAGCTCCTCAAAACTATTTTTGAAAATTTATCTCAGCATTTAAAAATTATATTTTCAACTCTTTCATGTATTTATTTTCCCCATAATGACATTAATTTTAAAATATGCAATGATAAAAAAACCCCTTTCATTACAGCATGACCAGATGGAAATTCAGCATTGAAATGACCTTTAAATTGAAAAAGAAATTTTTATACAAGAACTTTCTGACTTTCTCTTAGCTTTGAAAATGCTGTTACACCAAAGTTTGCACTGATACTGGTCCATGAAAAGGTCTGATTTGAGGCAGTAATCCTGAATTAAAAATGTGTAGCAGGGTGAAATCACATTTCTTGAAGTCTTATCTTCCTTTCTGCCCATCTGTGTGATACCCATGGTAAATACGGGCAGGATCTAGCCTGAACACCTCCCAGTGCCAGGAGGATAAGTAGCAGAGTCCTTGGGCATTGCGCTCAGGAATGACTGAAGTCCTAGTGTTTCTAGAACACATCGCAGTCTCATTTGTAACTGATAACCTTTTCCAGTAAAAGAATTGCAGAATGGTTAGTGTCATCCTCCTGGAAGACACCTGATTAGATGCTCTCTCCTGCAGAGTAGAACAAATCAATTAGGAGGAGGGAGGAGATGTTTGGCCTTTTGGTGCTCAGTCAAGTTGATTTTCAATAACGTAGGTGGCATCTGCATGCTGGAGCGATAGACACAGTAGAAAAAAACATGAATGGGATTTTGCCCCATTTCTGTCAAAATGCAGAGGTAATTAATGGCATAAGGAGAAAATGCCACTCCATTAGACAACTGTGCAGCACATTAGATTAACACTAGTCACTTGGTAGGACAGGAATAGCCATTGCAGAGGAAGCTGTTGGGCTTTGACAGCTTGGATGAGGAAGGTTGTTAAAAGCCCTGAGTAAGAATTTGAAATGAGGAATATTGAATATATTGCCAAATATCTTCTTTCCAGGAAAAAGTACTTTACATCCCATCTTCAAATTAAACTTAAAATGAAAAAATCTTAGGTACAAGAAATTATCTTTTGCTTTTCAGAATCAATCCTCTTAAACTCATTAGTTTTCCATCTGTTATTCCTTTGTCTGTAGAGCATCATTTTGTGATAACTGTCCTGTTTATACCATCCTTTAGTTGTTCTTGAGGTGCACAAGAGCTTGTCAGGGCCTGAGAGAGTATCTGCGGTTACCTGAATGGTGGGGCTTGTCTGGAGAGCGTTGAGTTTCATGTGTCAGGGTTTTCTGCTTTTTGGGTTTTTTTGGTGTTTTTTTCCCCCCCCTTTCTAATTAGACCTCGCTCTACAGAATTTTCAGCTGAGAAGTACATTTACAGACATGCAGACCAGTCGTTCTACGATGAGGCTTCATGAATAATAACTTGCTTGACCTTACTTCTACTCTGACACTCCTGTTAGAAACAGAAATTGCCTGGATAAGTTAAAAACTGGTGAGGGAAACCATCCACCCCTGCGTCTTATACCAACCTGATTTTTAACCAATATGCGCCCAATCTTGAAAATTAAATTTGACGGTCATATCGCATGCCTCTTCATTGCTATCCATAGAAGAAGCTGCACTGTCCAGCTCTCATTAACCCCACGTGGAAGCCTGCATCAGTGCTGCTGCTGGTGCTGGACCCACTGGTGTCCGGTCGGTTTGGGTGCCCTCCCAGGGAAAGGGAGGCAATGGCCGGCCTAGAGGAGCACTCCTCGTCCTCAGTACTGTTAGTACTCTTCCCCCCAGCAGATAATTTCTCAGGAGCCAGGGCCTCGCTGACCTCTACAGAGAGCTAATACAATGTGCTTTGTAGTTTTTAGTGAGAGATGGATGCCACTTCCCACCTTCCTGTTCAGTTGCCTATGATAAAACTAAGTGTGCTGAACCGAAACTAAATGTGAATCAAGCTCTGGTAAGAAAAGGTGGTGTGTATGGGAGAGAATTGACCCATTACTGTTTGTTTTCTTTTAAGAAACACTGCTAGGGTCTGAAAGATTGCTACTTTTCAGGAATCTTCTGTTTCATCAGCATGCAGTTCTTTGCTTTCCAGTCCCTCATGTTTTGTTGACAGGCTTGTAAGAAACTAATGCTGCTGCTGTGACTGTGACTGCTCTGAAAGAAAAAGGGAAAGGGATGTTATCTAGAGTTGTATTGCAAACATGCTTTCACGTAAGGACCCCATTATGTTGTTTACAGCTTTTATCTTCCACCATGTGCTTTGTGTTTTAATCAGACCATGTCTAATTCAGTTTTGGGGATTTGTTTATTTTATTCAGCCTCTACTGGAGAAGATGATTAATGAATATTTGTGGGTTGGTTTGTTTTTTGTTTAGTTGGGTTTTTTTTTTTTGTTGTTGTGTGTGGGTTTTTTTACCTGCTGTGTATGCAGTGCTACATGCCGCTGCAGTTTGTCTCTTCTTTTTGTATCCACTGCATAACTGTTTTTTTTTTTTGCTTCCCCCCCTGCCCCAATATAAATCTATTTAGTCTTGCTGATACCTCCCAGCAATATTTAGCCTCTCAAAAAGTTTGTGTGTGTGCATGTGTCTATACGTACATAAAATACATATGCAGATGTTTGTGTATATTTTAAGTTAGGTGTGTACAGTACAGTATTTAGTATTCAGATACAATAGGTGGGTTTGGACATGTGAAAATTAATTATAAGGCAGATTGTACTTGTCTTTAAAAACAGAGTACAAAACAAAAACCTACTGTGTTTCTTTTCCTACAATAACCATTGCAATAAAAATTCAAATTCATAGAATATTTGTCATACAAACAACTGTTCCTGCAGTTATAATTCATAAATAAGGGCAGCAATTAAATTCCAAACAGCCCCTTGGCAGATGCAACAAAAGGGAAAATGGTCTAGTTCTGTAATGGGGAGTCTGTTGTCCTCTGAGACAAGCCTGAGAAGAGATAACATGCATATGGGACTGATATGGAGGTCACGTAAGGAGGAATCTTTTAATTTAATTAAACGCATAATTAATCCTAGAGAGAATCTGTAACCCTCTACAGTTGGATTTTTATGGGCCTGCACTGTTTGGAAGCCAAAAAGTAAATGATATTTTGACATTTAAAGATGAGAAAGTATCACTTTTTTTGCCAAGAAACTTATCTGATGGAGAAAGAATTAGCAAAATATTAAATGTCAATTTGCTGGCAAATATAAAATAGGCATTGCAAACCTTTGCCTCTTACAGTGAAAAGATAATGATAAACCCAGCTTTCTTCCACACTGACTTGTTCTGATAAGTTCTGCCTCCAGGATTTTCCATAGAAGAGTGTTATATGCTACGATATTTGTAAATGGTGGTATGTTCCAGTGTTCATAAAAACTAAGGCATTAAGCACGCATTTTAAAACAAAATGATACATTAAGAATGTAACAAATTAATGTTTGCGGTATGATACTGCCTTGCATTTTCTGAGAACCAGCTGAACAATATAACGCAGTTAACTCTATTTTAACAGAAACAATTGCCTATGATGAAGCGAGAAATCTTTTGCTTGATGAATCTTCGTTTTATCAACTGTTAATGAGCCTCGCTTCTCCAGCTGAGAAAAGAGAAGGAGTTTGTTGTTTCGCATGGCTGAAACACCTTATCTACTGTCATGCTACTGGTTCAGCATTTCTTGTAATTGGTCTGGCAGCAAGGGGTCATCCTTTATGCTCATCACCCCTGTCTTGCTAGAATGACACCAATTTATGTATCTATCATAAAGTTACTGGACCAGCAGTCTGAGTCACTGATGGCTTATTTCAATATATAGCCATCCTGCGATGTAATGAATTTTACTTCCTGAATTTCTCAGATGCAGGAATACTGAAATAATGATTAGCAAAATTGGGATGGTGCTTATTTGTTTTCTAGCTGTAGCTGCAAACTGCAGCTTTTTAGGGATGACATTTACATAGTTCACTCTCCTGTAAGGAATGGTAAAAAGCTGTTTTTTCAAATTCTAATGTTGCACCCTGATTGCTCAGAAAAGCATCAATTATCTTGAAACTAGCAATAGACATGGGTAGTTATCAAGATTGTTTGGAGTAAGTTACCAGGACTATATGAAAGGCCAGTTTCCTGAGTCCTTCTAGCACAGTATCTTTAACTTGTTAGGGTGAGTCCCCAGTAACATCAGCTCTTGTCAAGTCACAAAAATTAAGCCTGAGTTCCTGGTGCTGAGAGTGAATGTTGTACTGACTAAGAGAAAGGAGAAGTTCCTCATGGGCTGTGAACTGGTAGACCTGGGTAGCTTCTTCTCTTCCCCCACATTGTGCTCTATGCTCTTCCAACTCAAAGAAATTATTCTAAGCTTCTCAGGTCAACAAAAAATATATTTCTCTTCTATATCGCTCCGTTTCAGGATTTTCTGACTGGTTGTTCTGAGTTTTTGCACTTAAATCGTTTATTCTGTGTCCAAGCATAATTTTGTATTGAAAATCATGGGCACTCTCGATGGATTGCATTAACTGAAATTATTGCAGACTCCTCAATCACTGTTTACAGCACATAACCGCACTATAGCTTCATTTCTTGTAAATGGTCAAGTCAGTTCATCATTCTTGGGTTTTGGCAATGTTGAAAGTGTATGTAAGAGGTTGCAAAGCCTGGATAGTTAAAAGTAGACCATCATAGGATCTCATCACAATTGATGTGTTGGTATATTTGCATAATCTTGTATATTAAACCTGTTGTGAAGAGAATGTTGGCTAGAACATAGTGGAACAAGAAGCGTAATGATTTCCTTCCAAGTACCAAGAAGTGTGTGGCTAAAGAAGGGCTGTGTATGTTCGTCTGTGCACCAGTGTGCAGGCTGCATGTGAATCTACAAATGGGAATGTTCTTATGCTCCCAGCTTTTGAGGAATGGAGCATGCTTCCGTGCATATCCTTTATTCCTGGCCCATTTGTTTAGACACATTTGAAAGCTCCAGGTGTGGTGATGCCAGTGCTGCTTCTGTTTCCTCTGCTACTGTAGGTTCAGTTCACATTTGCTCTTGCGTGCCCACTTGTGATATTTCACTTGATCACCTCTTTCTTCATTAATTAAGCAGGAAGAGGAGGAACTCCCTCAAGTGTAGGAAAGAGAAAGCAATCAGGAGCTTTGCTTTTAAAGGAAGTAGGAACATGGTGTCTTTTGTTAGCCGTTGATTTGACAGCTATCGTTATGCAAAAGGAATGCAGATTAGTTACATCAGCATAACTGTAATTTCTTCTCATTCAAAGGAGTCTACAGTGGTGCAGAACTAGATGCTTCCCTGCTTATTTTGCCAAACCCAAGGGTAAAATATTATAGCATAGGCTTAGAAGCAAACTAATTTAAAATTGGGAAAGAAATGCAACAATTAGTTGGGGTTTTGTTTAACCTGCCTTTTGCTCTTCAGGTATTTTTTTAGGAATCTGCCCACAGTGGGCTTTAGCTGACCTTCCCCTGCCCTTCCTACCTCTTCTCTTTTTTCCTTCCACCCCGTATCTTGGGAGTTGAAAATAAGTCCGTGTACTCAGCATGCCACAAGGCTTGTGTCCACGCTTCTGTGTCAGGAGAGTGTTTGTAAGAAAATAAGGAATGGCTACTTTATGT
Organism: Sagittarius serpentarius; assembly: GCA_034782735.1. Classification (NCBI taxonomy): domain Eukaryota; kingdom Metazoa; phylum Chordata; class Aves; order Accipitriformes; family Sagittariidae; genus Sagittarius; species Sagittarius serpentarius. The sequence goes on from JAVKLA010000049.1 coordinate 4,442,116, forward strand.
TATAAATGGAAACTGGAATTTTGCGCAGCAAAGCAATTTCAGTACAAGGGAAGATCGCAAATGTCACATTTGCCGAGGTGCTGCAGCCCGAATTGGTCTTTGGACAGATTAGGAGAGTTACAAGATTTGTAGTACATTTTGTGTTTAGCTGCAAAAATCTTTTTTTGAAGATCAGGTAGCAAAGCAAAAGGAGATCACGCTGAAGTGGAGACCAGTAAGAGAGCCATCCAAAGAGAATGGGATTTGAGCAAGTATTTGAAAATGTTGCTTTCCAGGGAAAAAAGAGACCATCTGAAATATAGGCGGCTGTTGTAGAGGAAACAGAAAGTTGCAAGTGGGCTAAGGAGAGAAAAGAAAAAGCAGACCATAGGGTGCAAGAAGTGGGTAGCAAGAAGAGCTACCCAGGTTACAGGTTATGATTGAGTGTGATACAAAAAAAAAAGGCAGAAAACAAGGTACTAGATGAAGTGACAAAACTGAGAAGGTGGTAAGAGCTGAAGAGAAATGTGATGTAGCTGTAACAATAGAGGTGGTAAAAACAGGAGATGCTCCTTGCTGGTTTCATGTGGAAGCAGTAGGATTGCTTAGTACATTTCTGTGTTAGGCTATCCTTTTCCAAACCGCTTACTCAGTTTACATGCTATGTAGTGTGTATATTCTGTCAGCGTGGTTTGAGTTATAAAAACTCAAATGCCTTGATGCATTTAGAAATGCCGTTACAAATCTTTAAAAAAATCTGTTTGAAAGCTGGGAAAAGCTTAAAGCTAAAAAAGCACATCTTTGAGTGCAAAAATGAACTTTGCTTGTAAAATTTGTGAGGAGAGCTGTTTTTTAAATCTCTGTGCTTCCTTTGAGGCTCGTCTTTGTTCTGCCTTTATGAGTTCAGATCCCTCGTGTCCTTTCCTCCTCCCCCTCTTTGGCACGCCTCTCGATTGTTTCACAATTTATCTTTGCTGCCCAGGGAATCCAACCGTCTGGGGCTGGTGGCTTCATGCCGCCTTGGTGTCAAGGTCGAAATCTTTTAATTTTGCAGGTAGAGTGGGTATCGTGACCCCAGGGTCTGCTGCTGTATATTTAAATCCTGTCAGTGTTCTCGGAATGACAATGTCTTGGGTTCATGTCTGCCAGCTGCTTTACTGAGCTCTTTGGTGATATTTTGTCTAATTTCTCTTGGCAAAAATATAATAGTATTTTCTTGTTAATACTAAAAGCCTGTGGCATTAAAACTTTCAGATAAGTAAAAAGAGGTTAACATTCTTATTACAACTGTTAAACTGAAGAGTATATTTACAGAAGTTAAAAATAACAGTTTTGGCAATGTAATAGAGATTAGTTTGCTTTTCTACAGTTACTGTATCTTATCATTAATCAATGTTGGAAACATTAGTTATGCTAAGGATATCTTGTATGTATTTCCATTCTGGGAAAAGTCATCGCAAAAGGGGAGAATTTGGGGCACCTTTTGCATCTGCAGAGTTTGGGATTTTAACAAGAGACTGAGTTTTCCTTTAGTCAATTTTTACCAGTACAGAGCCTAAGTACCTAGACTGTGATTAGATTTGCCTATCTTTGAGCAGTGAGATGATGTGGGAATGTAAACTGAAACACATGATCTTTTGCACGTTTTCAGTGTTGCTTGAATGCTAACAGTGATCATGATCGGTATGAATTCATTGAAACAAATGCAATAGCTCTTTTGCGCTAATTTGGTCAACATACTGTTATGTTCTAAATATCTATAAGGTAAGTAAATTAAGGAAGGTCACATGAAAAGCCAGGTACTCCAGCAGTGGCAGATACATCTTAGGTCACACATAGGAGGTGAGACTCTAATGCATATCTGGAGCAAAACTAGAAGATAGTTCAGCTCTAACAAGTTGGTACCGAAATTTTTTATGCTGGCATTTTTTCCCAAGTCTTATAAATTTGGTTTCTGATGAATTATTTTTAGACGTCTCTAACAGATTTTATTGTTACTTGAAGGTGTAGAAGTGTTACAGTAACCCAACAAAATAATTATAGGACTTTTCTTTTTTTTTTATGGGCAAAAGAAAATATTTCTGTCAACTTCAAAAATGCTTGAGACATTATTGCCTAAATCTTTCACTTCTCTCCCTGCTGCCCCCAATCTCGTCATTCCTCATTCTCTCCCCAAAAAAGAAAGACTGAATCAGACAGTCTGCTTGGAAAATGTCAGCGAAAACAGATGACTGATATGGAAGAATTATGAGCCTCTGAGAACAGCTCATAACTTCAGTGGCCTCAAATCTGTAGTTGCTGAGAATTTTTTCCTTTATCCATCACCAAATCCATTCTTTTGCTATTAAGCAAAAGAAAAGCAAACCTACAGATTTGTTAAAATTGTTTAGTCATCTTGTTGATATGCTGTTTGAACTGCAAGAAAGCAGTTATTTATCCATTACATGCAGTTTAAAAATCTACATTAGTCATTTATATGTGCCAGTTGACTGAATATCTTGAAAGGATGTCCTCAGATTTGCATATACTAATGTGTCTTTTGCATCCTTTCTGCTGATAGTCTTGTGAATAACAAACTGACATACCTGTGGAAGCTAAACAAACCTTCACAGGCAGCAATTGTGAATTCACAGATCAGCCTTTTCCATTAGAAAGAAAACAAAAGAAACCCCACTAAAACCTGATCCCCTTATTGGATTTGGTCTGTTGGAAGGCTTAGTCTTTGGTATTGAAAGGAGATGTGGCAGTCATCATGCCAGATCAACGCTGGAAACTTTAATTCTGAGAAAGCTGAAAAAGACTTTTTAAAACAGAATCTGTAGGCATCGATAAAACCCCCAAATCCTGCTGCCTTATTCAGTTGAGTAGCTGTGTTGACTTTTAAAGAGTGTGACGTATTTATGTGGGTAAGACAAATTATTTCTGGTCAAAAATGTTTGTGTGTCTCCTCAGTTTGGAATAAGATAGATTACTCATGCTGTATGTGCAAATTGTGGTTGTACTCAGTGGTCTAGACATATGGGCATTTGTGTTGACTAAGCTATCTTATCAAGTCTGTCAGCAAAAAGTTTACATATTTTTAATGTGGTAGTATTCCAAGTTTCTCAGCATTCATCTACCTTTCTTATCATCTGTAAGGATTGCTGCATTTTTTGAAGAATCGTTATTTATTCATCTTAATTTAGGAGGTTACCTTATCTGAAATAGAGCTGAAGTCCACATAGAAATAAGCAGCAAGACCTAGATCATAAAGAGAACCAGATGCAGTGGGCCTCTTACACTCTTAATGGCCTTCAAACATGTGGTCTAATACTTCTGGCTAAACACAAGCCACAAATGAGGCTTTCGCTACAAGTTCTGCCATTATATACTGCTGCTGTGCACATGTAAATACAATTTACAGAACAAAACGTTGAATTTCAGTTACCAATTCTGTATGATAACTGTATTTTATATGTATTCAAAAGTAGAGACAGAGAGACATCGTTTATTAAGAAACTGTGTTTAAGGTATCCAGTTTCCAAATAGTGCTATTCCAAATGTATAGGGAAGACTGCTCTACTTGCTTAGGGCACCTGGATGCTGGGAAGCTTTGGAAGTATAGTTTTACTTCTGATTTTTTTTCTGAGAAGTGTCTGACCCAGTCTTTAAATGTCTCCAATTAAATGTGTCTTATTCTTAAATTTTTCAAAATGATTCAATCCTGTACTTGTTGGATTTGATCTGTGTGCCTTCTTTTTTAATTATTTAAATAACCTCAAGTTTTCTTGATACCCTGAGCAAAATTAGCCTTTCTGAAGAGATGACTTCCAGCATTTTGGATACAGTATTTTGCAGGCAGCTTTGAATGTACTCCTGTACAGCTCTCAGCTAGCCAAATAGGAGGCTCCGTGGCCAGCACCATTAGCATGGAAGTGAATCCGAGCTGTTCCCTCAGTAGGGTTGGTTAGCTGTGACCCAGTGCCAAGGCAGGCCTGGCTTCTGAGGTGGAGTATGGGCAACCTAAGCTTGCGTTTGCTTTCAGAACACGGTTTATTCTTTTGAGGAATAAGGCTTATCTATTCCAGCAAGGTACTTAAGCTCTAATGCAACTGAGTGAATAGGTGAGAGGACTTGCTTTCTCAACTAGCTGCAATAGCATTTCATATCATAAGCAGAATTACTCTGTTTCTGTCATTCAGAAGGTCAGTGCCCTGTTATATGAGCCTATGTTCTTATGTATGTATTTAGTCTTTAACTTTTTTAAATTAGTGTGTGACTAATAGAAGATGCAAGAGGACAAAGCAGGGGCAAAAGATATTAAACTTCTGTTTTTACTGTAGAATGATTTGAAATGTTATTTGTTGTTATTTGTATCTTTAGAATTTATTACTGTTATTGAGTCCTTCGGTATTTTACTTGTATTGTTCAGATGAAGAAATAGGCTGAAATGTATTTGCTGAATATATTGAAAAAATCAATAATGCAAACTAGAATTCTTGCTGACCCATCTTTTACTTGTTGGGTCATTCTTTAATTCTTTACTTGTTCAAGATTTTAACATGGAATTAAGTTTTGGGTTTTTGTTTTTTGGTTGTTTGTTTGGTGTTGTCTCTTTGTTTTTTAAACAGTTTATTTTGCACCATGCACTCCCTCTGCTTTGGCTTTTTCCTTGAGCACAGTAGTTTACTTTAGAGTGTTCTTAACTTATTTCCTTGTAGCACACTACATACAGTTCCACTTGAATGCTTAGATATATAAAATATTTGCCTTGTAGAAATGAGGTTGACACATGGCTGGAAGAAATTTACAGCTGGTAAGTGACAGCAGCAAGCTTGTGTTATACAATTTAAGGAGGTTCATAGGTTTTGTCACTATCCTCCGTTAGTTTGGACCACGGTATTGCAAAAAACCCGGAGTATGCACGAAAGGCATTTGCTTCTTTATATAATCTCTGGAAAAATATTTTTAGACAGCCTGGTCTAGTAAAGGGGCAGTTTGCAGGTAGAGTCACTTCATCAAAACAGAATATAAATCTGAACCTCTCTGATCTTTCCAGTTCTTCTGCACACTTTGCAAAAAATGAGATTTTATGTGCTGAATTACTTCAGCATTTGCCCAGGAAAATCAGAATCCTGCAGGACATTCTGATTTGCTGTAGTATATGTTTGTTCTAATTGTGTATGAGACTGGATATATGTATGTCCAGTACTAATTTAAAAATGTGGAGCAGAAAATGTGTCTCTTGAATGAAGAAACATGTATAATTTATCATTGGCTGGCTGATAACCTCAGTGAATAAAACTGAGTTAATCTGTTAATTATTGAACTATGGATGTAAAACTAAATGCTGGACTGCTGTATCTTTAAAGTAAACAAATGCTTGAAATCATGGTTTCCCAAAGAAGTATGCTATAATAAATTAATAAACTGTTCTCTTTTTCTGTTAAAGCATTTTTGATCTGCAGGAGTGAGTTTCAGTCTTCAAGAACCAGCAACAATTTGTTATCAATTGGAGAAGCCAAGAATTAATTAAATAACTATGTTTAAGTTTGTACACTGGGGCAGTTTGCAAAATGGTGGATGGGATTAGTTGCTTAGCCAGAAAACAGGTGTTTTTTTTCTTTTCTTTAAATAATTACATTAGAAGCTTTGTTTTGATTTCGGTACTGTAGGAAGGAGGGAATGGATGTACATAACTGGTGCCGACTGTGGGGGGACAAATCTCCCACGGGCATAGGGAGCACCTCAGTTCCACACCTGAAGTAATATTTTTCTCACTTCTTGAGATGTTTCTTTTCTGACTAAAAATCATAAAATGTTTTCCCTGTGTATGCGCTAATACACAACCTTGATAGCATTTGTAGCCTTCTTAAAAAAAAAAAAAATCCTCATTTAAGGTAAGATTTTAGATCCATCCTAATAATTTCATCATAACATTTCCTTGTGTGTGTATTAATTCTCTGTTGTCAACCTTAATATTCTTAAATGCTAAATAAAAGCAGGTAATATTTCAGAATGTCCAAACACACATGTGGTAACCTAAAGATAACAACGGCAACAAATACAAGGCCTGCCTAAAGAGTCTTCTTTAAAACTCATTTACAGGGTTGTGGTCGTATCTTGTAGCTTGTGTCTGGGAGTGTTATAAATGCCTGAGCAATTGTTAGTTATCAGGACTTGGTACCTGCTTTGCATTATCTAAAATACGTGCATGTCCACAAATGACACTTCATCAGTCCCAGTGATCCAAATGTTTCAGATATATTCTTGAAGCTTTTTATAATTCTGCTTTGCACACATGTGCATGTGCACTCAAACACGTATACAACAACTTGCCTATAGGTTACTGGGGAGATGTGTGCACATATGTCTATAATAATCTACCCTGAGCCTGGTGGGATAAATCCGATCAGAGTAAAAGCCTACTTCACAAAGTGGCTGCTTCTTTTTCTAGTTTTCCCCAAACTGTCTTTGGAGAGTGTTAGTCTGTATCGTCTATTAAACTTCATCCCCCATCTTGCTGTTCTCAGTATTTTCTCTCCAAGCATATACAGCTTTGCATGCTACAATTGCAATTGTTTGAAAGAACTAAAATATATGAGTAAAATGACTAAATGACTTCTTTTTGACAAGATGCAGAAAAAACAGGTGCTCTGAAAAGTGACCCTATTTTCCCAGCGCTGTTCTTTCACTGTTTTCTGTTGCTTTGTGCTGTCATGCCACTCTTAATTATTCTGTCCTAAGAAAAAAACCAACATCATTACTTTCTAGCTCTTCTGTTCTGTAAATTAATTCCTTTATCCTTCTTTCACGGTCTTTATTTTCAATACACATCCATTTTTGGCTTGGTTTCCTAAGGAAATATGTGATTTATTGATCACGCTCTGTATTGTCTGTCTGACAATCATTTCTTCTTTCCCCAATAACTTTTAGAACTGCCAGTGCGTCACCATTACATTCAATAGAGGGCCAGAGGTTTCAAAGCTATTCCTACAGGTTTTGTGAAAATACACGAATAGGTAAGAAGGAAAGAGACCCCTGAGTGTTTTCACTAAGGAAATGGCCACCACAATACAGTAATAGACAGAAGATAATTGAAGCAGAGAGAGGTGCTGTGAATGAAAGCCAAGGAGACTAGGCTTCGTGAGTTCTGCTGTTTGTGGCTTCAGTTTCTTTGTCTAACAGTTTTCAGTGTCAAAACATGTATGACCCACGCACATATCTTGAAGTTTGTCTCATCACGGTGACCATGTTCATTACGGACTTATGGAAAGAATTAGGCGCCATTTATTTTGATTTGTTTTAAAAAAAAGATGCATGGACCAACCTATTTACACGTGCTCGTGTCTGCACAAGAAAAGACCTTGTGTTAGCTTGGACTGCCTTTTCTGTGCATCCCAGAGGCTGCCATTTAGCAGCCGGGGAATAGCAACATAGGAAGTTTGGCAGAAAAAGGAATGGGGGAGAAGTGCGATCAGACCTGTTAAGAAGCACTTTCAAGACCTGCAGGAAAATATGACAGCGCTTTCTCAACTTTTGCATGACCTTTCTCCTGATGAATAGTTTTATTTGCATGAGATGCTGAAACTTGTGCCAGGCCCACAAAATCAGCTTTCCCTTTGAGTTAATATTTCTGAGAAAATTTTGTGATGGAATCCATGTGGGGGAATTTTATTACTCTACAGCACCCTTATGTGAGCATTCTCTGGGAAAAACTAAACTAACAGAGGAAAAAATCTCCAAGAAAAACCGTCAGTTTCAACACTTGCTGTTAACATTGTACTAAACTCCCCAAAAGTCAAGTATCTTAACCCTTGAATAATGCAACTTCAAAAATGTGTGACTGTATTAATACTTTTATTTTTTTTTAAAGTGACATTGTTATGAAGAGTTTATATGGTTTTAAGGTTGGGGAGAAAGTGTTACCTCTTATGCACAGACTTGCTGAATAGCCATATAATCTTATGTGTCTGCCTTCATTTTTCCTCCCTATACTCTTGATTGCTCCTTTCTGGGTCATTTCAGAAACTAATTTTGTGAGTTCCTTGGGTTACAAAGATTTGTACAAGGAGGTGGATTAGCACACGTTTGGGTGCCATTAAAAAAATTGTTTCCATCCTTATAAACCTTTTTAAAAATCCAGATGTTTTAACAACTACACATCATGCCAGCAGGGGTCAGTTTAGTACCAATGGAAATGGAAACTGCAGGACTGTACGCCTGAGGAGCTAGAATGGATGTGAAGCTTGTAAAATCAGACTACAAATCAACTGTGTGTATAACTTGGTAGACAGCCACTAAAACCATCTCTGCTATTCCTACTGGTTTTTGGGTTTGAGTTCTTTCTTAAAAATAAATGAACAAATAACCTTTTCTGGAGTTTTGCTGATTTCCCACAGTAGCGAAGAGTCTGTCAATGGTGTATATGACACTTTGCGAAAAAAGTGCATATTCATTATAAAATCATAGGAACAATAGGATAGGAAAAAGACTAATTTCTGTGATGACTGACATTTAAACTGAAAAATTTGAACATGAGGTAGGTTCAAGTCTTTGGGTCAAGTTCTTAAAAGGTGGAATTACTGGTATATGTATAGAGGCTACCCACCAACTGAAGTTTCATAACCCTCCCACCTTCCTTCCCCCCATAAAGAAATCTGCGTTGACTTTGTTAGGATGACTGGTGTGCTTTTGAATTTCTAGAATTTGCCTGAGATAATGAGTGGCCATAGTCATTTGTTAAGGTAAGCATGTCTAACATACAAATCATAAGGCAGAAGGAGGATGAAACAGGGAAAAACAATACATAGGTGTCTGATAAGGAGAGTCCCAGTTAGCTTTGTTTTTCATGCAGTTGCCTTTTCTGCAGGTATCTAGCTTTGTCTTCTGTTTGCAGTCCTTGCCACTTTGATGCATGCTGCATGTAGGGAGTAGCTGTCTAAGTGCATCCATTTTTAGTTTCTTGCGTTCCAGGGAAAAGTAAATGACAGCATATATCTTTTAGAAAGATTTAACTTTCTTCTTTGTTCAGTAGTGATGCCTGTAGAAATTGTTAGTTTGTATTTGATCACTCTTTCACAAGTAGTATGTAGATGGCTCTTTCCCCCATGAATTTAAAAAAATTTGAGTGGGTATTAAGAGTCATGTGAGACATTTGAGCTCAGCAGAGTTACTGAACTTAACTTGGTCTTTATTGGTCGATACTGTTAACCAATGCTAACAATAAGAATGTTAAAATGATGATATTTACAGAAGTATTTTGAAAAGGAGTAATCACATTTTACTTTTTTTCCTCTGCTTTTTTTTGTCCTAGTCTGATTCCTAGTTGCCATAGTTCAAATTAGGTCCAATATTAGTTTTAATAATATCACTGCTGCAATGTAATGATGTAACTGACGCCAAGGTTACAATAGGCTGTATTTTAAGGAAAGTATAGGAGGAAACATAATATTAAGAACGTTCAAAAACTGTTTTTTTTGATTCAAACTTGTTGCCCAGTCAAGACCGAAATAACATCATATATTTCAAGATTGAAAGATTGGAATAACAACATGTTATTGGAAAGTTTTACGACTGTGTTTGTAGCAGCAGCAAATATAACAGCTTTGAATTTGCCTTGTTTTTTCTTTTTTCTTTTTTTAAAATCTCCTTTTCTTTGGAAGCGGTATTCTCCTCCTGCTTTTCTTTGTACTTCTATTTCCACTCCATCACACTCCACAGATTATGTCACTGAAGTGGATATGACTTTATGCATTATTAAAATATATCTAATTAGATTACACAGAAGTTCAGGCTGAGGACCTAACTTCTATTTGCCATCATTCTCAGACATTTGCCATGATGATTTCGACCTTGTCTGATATCTAAAGCTAGTGCAAGTTTCCCCAAATTTTGGGACTTCAGGTACAAACATTAGATACCTCTGTCCATGCGTACATTTCTAAAAGATATAGTGGGACTTAGGGACTCGGCTGTGTTTCTCTGAAAAGAGGTCATGAATTAGAATACAGCTTTATTCACTGCTACCTTTTAAATACTTTGAAGGGAAACATTTTCCCATTAGAATATAATAGTCCTTAAAATGATCTTGCGTGAAGTTTTGTTTGATACAAAATTGAATAAATTAATTTTGACCATTTTGAGACAAACTCTATTGCTTTTTAAAAACTACATTGTCAGTTCTATGCCTCTTGACTGACTTTCCATTATAAAGTTAGCTTTGGCAAGCTTATGAAAAATTGCTGGTTGAAGGATTGCTAATGCTTGCAGTATGTTACAAGTGTTGAGTCCCATTTTCCTTCCTGAATTTAGAGAGTAGGTATGTTGATAAATCTTAGTTCAAAAAGCAACTGGGAGCTGCTGCCTTTCTCACTTGTCCCTTTTGAGCTGCCACAATTCAAAGCTCTTTGCCTCCTTCATGTCATTACATGTGTTTACGTGTCTGCACTGGCACCTGTGGTTTTTTTCCTGGACAGACAACAAAAGAATACTTTTCTTGCCAACCTAGTTCCCCTGGGATGGATCTACAAGTCTTGGACACAGGTCCTAAATCATTATTGTTTCTAGGCAGTTGAACCCTTGAACAAAAAATTAGAGCTGACTTGCCCTCCCCCCCAATATTTCATCAGTTCCTTCCTCTGTTACGCTCCTGCACTGTATTAGGCGTACTGGGAGCCAGCCTTTCAAGGTCTGTCCTCACATGCTGGGTCTTCATCTTTGCTTAAGTCTTAGCAACAGGGTTGCTTGCTCAGAACCCTTTGTGGCTCTCCATTTTATCTCCTGCAAAGGACAAAACCTTTCTTTTCTTGACTGCTAGTCTCCCTTTAAATGCCCATAAAGAGTATTTAGATTTCAGCTATTTAGTTAGTGGAGAGCATGGTGAGTGTCTTGAACTAGCATGGCTTTGATTTCAAAAATTCCAGCAACAAGACTTCTGAACAAATGTCTCCTGTGCTTCTATTCATAGACCAAATATGGGCCAAGGTCTGACAGTGTTGTGTGTTAGGGCGTTAGAGGACTGCTATATTTTCTGCAGAGGGGAAGTGGGAAGGAACACCAAAACTGCAAAGACTCTTGAATTCCTGTTCTAACCCCTGCTATTACCTTCAAAGTCTCGTCAATTGGTACATAACCTAGGATGCCCCAAGCAGTGCTCTGTTGCAGAGCTTTTTGCTTTGCAGAACATGTGTCAAGCATATAGTGTGGTGCCTGCAAGATGTGGGAAATGGTTCAAGAGGATAATACATTGCAAAATGGGCAAAACTCTCAATGATATGGAAGTAATTTGCTATAATCAGCAGGTTTTCTGTTGCAATCACTTGATAATTGCATACTTTGTGGCTAATAACATATAGTAACAAAGAACAGGAAACCACTACATCTGTAAGTGGAAATGTTGCTTTAAAATATACATAAGTCCCTAGTGCATAAAATGCCCCACAGGATGGGAGGTGGTATGTGGGAACTTCTTTTTTGATTTGTTTTGAAATCAGCTCTAATAAGGTAGGTGGTCTGAGAAACAATTTGCAAAGGACTCTGAAGGTCAAAAGATTCTCAGGAGTTTGGTGTTTCAGTGCAAACCTTGAAAAGGAAGAATTTCTATATGAAAGAACCTAGGATAGTGATAGTGTCCCCAAATTTATACTGCTGGGTAAAAGAAGTGTTGCACAAGGAAACAGAAGATCCTACTGTGCACATTAAAAGCACAAAAGCCCCGTGTCCCCAACAAGTACACGCCTTTGCAACTGAAAGATGGCTTATTTCAAGGGACCAATTCCAGTGTCTTCCAATGACTGAGGCAGGAGCTGGTCTGTGCTTGTGTAAATCAGAGGACCTACAAAGCAGCAGTAACAATGTGTGACTTTTGTGGCTATTAAAACTTCATTTCTCAGTCTTCATAAGTTATATTTGGGCCAATAGCCAGGGAATTCATCTTAACAGGGAGGAGAAAGCAAGTAAGCAATGATCTGAGGTGAGTAAGAAGATTCTCAGTACGTAGAGAATGCTTGTCTTGTTTTTATGATGAACTTAGGCAGTGTGAGCTTCCCTCAGAAACACAAGGAAGCTATAAACTGGTGAAAATATGAAATGAAATGGGCTAAAAGAAAACTAGCAGTCCAGAATGCTGAAAGTATTTGCCATTGCATTGCTCAATGTTGCCAAGTGGTCCTTCAGACTGGAATAGGATAATATACCTGAGAAACCACCCACTGTGGACGGGTGAGAGCAGTGGTGCTGGATATTAGCATTCAGTTATGTCTGTAGCCCAGCCCCTCAAATAAACTTCAAAGATACCTGCTCAAGGAGAGGACAACAGAAAGAGAATAGGGAGACACAGTGGGTAGGAGGGCATGAGGAAGCAATGCAGGTGGGTGCTGACAAACAGTGGGTTTCAGGTAGGATTTGCAGCAGTTGTCTGCTCTGTGACTGACAGGTTTTCTTAAGAAAGCATGCTGACTTTTGAATTCATCTTCTCTAAACCAAAGCAACATATATTGACCTTCAGCATTCAGAAGTAATCTTGGTTAACTCTATTGGTGCTTGCCATAACTTCCAGTGAGCAGTTAACTCTTCATTTCAGAACAGGTATGGTCTCGGGAGGAGCCAGGAATTAAGTGAGGTCCTGGGATTTTCAGCTGTGATCTGAGTTGGAGAAACTCATATTTTCGCTAAAGTCAAGCCAAAGGTGGGAGTAAATAGTTACTCAGGAAGATTGTCTAGTGGCTGGAGACCTTTAGCATGCATTTTTGATGGTACATTTAAGATAGTTTTGGACCTAATGGTTTAAGGAGCTGTGTCTTTTGGCCCCTGCTGTGCAGAAACAGATCTATCTGTAGTACGGTCCTTTATTATGACTTCTGATGCTCTTTAAGCAATTTTAGTAAAATATATAAAAGGCAAATGATTAGACTTGGTTTTCCTCTCTGCTTTAAGGTGGTGGCTAAACTAATGATTTAAATTTAACCTTTTAAAAATTATATAAAAAGTTACTATCCAGACATCCTACATGCCAGCTCACATCCTTCAGAAGTGTAGCTTGAAATGAGACAGAAGTGATAGTATACAAAACTATCTTGTATAGCAGCTACAAAAGAGGTGCTGACAGACTCTACAACCGTTGGGGTGAATTCCTTATTAAAAGAAAAAGCCTTTATAGGAATCTGTGCTTTGAATTGCTTTTTGCTCTCTGAAGAACAGATTTTTCCCCACACCACGAACTGGTAAGAAGAAAGACTTAATTAATATGAAGCTGTATATGTGATGTGTTTTTCTTGGCTTTAATTTCTCATTTTGCCCTTAATGTTGTTAAACAATTAGTTTTATAATAGTTTTATTTCTAAAGAAAGAACAAAGCTTTCTCAGTTTTTCCGTGTATGTAAAAGATGTGTTGTGTGATGGTGAAAAAGACACAGGCTTTATGGAAAAAGATGACATTTCTGTGTGCTGGAGGAATATTCTAAATTGCATTAGAGGAGGTCTTCAGAAGAAAATCAATAGGACACTGTTTTGTTACTAGCAATAATTTGGATGACCTTGTGTTTTTCAGCATTTGCCCGTATTTCCTACCAAACTAAACAAAGCAAAGCCAAAACTATCTTAGGGCAGTGTCACTATGTTGATTATATAACATTTATTTCCAGTATTGGATTAAATTCATAGGAGAAATCCACTGGTTTGGTTCATAGTTTACCCAGCTATACAAGCAAGTATGTAAGGAGAGAAGAGATACAAACTAATAATGAATATGAACATAATCTAGCATTCTCTATGCAGCAGCCTTTGCAGACCAGAGACAAATCAAAGGGGTTGCTAGAAAGAATGACCTGTATGCTGATTAATAAGAGAACACACTGAAGCATTATTGATCCAGTAAACTGAAAGCTTTTTAGTTCAATCTTATCTCTCTCTGATTCATGCCTGTTCACAGGTTTTCCAAGTGTAAGCATTAGAAAATGTTGAGGTTTTTTTTCCTTTTGAATTCTTTCAGAGCTGGAATGAACTATTACATTAAGATGGTCGTTGTCATTCTGACAAATCTGAAGGTTCCAACTTCTCCCCATCTAGACATTTTATAAGAAAAAGAACAGCACAGAAGTTGTTCAATTTAGTTAAAAATTGGTTTAAACTAGTGAAAAATCTTACTTGAACACATCTAGATTTGTTTATGGTTGATATGAGCTAAATCAGTATGAACTACATTGTACTGCTTTTATTTGGACCAAATTATTTTGCTTCAGCTTAACAAATAATTTTAAAACTAATTTTAAACTGGTGCATTTGGATGTTGATGATGTACAATGGCCTGGATTCAACTCTTCTATTGCAGTTTAATTAAGTAGAGAGTTATGTCAAGTAATGAAACTATCTTCATTTTCTCATAATGTTTTTGAAGTTGAAATATCAAATTGAGTTTCATCTTAAAAAGGAAGGAAAAGAAAAAACAACCAACAGCAAACCTCAAACCTCAATGAGGCATTTCAAGCTGTGAGAGTGTAAGGATTTAGACACATGAACAAAGTACTTGTTGTTAACTGCTCCACGGTAGCTGTCCATAAACGTACTGTCTGGCACTTCAAGGTAAAACATTGTTAATGAGCTCCTACTCCTAAACTGTATAGTGAGGATGTGCAGACTAGTTTCTCCAGTACAAACTGATGCCCTTTCAGCTTCATCTATGATCACTTAGCTTTGTAATGCCATCTCTAATAAACATTTTAAAAAGTATTTGTGCTTTGAAAGCATGAAACAGATAAAATATCTAGCTGTTCTGAAATTTATGAAGGCAGTTTGAAGAAACATTTTCTGTTACTTCTGCTGAAGGTAAGAAGTTGGGTTTTTTGCATCTCTTCCTTCCTTTTCTACCTCTGAGCTGTTGGAGATCCTGCAGGGAGCATGGAAATGGATGCCTGTTTGAATCACAGCAAGAGCCAATTAATTTAGATCTGGTGGCCATCTACAGCAGTCACCAAATTCCAAAAGTAATCAGCTCTAGCTACATTGTTAGCAGAATGGATGAGGTTTTAATAGACAGATATTTGAACTTATTTTCACAGGCAATTGATTTAAGGAAGATTAACATCTCTCCTATAAATTAATTTGAAATCCTACAGATATCACCAACAAATGCCTGAATATCCCCCTTCCTGTCTTGAAATCCGTTAAGTTCTTCTTTTCACTTACTTTTTGGTGGAAGTGAGTTTTAATCGCATAATTTGGGGAGAGTATTTGTTTTATCCATTTTGAATTTGCTCTCTTTTAAGTGTTCTCTTCAACTGAGAATTCCTTTGCTCTTACATTATGAGAAGCTCATGACTGGTTTCTAAACCATTCACAATGTCATGTGCTTGTAGGTTTTCCTTCCAAAGGTAATAGTCATGATTTGTTTTTCATACATGACTTAAAGTGATTTTTTTCAGTCTCCTCTTTCATCCACCAATTCACTAATATCCTTCAAATATTAATCCACATGCTTTGCCATAGTATTCCTTACACATTGTTGTTGGTTTTTAACCATAACTGCTGACGAGCAGAGGGGTTTTTTTTCTCTGCCGTTGCTCTCTGGTGCCCCCTTTCTTGAGTTGATAATTTGGATGGTGATTTTTCTCCCTTATTTTGCATTCATCAACATGCAGTATATTTTGCTGTTGCTTTACTAGTTCATTTAGCGTGCTCTGAAGTGCTGCATTGTATTCTCTGGTCCTGCACACTGTAATAACTTTCTCATCTGCAACTATTACTGCCATTTTAACTTTATCCATTTCGACTTACTTTCCTGTTCTAGATCATTGATAAGTATGCTAGTGATGTGACATCTAAAGGGTGTGTCAGCTGAGGTGAAAAGGTACTGCTGTGCCTCTTCCTACAGCCAGTCTTTCTTTCATGTTGGCATAGTATTACCTAAGCCAAGTCAAAACGTAAAAATTGACAGAATTCACCATGCACCAAATCCGCTGGCTTGTTTCAGTGGTGAAGTGTGTGGGAGGCTAAAAAGAAAAATAAAGCTGCCAGCTTCCTCTTTCCTGCTTCCAAAGCATGAAGTAGGTAACTGAAATTGAAAATTTTAGCCTAAAGATTATAATTCCCCATATGTAATTACTGTATTGCATAATAATTTTTTAAAGCTCAGAAAACAGGAGAGAGAGAATTGCTTTAAACAATGTCAGTTAATGAATTTGGACTTGAGGACTCGCTCTGTTTCCCATGCTTAATTTCCTGCATCAATTCAAAACCACCTACTTTTTGACGTTTCATGGTCTCTGAAGCAATTAATGGTGATATCCCAAATTACAGTTGTGAATTTAGATGAAGAATAAGCTGCAGGGACAGAAAAACTGTGAGGCAGCAGTTAAGATCCTGGTTTGCTGTTGATATTTCTGGTAGTTAAAAAAAAGAAAGAATAAGAAAAAGACCTCTCGGCACAACTGTCTGAAAGGGATGTTTTTCTGAATTTTCTGGGTGGCATAATAGCCATTTTATAGTTTTGTTTGCACGTTTCACCTCCTTTTTCTGCTATTTAGTGTGCCCAGAAAATATTGTTTGCAAATCATAGGTCAGTCTGCATCCAAAGACAAAGCAGATAAGCACAAATGCACAGGTGTACTTGCAGTGATTCAAAGCACAACTCTATGCTATATGTGTGCGTTGCCCCGTTAACTTTCTAGATTGGAGGCAGGTATCCACATCCAATAAGTTTCCTTTTAAGCGACAGCTGCGAAAAATATTGCTGCTGTGTGTATCATTAATTAGATTCTTTTATAGATTTAATCTCTGCTGCTGTTTCCAGAGAAGAAAACTGGTATATAACCTGTGAAGAGGAAAAGGGATCACTTATTTATGTTTCCTAAGGTCAACTCATACGTTACTAATTTTTTTTACTCTCTCTTCTCTTCAGCATTATTAATTTTTCCTCATTTTTTTCTAATTTTCATCACTTCCTAGATTGTTTGATACGCATTTATTAAAACTTGCAGATTGATGACCTTCCTCAATTTATTGAATATCTTTTTTTGAAGAATACATAGCTTTGATGGGAGAAAATAGAAACTCTATTTCTGTAAGTAGCTTTATTGGCCATATCAAGATCAAATGATGGATTACTAACAGAATGTGGTTTAAAACATTTATTACATTAGAGCTACTGCTTTAGTCCATGCATTTTAGAATCAGTTATAAATTAAAATGCTAATGCTATGATACACAGAAGATGAAAATATCATCAATTTGCTCCAAAGATCACAATGATATTCAATATTTAAAAAATTAATTGATTTAATACTGCCTCTGTCAAATTGATCTAATATTTTGAAATTATATTGGTTACGAATTTCTCTTATTTTTAATGTGATATTGCTGATTGTATGTTAGTTATTTCAGGGTAGTTATTTCATGTGGCTTTTTCATGTGGCTGACTTAAGCTTCATTGGTAATCACTTAAGACCTTTTTTCTAAAGATCTTCAAGTATAGAAGTTCTCCAACACAGGTAATATACACTGATACAGTTTCTGCTGGAGTTTTTACTGATGATGTAAAGGGAACTTTATCTCTATCTTAAACTTTCTATTTGTCCTACTCCTTTCCATGATGCCCTTGTTATGGTCCTGTTTTTTCTCTGCCATCCTAGCAACTACAGTGAATCATGCTGTGGTATGGAATGACAGCTGCCTTCTGAGAGAATGATTGAAATGCATGGCTTCCCTTAATACCGCCATGCCCTGTATAGTTTTTTATAACTTATTATGTAAATCTTGCATGGATACTATGAAACAAAAAATGACTTAAAAATTTTTCGTTTCTGTTCTTTATGTGAGACTTAAGTC
Organism: Sagittarius serpentarius; assembly: GCA_034782735.1. Taxonomy (NCBI): domain Eukaryota; kingdom Metazoa; phylum Chordata; class Aves; order Accipitriformes; family Sagittariidae; genus Sagittarius; species Sagittarius serpentarius. Next base: position 4,459,894 of record JAVKLA010000049.1, read on the forward strand.
TTTGAAATGTTATGTCAGTATAAGTGACAATTTGGATATGTAATCTGAAGAATGTCTTAACAGGAGGTTATGCTCGGATTACAAATTTGAGAGATCAGGAGAATGACAGCATTGTCCAGAGCAGCACAGAGGGAAATTTGGTTAGAAACAGAAGGCAAAGAGCTTTGTCGTGCATGCTAGACAGAGCATGCCATAAGATATCGGAGCTTTTCCACACTCTTATCTGCTTCTATCCCTTTGCCTGTTGCTTGTACTTTGGTAGATGTTACTGTGAAGTACCTACTTTCCTCACATATCATAAAAAGCTGTAGAAAGTGCAGGCAAATATGAGTAGATTTTCTCCTTGTTTGTATTTTCTAGCCTTTCTTTTACGTTTTTTACTTTGGGATTGTGTACCAATTCTGCAATGGAAATGCTATCTATGTATGCCATTGATAACCGCAGGGCTGGCGTAATTCTCAAATGTCCTTTCATTTTACAGCTACTTTACCTTTTTTCAAAGAGGAGTTTGTATCCAATTATTTGACTGTTTGAAATTATTTGCACCACACTGAATCACGAAAATGAGATGAAAGGAGTGCTGCTTTCTTTAGGAGAATCAGTCCTCCAACATTTTAAGTTGCCGACATGCATGTGACTCTGTTGTGCCTCTTGATGTATGGAGAGAGATGAGCACAATTTTCTGAACTTGTTCATGGAGATTACCATTTGTGGTCATGAATTGTGGGGCCTGTCTACAAGTGTCAGTGAAGGTGGTAGTTAATGCCAGTAGTGATAGCAGTTGTATTACAAAGGAAACTGAGAGCAGCAGCTTACTGATATATGAAACATGTCAGAGGATAGTGCGGGGATTTATTCTTCTTCCTTAGGGTTAACCTCTGTGATTTACACAAGGATTTGCCTGTGCCCTTTTGGAAACCGCTGGTGAGATGAAGGAGTAGAGGTCAGGACAAGTAAGCTGATGAGCTTTTTCTTTCTGTGCTCTGAAGAAGGATGTCAGCAGGGCAGGATTCACTGGGGCGAGGATGAGGCAATCAGAACGTAAGAACGACTGTGCTAGGTCAAGCCGAAATCCACCTACCCACTCGCTTGTCTGACAGTGACCGGAAATAAATACTTGAAGACAAATACAAAATTGTCTTCCCTCCAGTGTAGCTTTCCAGGATGCAGTATGCTGTAATTTGAGTCTTTGCAAGAAGAGTTGAATCTGGAGTTGTTCAAGAGGCATAAATTTACTTTTTTCCACTTAAATTAATCGCTTTTTGTTTCTGTCTTTGTTTTCTACAGCATCCTATAGCAATAGAGTCTGTAATGTGATTATACTTTATATGGAGTTTAACTTGTTCTCAGTATTCTGCATGATATTTCTATTCTGCTTCATATTTCTCATACTGAGAAAATGAGTATTTGTTCGTCATCTCTCTTCCGTGCGTAATTTTGCTTCATATCTTAGATGGTTTTTTTCGAGGTGAGTCTGTTGAGCTTCTCTTGATATATAGACATCATTCCATAATTTCCATCCATGGTGTTGCTCTTCTTTGTAACATTTCCAGTTCTGTTGCATTCCCTTTGAAATAGGGTGACCACAGCTGCATGCTGTGCTAGGGAACTGGATGCTTTCTGGAGTCATTCATTATCACATTGACCTTTTTCTGTTTTGTTCTCTGTTCCATTCCTCATAGCACCTACCATTTAATTTGCCGTTTTCACTGCTTGACTTTCAATGGATATTTTCAGAGAACTTTAAACAAAGACACAAAAATCTCTTTTTTGGTTGGTGTCAGGATTTGGACTCTAAAGCCCACTATTGTGTGTGCCTTATCACAGTTATTTTTTATAAATGTGTTGCTCTGTGTTTATCAAAGTTGAATTTCATCTGCTAATTTATTTTCCAGTCGCTCATTATAGAAATTCCACAGGTCTTCGTGGTCAGTTTAGGACTTGATTATCCTGAATAATTTTATATTGTCAGCAGGCTTTGCCAGCCTACCTCCTTTTGAACAATGTTGGTTTTGGCACAGATGCATGTGAGACTCTGCAGACCCTTTTCCGTTATGAAATCTGATCATTTCTACAGTAATTTTGTATCCTTTAACCACTTAATAATTTGCAAGAAGGTTTTTCCTCCTACTTGATGAAGTCTTAGCTTCTGGAAGGGAGAGATTTCAGTGAAGAATTTTGTAAAGACCTTTCTTGGAAATTCAGGTGACTGTCGGCTAAATCAGTCATCCTCTCTGTAAGTTAGATGATTTCTTTGAAGAAGTCTGGTAGATTTGTGAAGTGTCATTTCTTCCAAAAGAGCTATATAGACTCATCATGTTCATCTCTGTCTATATTAATTCTGTTCTCTTTTTTGTTATTTCTACCATTTTGCATAGCATAGAAGTTGAACTTGGAGGTATTCATTTCATAGGTGCCCTCTGAAACTGGTTTGAAAAACTGGTTTCATATTTTTCACCATTCATTTCAGTTGTCAATTTTCTGATGTTAAAACAAAATTGGGTTTGTCGCTTTGATGCGCTTGCTGTTTTGTGTGTGTATGTCATTTCAGTAAGCAGAAGTGACTTGTGTGTTTCCTGAGCAGCATCTGTTACCATGAGAAGCACCTTGGCCGCAGATCACTCTTCTCCCAGGATGCTGTGGTGGTTGTAGCTCAGCGATGCAACGGTTTTGCCAACAGAAAGCTTTCTGCTCCTTTGTCTCTGTCTGTCTGTACCTGCTGTACTGGGGCAGACTTCGTCGTGCTGCTTACAGCAACTGTGCTATAAATTGTTCAAGAAAGTGTTCCGGTTCAAAATTCCTCCTCCCCTAAATTATTTTTAACCCATGTCTCTCTCTTTTTTGGTTCATAATGATTAACATCCTGTGCCGTATGATCAAAGATTACGGCTGGGAACAGGGTAGAAGGGTAAAAACTCCATAAAATGCTATTGCCATCAAAGTCCTTGTATTGTCATGTATGAGCTGCGGTCACAAGGAAAGCTTGGTTGGAAAAGGAATTGGTTTATGATGGAGCATAGTGATAAACAATGCTTTTTACACCTAACCAAAATACACTATTAAAAGCTACAGTGACTAATAAATGAGTTACCAATAAATTATATAGTTTATCATTTATTACCTGTTTAGTTGTAACAATAGCCTGAATATTCAGTGTCAGGGTCATAAAAAGTTATGAGTCTCTAAGAATGCTGTAAAATACTCTGCTGAGCACTAGTATCTGGCAAACCACAGAAAATCATGTTGCTGTAAGATCTCTAGGTCAAATTCTAAGGTGGTTGTGGGTGTGGTGACTGTCTGCCTTGTCAATAAAACCTTCCTGATGGATGTTGCTCATTCAGGAGTTGACCACTAAGTTGGCTAAGAATCAATATTGCTTACCTTCAGATTCCCTGGGTGGTGATAGATTTCCCATAGCGACAGTGTAGTATTTGTGCAAAGCTAGATGCTGTAAAGCTAGTTGTTATTGTACCGTACGGAGCCTGAAGTTCAGGCTGCATGCCAACCACCTGTGCAACACCTAGCCCGCTATAAAACACAGAACAGGTTTTAGGAGAGTTCCCAAATGTGATTGACAACTAAAAGGTAAACATGCCCCGGATATATCATCTCCCCCTATGGTGGTAATTGATTAGACTTAAAAGAGAACAGTTGTTACAAGAAACCACATTAGCTGACTAAAAAGTCTGCAGGTTTAGTGGTGAGCAGCACGCTTCCAGAAGAACGTGGTCTGTTCTGCCCGCAGAGGTGAGCATTGCTTTGGTACGTCTGCAGTGGTTGTAGTAGTTCTTAATAAATCTTCTTAAAACAGTTTCAAAGTGTAAATTGGGTTTTAAACTACATGTGTGTTTTCTTGTGTGTGGTATGCTTTCTGGCTTCCACTACTTATTCAGAGTAGAAAATGAGTTGAAGGAACATGGGTTTGGGGTTTAGCTTCAGGTTGGATTACAGTTTGGCTTTGAAATGAAGGGAAGGATTTGCTTCCAGGTATGAAAGGAGCACTCAGAGTGAGGTGTGATGTGTCGCATCACTCTCCGTTTCATTTATTTATTATTAGTGTCACTATACTGTGTGGCTCGCAGGGGAAGGAAGTTCCCCTGAGAACAGCTTTAGGAACCGTGGCTGCTATAGAGCTCTTCTGAGCACCATGGGGCTGGCTAGCCTGGAGGGCTCTGGCTGGGGCTCACAGCCACCTTGGAGGTGGGAAATTGCATCTGCTGTCAGGAGTTAGAAGTTGGGAAGGGCTGTGATTTAGAGAGAAGTGAAGGCTCCATCCAGATTTTGAAAGCAGCTGCTTCCCCTGGTGGGGTGCTGGGTTCTGGCTTGCTGTGTTCACTGCATTCGAGAACTCTTGTGCATGGTAATTCCTCTGATTTTGGATTCATGTTCAGAATAGAACATAGGTGGAGGAGACATGGGGGTCACATTTAGATTCAGAAGGTGCTAAGGAGACAGTAGAAGCTGTCTTAGACCTGATAAGAGGTTTTTCTTGAGAAGCAGAGGCTCCCAGCACTGCAGCTCAGTGGGGTTCTCACTCTGCAACAGCAGCACAAATCCATTGATCGGCTGGTCGATGGTGTCATGTCTATGCATAAAATATGAGCAGTTAAGTTAGAAACAGTATTCCTTTTCCTTCTTTCCCTTCAATGTCCAACTTTGTGTGCACTTGTACTACAGTGTCAAGATCTTATATCACAGACCTGAAAACGTGGGCTTAGACTACAGCGTTTGGAGGATGCGAGCCATTCTGATGTGACTCCTGGTTTCTTTAGAACAAGCACCAGAACAGTACGTGAGAGAGAGACAATAAAAAAGAGACTTTTCATGCTTTCTGGCAGAGTATACTCACTAATTCCTTGGACTGGTACATTGTTAAAGTCCTATTTATTCTTTGCTGTATTGTAACAAGATCTCCATCACTGACTATTTGTTCAAGGCTGGTGACAAAGTGGCATTCCTAATGCGCAAAGATGACACTTGAGATTTTTGTCATCTACTCCTGCTTGACAGCATTTGTGATTACTGAGATTTGATTGGTACTTCAGTATGGTATGGATCCTACTAAAACTGGCAAGGTCTGGATACAATATTTCTACAACCTCTGAAAAACTTTGTCTTTCACTGTAGTGACATGGGCATGAGCACCATGGTAGAGTGCTGTCTTAAGTTGATCAGTGAGGACCCTCTTTGCTTGCAAAAGAAAATGTATCCATAGAAGTACACTCCAACCATTCTATGTATATGATTTTATTTTTTATTTGTAACTCACTTTTATTGATTTGTTTTGCGGAAGGTTTTTTCCTTCTGGGCTGCTGTGCAATTACTCAGGTTCAGGGACTATGGTTCAGAAACAAATACAAATCTTTTATATAAAAAAGTCTTTTCATTTTGTAGTTGAAGAGTTGGCTTAAAGAAATATTCTGGTTGTAAAATAGAAAATCTCATTTATTCAGTAACAACTAATGTCATATAGAAAAGCTGAAAAGTCTTCTAAAGCTTTGAAAGTTTTTGTGGTGCTGTGTTGTTGGTAGGCTTTGGGGTTTTTCTCGAGGGGTTTTTGTTGGTTTTGTTTGATAGAGTTTTTTTTTGAGACCATCGCCAGTGGAAGACAAACAGTTTAGACGAGTTCAACCATTATCCTAGATAAACTAGGAAAGATAAAGTAACATCATACGATAACTTATGCCCAACTCCATGCTGAAAGCAGGGTCTGCTCTGAGGTCAGACCAGGATGCTCAGGGCTTTACCCAGTTGTCCCTCTATGGACGGCGCGACTGCGCAGCCTCGCTGAGCAGCCTGTTCTGTAATCTATAATCCTAAGTGAGGCTACCATTGCAAAGGTTCCAGCAACTCTTTTTATTTTCTCTTTTATTACAGGACTGCTTTTTACATTTAGTTAGTGTTACACTGCACCAGCTGCTGTGCATTTGTGAGCTCCTGTATGTTTTAATAAAGCTGTATTAACATCATTCTTAATTATGGGTGGGCAATACAAGTCAGAAGTGAAGAAAGCTTAACATTTTCAGTGATGCCAAAAGATATTTATCAGCCTTTGTGAGTTGTAGGTTGTATTTCTAGTCCCTACTATATTTATGGCAAAGAGATACTATCTTGTGTATTTCTGTTGTGAGCCTGAACTCTGCTCTTTTACAAAGTTAAATTGAAAGGAAGTTTAAGGATTGATCCTCTGTAGAGTACCTGAACAAGATTAATGTTACTTGATGGTTTCAGACAAACACCAGTGCTAAATAATATAGCTATGATTAATTTTTAATATGATTTAGACTTATAGATATGGATGGAACCTGAGTACTTCCTTGCCTGTAAGAAGCTCCTAACATTTCTTCATTTGTAAATTTAAGAGAAGATGCTTTATTTATGTGGATTGTTTATTTAAAGAAAAACAAAGTCTTTAAAGTCCCCTAGAAAAAAATTACTTTAGCATATTATTAAAGCTGAGGGTAAAAACCAAGAACAAAAAATGGTAGTAGTGCTGTTGTTCTGTAAGTGAGAATGATAATTGGAAATTAGGAAATTAGGAATTTTGGAGTCAGTTACAGAAAATATTAAATTAGAAAAACTGGGTAGATATAAAGCATCTGAATACCTTCAATTTAATTTACAGTGGATTTTATGCAATAAAAGAATGACTGTGATAAAGTAAATCTTAGTGTTTGTTGAATGTCGGTTAGATTACAGTGACTTTTTTTAACAATGCTGTACATTTTTTTTTTAATTCTATTTGTCTCCTTATAGTCTCACTTTCAGTCAGAGTGATGTGTGTGTTTCTCAAAGAGCAAATACATATATTTAAAATATAGTAAGTCTGAGTTTACAGCAGTTGAAATTCCCTGGGTTTTTAATAATTATAACTCCTCATATTTGTTATTACCACTAAGATTTGATTTATAAATTTTGGTTTTACATGTAGCATAGTTTATTATTGAAATGCACACAATAACACTAAGCGGGAAACTTTAAAGCATGCTGCTGTATGGTCTATTTAGTGACTAGGAGGTATTCTAAAAGTATTTGTCTTGGAATGGCAGAAATCGTGCTTAGTGCTGTACTGTCCTAGTGCCGTACTAACCTCCTGGCCACATCCACAGCAGAGTCAGAGGTAGGATGGATCTGCCCAGCGACATTAAGAAAGTTCACTCTTTGCACATTAGCGTGCTGTCTGCTAAGTGTGAGATGCCTGAGCAAAATTGCAGCCCACCTTGTGTTCCCCTTCCCTGATTTATACTTGGCCAGTCCTATAGATTCCTTTTTCCTGTTTCAAATATGGAGTGCCTTCATCCCTACCCAGCTGCCAGAATCTTGGAATGAAAAGACTGATTTATATTTTCTGTATTAACCAAATGCTGCTTTCTGTGAGAAAAAGCAGAGCGGAGGAGAGGAAAAAAATTTTAAAAAAATATTTAAAAAATTATTTTAAAAAAGATTTGTTCCAAGGTAGTTACAGTGAACTACTTTTCTACAACTCTGAACATGAATGTTCCTAATATCAAAGTTTTAGGGCAAAATACATATATTTTCTTTTACTTAATACTGACAACTTTCTGCTCATCACAAGTGTATAGTGCCCAAGGTGTTGGAGCACAAACAACGGCTGCTGCTGCTGGTGCCACAGCTGTGTGCCACGTTGCCATCCCTGCCAGTTCCACTGCTCGTAGAAGTCAGCTCCTGGGTGGTTTCTCTAGTTTTTCAAATTGACTTGTTGGCTGTGGAGGTGCTAGGTCCTTGCTCACAGAAATTTGTATTTCCTGGCTGCCAGGTGCCGGCTGGAGCTCTGCAGGACCAGGAGCTCCTGCAGGGTTTTAGAAACCTGAGACAGAAAGTATTTTTCCACTGGCTTCAGGAAGGAAGCTGCCTAATCTGCCCCTTTATGCATTTTTAATGCTACCAGGCATGCCACAAACATTTGTGAGACTTATCCAAGCCCGTTCCTATTAACACGTGTGTCTTTAAGAATCAAACTCAAGTGCAGAAAACTTCCCATGTGATACTGCAGCATATTTTGTGAGTTGGTAGTTTTAAACCATGTTAGTGCCAAACTACTGTCAGCATACGAAGCAAAAAGATTTTGGTGTCTGGGTGTTTTCTTTAAATGAGGAAATTTCTGAACCTTGCTACCTGTGACCATTGGAAGCTGGTTTTTTTTCTCACTGCTGCAGTGCTTTTCCCTCTCCTCCTTTGTCCCCCTCCCTCTGCATCTTCATGTCTCTTACCTTTTGTGCTTTCCCATTTCCCTTTTCACATGTAAATGCAAAATTAAAATATTGAAGACTATGCGTTCTTTCCCTTCTCGTTCTGTTTTCAGGCTTCAGCCAATTTTTTGATCCCCTAATTCTGTCTTTGAGATCTTAGCCATTTTTTTCCTGCTTGTACAGTTCTGTTTCTCTCCTCTTTTCTGCGCTGAGCTGCGTTGGTGCTGTGCTCCTTCAGCCGTGTGGCTGTGCCTTTCGGGGGGAGGGCGGAAAGGAGCACAGCCCTCAGCAGTGGCCATGTCTAGTGCATTTGGACAAATTTAGTAGGTGGTAATTTAGTCACGGTATGTGACAAGTGTGCAAGAGAAAAGGATAGCTGTCTGCCCCTTGTCTTTAATGAGAGGATGTTACAGGAGTTTGAGTGTAACGACCTGAGAGGAGGATGCACTTCATAGTTTACTTACTGGAGTACCAAAATCATATTAGGGTTTTGGGGGTTTGTTTTTTCTGTTTATTTTTGTTGTTTTTTTGTGTGGTTGGTTTTTGTTTTGTTTGAAGCACTTTGTAACTGGAAGTTGGTTAGACAAAACAAAAAGTGAATTTAGGATTAATCTCCCTGACTATGCAAGTGCTTGTGTCTTGATAATGGGAAGACTAAACCCTTAACTTATGCTTGCATACGAGCTTTGTATTTTTATTTCATCTCTCAAGTTTCCTTAGAGCCATCATAATCAAATTGTAAATGAGAGTGAAGAATAAGTAATTGTCGTATGTTCAAGTGGCCAAATGCTTTTTCTGTGACAGAATCAAAATGAAATAGAAATGGCTGGGAACAATTTTTTTTTCTAGTAGGGAAAAAAATTTGCTAATATGTTTTACGGTGCCTGATTTTTATAGTCTTGGACACAAAATACTTCCAGGCTGCTGTGTATTGAGAGATAGGTGAGGAATGAATGTTAAACTGCCTGAAGTCATATTAATAAACAAAAGCATAAATAATGCTATGAGGATTAATGTTGATTTTGCACTTCTGTATCTAACCAGGAATAAGCACTTATTAGAGTAGGTATAAATCCTATCTAAGAATATTTATGAAGGAAAGGAGTGGTGGTAAAGGAGTACAGCTGGAATGTGAACGTTCAGCACAATGAACACAAGATAAAAGCACACATATGGGAGGATTTTGCATTGATTTGCCTTGCAAGACAGAGGAGTGTGGTGAGCGCATGGCTAGGGATGTGCCTGGAGTTGTGCCTCCCTGTTTGGCCTCTTCCCTTGTAGGGGATTTCAAACTCAAATGGTCTGAAGCAGAGCAGACAGAAAATGCAGTTAAAAGCAGTCATAAGAAAAGTGATATACAAAACTAATAGTTGGTTACGAGGGAAGAGTTAAGGGGATTAAGCTTATTTAGCCTTCAGTGACAGCTACAGGTTGCTCTTAGGCTCCACGGGACGGAGGCAGAACGCAGAAGGGAGCAGGGTGCCTGCGCCCTTGGGCCTGGGTCTGTCCTGGGAACGCACAGACTCTCGCGCGGCTGTGGGGAGCTCTTTGGGGGCTCTTCTTCAAAACGCCTTGCTGCAGGCGCCCGAGGGAAGCCTGCCCTAGCTGCTCTGCTGTCTGGGAGCCTCCTTGATGTGTATGGTAAAATATGTAGGAAACAGAATTTTAAAATTAAACTGCTCGTTAGATCTTAAGTAATTTTATTATTTTGCAAAGTAAGAGAGCAAATCTGATTTACAAACACTATCATGGAATCTAGAGAAAGAGTGAGTTTGTGAGGCATACAGGCTAAGCACCTATACTATTTTTTTTCTCTCTCCCCTCCTATGCTGTAAGTGCACCTTGAAATGCCATTACCTGCTGTAGCTGAGAACGAGGTAATTTGTAATGTGGAACAGCTAATTTTTCATTGTGGTTCCACTGGGGCATAATGCAGAATGATCTAGTATAGCTATGGTGGCAGTGCAATAACCTGCATTCAGAGCAGGTACCACGTCAGTTGCTGCATCCTGTCACCTTTGGCCAATAATGAAGCTGTTTGCAAAATTACTGGTAGGCTTTTAAATATATTTGACATATTCTACTTTTTCCAAAGCATAGAAGCCTATGCAGGAGGAAAAAAATTGAGCTTGGGCCATTATGAAAAGAATAAATAAAAATGCAAATTATAGTTAGCTGACATCTTCCCCAAATCCAGCAGCCTTAATTACATTAAGGAGCTGATTTGGTGAACCAGATAGAAAGAGAAATGTTTTCAGAGCCAGGTTAGGCAATTTTCTGAGTTCTTTTTTTTTTCTAAATTGTAGTGCATATGAAAGAGCTGCAAAATGCCAGCTTTTTTAGGCTGGCAGCACCCTGTGATTTATTGGCTTTGAGAAGAATCCAGCTTAGAACAACTGTCAGCAGGACAGTGAGCTGCTGTATTTCAGAAGTGTTGGTGCACAGCTGCAGAATTAAGCTGCCCCATGACTTTTGTCCCGTTGTCTAGAAGTTCAGCTTTCAGCTGAAAAAAACCTTAAACATTAATTTTTTTTTTTTTTGTGGTGGTTTTGTTGGGGTTTTGGTTTGGTTTGGTTTTTAGAATTGGGTCCTAAACTGCTCTGTTTCATCTACTGCATTTTGGGTCTCTTCCAGGTCACCTCAGTAAGAGGCAGCATGCCTTGTGTCCAGCCAGAGCACTGATATGGTCGTTCTGCTGATGTTCCCTCAGCGGGACAATTTTTTATATTTCTCTTGTTTTACCCAGCCTCTAATTTCCCTGTAACTTGCTGAAATGTGATGTCTTCCAAACGGCTGTTCTGTTGTCAAATTAAGCTGAAATTGGCTAGAAAGTTTGGGAGTTAACTTGGAGGAGATCTGATAGGCTCTGTGATTTTACAAGCCTGCTTTCGCTTACCCTGTGACTAAAAAACCACCTCAACCCCCAAGAAAAAGAACCCCTTAATTTTGCTGCAGAGGTGGTATTCAAACGTCCCCGTGTGTTAGATCTGCGTGTGTGGATTCAGCAATCAAAGTATTACTGTACGTAGCAGTATCTGTATCATTAATATGCTGGTATTCTGCAGTGGATGCTTCTTCTCAGCAGAGCAAATTTTGCTGTATTATATTGAGTTCCGGGAAAATCCCTGAAAGGTGACTGAAATTTTAAATCTCAAATTGCATCGTAATTCCTTCCTTGTGAGACAGACAGAAAATCCATTCTGCAAAGCTAGATTCTATCTCCTTTCTGTAGATAACAGGAAAAATAATTTTTACTGTGTAATCGCAGTCCTCTTACAAGGCTGCCTGAATTAGCAGTTCTGACAATCCTAAGTAGTATGCTTCCTCAGCCCCTGTATTTACAAATGATTTACTTACTTATTCAAGGCTTGCCTACCTGAGTCAAAACCAACTTATCTGTCCTCAAAGAGAAAAGGATTACGGACTCTGAAATCTCCTTTTAATATCAATTCTGTAGTTGTATGGAACCGATTACTATTTTCCTGGTTTTAATCGAGGCTGAATTATTTCTGACACCATTTGATATGAGAAAGAAACTGAAAGCTCTTAAAATTAGTAGTAATAAAGGTAAATTCTCATTATAAGGTGCACTCAAAAATTTAAATTAAAGTCATGTAAGTTAGCGTGCCTCAAGTGAGAATCTATCTCATTAATATTAATCTCCGGACTCTAATGAGGACACTAAGCTACTATGTAATGCTAAAAGGGCACAGGTGTGACAGTCTCAGAGAAGGTGGAAGCCCTAAATCCCACAGGCTATTAAACTATAAATTGCACTACCTAATTATTAGGCAATTTCTTGCCTGGTTATTGAAAGGGATGAGGTTTTTAGTGTTTATCTGTGAAAAATAAATGCCCACAGAAGACAATTTATCATATATGGAGCGACATATCACTGAATTTCCCTGTAACAGAAATATATGATGGAGAGGAGTCTGTGACCCCACTGCTTTATCAATATACTAATTCATACCGTAGGCAGAAGAATTCCATGGCAAGTTGTCATTTCTTCTTTTTTCTTGCATGGATTCATGATCTCCTGGACTGCTCTGTTTGTGTGACAGTAATGCTGGGTTGGCAGTGTTGAAACTGCACTGCTCCGAGTTGCAAGCCATTAAAATGAAATGCATCAATTACAAGCGCTTTGGTAGCAGGCACCCATGCCAAGGACATTACAGGAGAAAGCAGATGCTTGTATTTGGAAAAAAAAAAGATATATTTGCAGTTTACAAACAGTGAACCGTTTTTAGCTAAAATTTTCTTTTCCAAGCAGCTTTTTGGGGTTTTTCTGTCTTTCCATCACCGTGTATGAAGGTGTTAAGAAAACAAAAGGTTTGAAGCTTAGGTGTGTTCTCCACAGCTCAAGCATCCATCAGTTGGTCTGTGATTGACGCTCAGTAAATAGCATGGTTTAGTCTCAGGAAGGAAAACAGTTCACAGTTTCCCTGCTGTGCTCAGGCTTGAAAGGATAAAAGAGAAAACAATCTACAGTTGCTTTCCTGGGCAATGTCGATGACAGCAGCCTGGGTGCATGCAGGAAGCATATTTAATCTGTTTGTGCTCCTAGACTTTGCAATGATGGATTCCATATAAATAAATAAAGACTCAGGAGATTTAGTAAGGTGCCATAGGAAGGTGATCACAGTTTGTCTTTACTAGAAGCCTTGTGGTAGAAACATCCATAAACTGTATACTAATGTGTTGTCCACCCCCCCCTGAAATTAAATAAAAATTAAAGGAGGGAAAAAAACTTTTTAGGTGTAAATGTCCTTTCATTATTCTGCCTGCTAGTGTAGCTGTTGTGTTAATTGATAGTTCTTAATGAGTCCTCTGGTGGTGGAACAGAATTGAGGTGGGAATGTGCTGTGTATGTTAAACCCACAAGTAAAATATGATTCTGTTGTTTTGAATAGAGAATTATTTACATGGTGAACTGTACAGATGGCTTGTAAAGGAAAATTACTCTTCCTTCCTGAAAAACCACTTGATAAATCACAGGCTTCTCTTTATTTTTGCTTCTCTCTTAATGTCTAGAAAATCCGAAAGTTATGCAAATGTGTAGTACTCCAATCACACTAAACACCTGGAAAAACATATTAAGTACTCTTAACAGATTACCTTAATATGCACTTTTTTTATTCCTAACATTTGTTGAAAAACTCATGAAGTCCTAGGCAATGTTTTTTAATTGGAAATGAGAAGTTTTCCATGTATTATACAGTTAATGAATTTTACATCTTTTGTAATTGACAGAACCAACCTTTTTGAGAGGTTCACTAAATGCAGCATATTAATCTGTTGCTTGTTACTTTTTTCTGTAATAGGCAATTATAACACACAAAAAAGTCAGTCCATAGGTTTTTTGCTACTTAAGATTGGGCTCGAGTTTGATTTACAAGTAGTGAACTGATTGGACTCTCAGGTGGGACAAAGATGGAGATTCTAGCTCCTGATTGTTAGTGATCACCCGTATTGCTGTGGGCTGCCTGGGAGTCTGGAGGTGTTGCCCTGTTGCTGTTGGGGTCATACCGCACAACTGGTACCTGCATTACAAATTCCTGCTGTGATTCTCTGTGGGAATGCGGCACATTTGGCTGCCTGTCCTGAAAAATTCAGTGTAGTTCTGCCCTCCTGCCACGCCTCGTGCCAGGGTAGCCAAACCCTTAAACATGCGTTTGAAATATGGCAGTTGTGACACTGTTGTGTTTCTACCCTGCAGTCCTCGGGTGTTTCAAGGAAAAAGTGATCCTCGCTTGGCCCGCTGTGCTGGAGTTCAGTGGTACCATGACACTGCCTTACTTCCATGAAGAGAGTTGTGGGATAAGGTCTTAACATTGTTTCTCTGAGGTGTGGAGGGCAACTGGAGTAAAATATAGTGGATCGTTAGTTCATCAGGATTGCTATTTTATGTATGTTGGATTTCTGTTATCTTAAAGAGAATCTGTTATTAGCACATCAGCCATGGCTACCTTCTCTGTCCTTCTTTTGGCATAGTTGTTCGGCTGATTTTAGCCAGATTTGTTCAGAAGACAAAGCTTTTCTTAATCTCTCCATGTTGCTGCCTCCGTCTCCAGGAGTGGTTTAAACCCATCAGGGAGTTCTGAATGACTTTGGCAGGAGGATGGAGGTGTCACTGTTGCCATATTTGCATGAGCTTCTTCAGTAGTGATAGCTTGGTTGGGGAGTGCCCAACGGAGGAAGAGGCAGTGGTGTGGACTGCCTATAACGCCAGAGGTGCCAGTGAATCCATGTGAGCGAGGGCCTCAGAACCAGGCTTTGTACCCTCAGCCAGCCAGGGAGTGCCTTGGGTTTTCCAGCCTCTGAGAGATGGGACAAACCCCACGGATGGGTCATCTCCTCCTTGTTCAGTCTAGCCAGTCTGCATATGAGCAATAGCTTCACTCACATGAGTCTTCCTCACGAAATGAAGATCTGCTGCAGTAAACCCAGTGGTTTAACGGCAGCAGATCTTTATTTCATGATGTGATGAATCTTTATTGATGATGTGATGACCTTTATTTCATTATGTGAAACCATCAGTGGTTTAACTGGTGGTCTTGTCCTTTGCCATTCTAAAACGGGAGTAAGCTGTAGCAGGTCTAGACATGATAGATCATACGATGTCCGTTACCTGCCTCACCCGTCCCTGCTTGTCCCTTGCTTAGAGAGGCTACATGACTTTGGTGATCCCCGTGAAAAGAGCAAACGTGGGCATGTTCTACACCTTGCATTCCTGTCCTTTCATTGCTACTGAGGTCCAACAAAGTTTTGGTATCTAAAGGTACATGCTCTAAAACAGAAAACAGCACCAAATCTGATGATTACTTGTTGAAATTTACTTATTTTTCTTCAGTAAATATTTCATCTTAATGACTTTGTAAACAGCTTGCTGTTTGCATTTGGGGGGAAAAAAGAAGAAAGAATCCTCAAGAGAACAATATCAGATTGTTTGTTAGGGAAAAAAGCTTTAATGCTTGTTAATTGTGTGCTTTAGAGTCTTCTGATATTAGCATATCTGGTTAAAGACAAGCCTTTCCCTTTAAGCACTGCAGGAAAAATATCATATAGTTTTACTTCCTTTTCTTAAAAATAAAAACCAAACCAAAACAAAAAATACCTTTTACTGAAAATGAAGCAGTGCCACATCAAAAGAAGGTGGATAATGAGACAGTGCTGGAGGTGATGTTAAAATCTGAAAATAACAATCCAAAAAATGTTGTGCCTCTACTTACCCTAGAGTACAGCTGACTAGAGAGTGTATGAACAGTGAGCAAAATGTTAATAAAATGTCAGTAGTTTAAATCTCATGTTGCAGGTCAAGATGCTGCGCGTGCATGCCTGTGGCACAGTGAGCGGTGCCGTTTCGTGCAGGGGTGTTAGCTCGGGGCCCAGGAGCTGGACAGCCCGTTGGTGCAGCACCGTGTCCGAGCAGGGAGGCCGTGCCCTGGAGCTGAGCAGCTCAGACATGGTGCTGCATCCATGCCCAGAGTAGAAATCTCTACTCGTTTTAGTGTACATGATTGAAGGAAAAGGTGGAGAGAGCAGGTTTGCAGATGATACAGAACTAGGAGGAGTGACTGATATATCGGGCAGTTGTGCTGCCATTCAGAGGGTCCTTGGTAGGCTGGAGAAATTAGCCAACAGGCATTGCATAAAGTTCAACAAAGGCAAATGCACAATCCAGTCCCTGGGGATGAAAAACCTCAAGCACCAATATAAGCCGGGGACTGACTGGCTGGAAAGCAGTCCTGCAGAAACGGACCTTGAGATCCTGGTGGACAATAAACTGACCATGAACCACCAATGCACCTTCATGGCAAAGGAGGCCAACAGCATCCTGGGCTTCATTAGGAAGAGTGTTGCTGGCACGTTGCAGGAGGTAATCCTTCCTCCCTTTGCAGCGCTGTGGTGAGGTCACATCTGCAGCACTTTGTCCAGATCTGGGCTCCCCTGTCAATGAAGGGTATGGACTTACTGGAGCAGGTCCAGTGTAGGGCCACAAAGATAATTAAGGGACTTGAGCATCAGTCAGAGGAGGAGAGGCTGGCAGAGCTAGTATTGTCTGGAGACAGAACCTGGAGAAGAGAAGGGTCAGAGGGGATCTTATCAATGTGTATGAATACCTGATGGGAGGGAGTGAAGAAGAGGGAGCCATACTTTTCTCAGCAGTGCCCACCGACAGTACTAGAGGCAATGGGCCCAAATAAAAAAACTATGAAATTCCATTTGAACAGAAGAAAAAACTTTTGCACTGTGAGGGTGATGATATACAGGAAGAGGTTGCCTGTAGATGTTGTGAAGTCTCCATCTGTGGAGATATTCAAAACCTGACGGTCCTGAGCAACCTGCTGGAGGCAACCCTGTCTGAGCAGGGGGAGAGGGACTAGAAGATCTCTAGCAGTCCTTTCCAACCTCAGTGTTTCTGTGAATTACATTGAAATTCACCATATGTGGAAGATGTCAAAATGTCCATATAACGTGGTGTAGGTAATTGTTTAGGAGGTAAGCAGCTGGTTTTCAGCACCTTTTCAGGCTTTCTGAGACCTAGGGGCTTGAATCAAGTTAGGCTCTGAGAAAGGATACTTGCTACAAACTGTTCTGCATGTGACACGTCACTGAATTCGTGCCAGAGTCATCCTTGTTGCGTATTGCAGGCTCTATACAATTTTGTCTAGTCTGGTTGGGTTTCTTAAGAATGAGAGGCTCAGGTTTTCCCATGGTTGTGCAGATTGGTCTGAGCTTGGTCTTCTAGATAGTATCAGACAGCTGAAAATAAAGGTCTGTGCACAGCAAATGGTCAGAGAGCACATCTCCTTTGGGTTTTTTTGAGCCATACCTATAGATTCCACAAATGAGTCTTTGGGAAGCTCAGGCTGAGACCTGGATCAGCTCAAATCTTCCTTCAAATGGCAGATGATATGCTTAATTCTTAAAGAGCTATATAAGTAGTGGTTTCAGATAAATTAGTAGTTCTGTACACATAAGCTTGTTTGTCTCTTTTCCAAGACGATCAGTGGTGTTATGATACTGTACTGGTTTGGGCTGGGCTGGGATTAAACCACAACAGATACATGCTCTACTTGCCCAAATCAGTTTATTTTAGTTTTGGGGTTTTTTTTCTTCTGATGAATAGTTAACTACCAGCAGAACAACATTCTGTATTAGAAGCTTATATCAACCTGAATTTTTGTCCTGCTTTGGTTTTTAGTCATCTTCTTAATGTTATCTTCTGCAGTTGTTATAATGAAAACACAGTACCTCCTGTCCAGACCTAAAAAACATCCTCTCAGTCAAAGATTTGGTGCAGAATGCTCTTTCTACAGATTTATATCACTGTGCGTACTTCTAAACAAATATTTGCCTTACAATGAGGTTCATTTTAAGAGCTGCTAAACACATATTGTTTTGCAGGCTATATGCAGCATTCAGTAATGGAGGGAAATGTAATTTCTAAGTGCTAAAATGCATACCAGCATATACAAACCAATAACCAGCACAGTATGATTTGAAGAAATGACTTCCCCCTATACAGTGCATGTTCTTTAAAGAGAGCAACTACTGCTTTCTAGCTCATTGTAATTCACACTGCGTCCAGCACTACTGGAAAACTAATGAAAATGCTGGGAGTACAAGGCTTTATTTTACTGTTGAGAATTCTCAGTGGTTACAATATTATGTTGTGCCTAATTCTCCTGGTATCACATTTTTTTAACAGTGATTTTTATTTTCAGCCCAGTGATCCATTTCATGCATTAACCCCCTAACTACTGAATGTACCATGTAGCACAAAGGAGCTTTCGAAGGAAAATGCTTTTACTAGATTAATTGTAAATAGGAAAAATCTTCTCAATCAGGTAGAAATCTTATATGCATAGGCTTACTGGCCTGGAAATCTGGGAAGCAGAGGCTTTTAAGTCCACCTTCAAGAAGATCAAAGTACAGGGATAGGAGGAGACGGTGCTGGTTTTATTTTTTCATCCAAGACTGCATGATATGAAGTGATGCAACTGTTGCCATAGTAAAGTTATCTTGAACTGACTAAAAGCCAGTCAACACCACTGTCCCCCCCTCCCCGTAAACAAACAAACCAGAATGATAAACACTTCTCAATTTATTTTGTTTTCCCTCTTATAATAGGGAATTACAGGAACTGATTTTAGAACTCTCTTTAAAAAAATATAATTGCCAGCAGTGAAAAGTCAGTGAATCTTTTGGCGGTGTATTGTGTTTCAGATATAATTCATGTTTTTTCTATAAATTGTCATTCATGAAGCAGCTTCTCTTGTCAAGTGTGTGATAAGTGTCATCTCAGTTAACTGGGAGAATATTAAAAAGCAGAAGATATTATCACTAAAATATTATAAATGGTATCTTTACACATCTGTTGAAATTTTGGAGGAATTTACTTTCATCCTTGCCTTGTAACTCCAGAGTAATTTATAATGCATCTGAAAATTTGCCTTATCTCCCTGTCTACTGCACCCAACATACAAATACTTGCAGGGACTGAGGGACCAGGAAACACCACATGTCCTAGTCTCGGCTCCTCAGCGTCTAACTTTAGGGAGTCATCTAGGAGGGGGTGGCAATGAAATAAAAGAAAAAATAACTTTTGGTTGTGTTAGTGTTTGTATTTGCATGGTTCAGGAGTTCTGTTAAAGGTGTACAGTGCAGTCAGTATCTGAAGCATTGCTCCACTATTTAAAAAAGCCATTAAAATATCCAACAAGCCTGAATTCTTGTGACCAGAGCAGCCAGACACAAAGTGCAGAGGCCCATCATGTTAAGACCTCTTTCAAACATTGTCCTCCTGCTGCACAGGAGGTGAGGGATGACAGCCTTATTACAGAGCCCTTCTTTTACTTCAGAGGTTCTTGATTTCCTCTTGTTACAGCACTTGGAAACTTTGAGTAATGTGTTAGGGGCTGGATGCCTAAGCATCCACTGCCACTGGAGATGGTCTTGAGTGTCCCACCTGGCCTCCAGTTGCTGGTTTGTGTCAGGTCCTTTGTCTGTGTCATGCCTGCCAGCCTCCAAGGTTGTTTTAGATGCACAGAACCTCTCATGTGGCTCTCAAATTAGTTAACTAATCTTGCTTCAGGCACCCAGTTCCCTCACTAATGCGATTTGCTCTTTCAACTTTTCCAGAGAGGCAGGTGTACTTTGAGGGGCTTTATTTTATTTGAATGGGCTCCATATGTTTATTTTGTGCTGTGGCTTTAGGATGGAAGGCAAATTGGACAAGTGTTTCTTGCCCACTGAAGGCAGGGATGCTGATGTTGCTCATGAATTTGTCAATGAGCCATCTCCCTCATAGCTGTATTGTACAGGCAGGCTTCTCTATTAGTGCTGAAGGCTTGGCGATGTCAGGAGGGTTGATTATGGCCTTCATTTTGGGAGAGCAGGTGATACCTTCCATGGCTAGAACCTGTGCCCTTGATTGTGCCAAATGTCCAGGTTGAAAATAGATGACGAATTAACTTTTTTAAAATGAGCACTCCAGCAAACCCTTTCCTAACTTACCAGGTGTCTGAGAAATCACAGGTATTCTCTGTTTTAGCAGTGAAGTTATGCAGGTATTAAAACTTGCTGGTTTTGTGACAGAACTAAGTATCTTAAATATGCAGCAACAAGCTGAAATCCCTGCCTGCAGTTGGCCCCAAGACCTTGAATTTGATTTGATGCTTTAAAGGGAGCAGGCTATAAAAGCAGATTTCTTGTGTTAGAAGCTTAGAATCCACCAAGATGAGAAACAAGAAATAAAAGAAATAAAAATACTAATTGAAGTGGGCCTGGGAGAAGGGGAACAGCTGAAGATAGTTGTGGCCCATCTTTGTCCTTCAGAGTGCAGTGAGACACTGCACTCGCTGGTCAGCGTGTTACGCTACGGTGATAGCAAAGCCCTAGAAAGCGAACTGCTGCTCCTTGAGGTACGTATGCAAGTGCAGATTTGAAAATTTAATGAATCAGCAAAGGACCTCGCTGTCATTGGCAGACTGGGAAACAAAACATCAGGGATTTAGAGAGAAATGAGAGCAGGCCAGAGAGCACCATGGCAGTCAAGGAGCTTGTGTCTGAGTGGAGAGGAAGTGGGAAACCAAGGTAAGCCCAAAGAGACGGGTGGCATGGCCACAGTGATGGAGCTAGGATCTTCTACAGCACCGGGTGGGAATGGATAGGAGCAAGGAACAACTGCATTTGTCAAAGGCAAAGAAGGCTTGTTCTTGCAGCCTGAGTTTGCACCTAACAAAGAAGTTTCTTGTTGCTGACGTCTGCACATATAGGTAAGGTTTCTGCCGTGAAAGTATTTGAATATGCTTAAACAAAGATCAACCTGAGTGTGTTTCCGTTTCAGTTCAATTTATTTGAAGCAGATGTCTAGTAAATAACATTTCTTTTCCTATTTTTCTCTTCCCCTTTGTTAGAGAAATCAAAGCTGTGGTTACTCAGATGTCCCCTTTCTCCAGGAGCTGACATTCTTCTGCACTCTCTGAAAGCATGTTAGAGTGCTGCAGTGTTCAGCTGCTTTTGACAAGGAGTGTCGGTTCTCCACATGTCCTCCCCCCCATATAAAAATAAGGCTTTTTGTACCAGTAAAGTGCTCATTATCTGCAGTATACATTGAATAAAGCTTGAAGACTTCATGTAATGGTTAAATGTGAGCAATAAAATACACATAGGATATACCGTTAGTTTTCCAGGTACTCCAGATGATTGCCTGTAATTAATCTTTTTTATACAGCATAGCAATCTCATGAATGTATACATTTCATGTTTCGTCTTTACTAACCATAATTTTCAATTTTATAATTTTTTCCCCCATACCACTTGTTTTCCAGTTGGTTTTAGTGAGCAGGTACAATTCTTCTGAAATAAGTGGATTTTTCTAAATATTTTATTTTTGTGCCTTTTAAAAATAATTGTATGCTTCAGCATTACAGCAGATCTTTCTTCTGCAAAACACAGAACTGACTTTGACATGAGCGGTAAGGGGTAGTATGGTGCTGTCGCATTTCTTCATCCTGCTGCCTTGTAATCCACTAAGCAGCTTTCTTATTTACAGCATTGGCCAGATATGTTTATACTAGTGAGTTAGGTATTACAAAAACAGTTGTGGAAAAAACATATGTTAGCTAAATTGTACTGACTTATCGCTATTGATTAGCAAGTCCTTATCATGATGTCTATTGACTACTTTTGTGGACTGGCCTTTTTAAGGGATTATTTTATTTTATGGCATCCTCTGGCCATAAGCGGCAAGACAAAGCCTCCTGTATTTAAAATAAGCTCATCCATTATTTTTCATTGTCTTTTCTATTATAGCCATTATCTTAGATCATGTAGATATAGTAGAAACTATATTTATAGGAGACAGTTCAATCTCTTCTATTAAAAGGAAATCTTTCCAGATCCTGTCTCATGAGAAGGAAAGATAGCAGTTCTTTTGATGAGATAAAAAGGGAAAAAAAGACATACCCCAAACAAACCATACGTGTTACAGAAGCAACATCGTACCTACTACATCTTTAAGGCAAAAGTTGCACCCTTAATTTCCATAATACAAATGTAATCGGAGGAGCACCGTTAACATCAATGTTGTGTTGGTCTGATACTAGATCAGAACTGTACACAAAAGTTTAGCCTTCGTGTGAGTTAAGTGGTGATGGTGGTGATGTGGAATATGTATATTATTGAAGGGCTCTGTTTATCTTCATAGTTCAGATTATATTTTAAAGATCATTAAGGGTTTCTGTATGAAGAGCCCATTCCTCGCCCCACTTCAAGAATTTTCTTGGCTTTTTTTTTCCTAGTACCTCGCTAGTTTTTACCAAGAGGGATTACATGCTGTTGTCGTCTTCGCTGTTAAACCTTACTGGAGTCAATCCTCATATTCTGGCTTTGTGTTTGGAAAAAAAACCCAAACATTAAAAAAAAGTTAGATGTCTCTCTCCTCTGTTTATTGATGACAGCTGTATTTTGGATGATAAAAAGCAGAGGAGGTGCAAAGGGTTCCTTCATCAGAAGAGAACAGGAGGAACAAGTCTCTTGAGGATTGCCCCCATCTGTAGCTGTTGCAGAGAAAGCGGACCTTGCTAAACCCTGCCCATAGGTCAGAGGTTTCTCCCAGCCTGAGAATCCTTAATGGGAATCCATTTTCCCCTCTAGAGATAGCCAAAGCAGGAGTGAGCTTACTGGCCATTAAATAAACATAGCTTTAAATGTAGACAGGCCAAGTCTTCTGCTATATAAATTAGAATTGCTGCTTACAGGGTCACATTTTCACAGAATATTTTTCTTATAAAAAATACAAGGAGCCTAAAAGTGGCAGTTTTAGACAGTATTTAGAAAGAAGAATTATGCTTTTAGAAAGGAAAAGAAATGCTGATTTTTTCAGACGTGTGCTTTAGCTTTGCAGTGTCTTTCTGCATTCACTGTTTCATTCATTGCAGGAGAGTAGGATTTGTAGCAACTTTCTCTTCTTATGAGACAAAATCAGGGCTTTTGGGTTGGTTGTTTTTTTTTTGTTAACTGATTGGAAAAAGAGTATGCATTGGTGGGAACTTCAGACAATAATGGTAAAAGATGAGATATCTGCCTCTCAGATCTATCTGCACTTATGTGAAACTTAGCTAATGGCAATGTAGTTCCTGATCACTGAACGAAGGACTTAAATTAGGAAAGACAACTTTTGCCAGGAAAGATGGAAGATGAAATGGATTTTGTCTCCTTTATAAAATATTGTTGTGTCATTAATTCAAAACTTTTGTGTTATAGATGAGCCTGCATATGTTATACAGGAAAAAATTGCCAAAGCTTACCGGAAACTCTCATGAGCTCTCCATATGGAGAAATGCTACCATAGTAATATTTCTTGGACCAAAGAGCTTATAAGTATATGCTATCTATGTCTAAGACGATTGACAATCAGTACAGAATTAGATCCCAGTTCTGCCATTTTGTCTTTGATTTTACAGATGCTGGGATTTCTCAGAAAAATTTTTTCCATTCAAATTTCAGCACAGTAGGCTAAAGGCTTCTTGCCATCCAGGGACGTGAAAAAGGGACAGCAAAATGTTGGTAGGCCAGCAGTTTTTCCCCTTGTCATTCAGGTTTCATTGTCGTGAGGTTCTTTCAGAAATTTCAGGCTGCTTGGCAATGTAATACTGACATTTATCTGAATGAAATTAGATTTTTTTTCTTATTATTTTGCTTTTTCTAGGAATCTTTATTTTCTTCTCTCTGTCTTTTTTTTCTTTCTTTCTTTTTCTTTTTATTTTTTTCCTTTTTCAATGCTAATAAGCATAACAACTCCTGGAATATACTTTAGGGACTATGAAGTGGAGTCTTGGAAGATTTCTGAGGTTTGAAAAACACCGAAATGCCCAGTAGACCAGAGAGGCTTACAAACCATTGGCTGTAAAATATGATAATAGCTGTTTGTCCCAAGCCTTATTCTTACCTCTTCAGCATTCTCCAAGAGGACTTTCATGCTTGAGTGGCATTAGAGCATGTGGTAGAGTATTTTTGCTGTTGTGTTGGAGAAGCCCAGGAAGTGAGGATGGAAGTTACTTCCACACTTGCCTTGTGTGTCTGTATGGAGACTCAGAGGATAATTCTCTTATGTAGGCCCTTGTCTTGAAAGAGAGAGAGCAGTTGCTGTGGGGCTAGTGCTTTGGTTTGGACAGGCCTATGTGAGATGGAATAAACTGCTGGTGGAACCAGGAAGGGTTCTGCTCTGGTGAATGAGAGAAGCTCAGGCAGCATGATGAGAGGAGGAGGAGAAGGCACTTTGCATTGATTTCCTGTTTGCAAAACTGAAATAATGCCAAAACCCACTGCAAATTGGAGATAAAATAACATGTAAAATTCAACTTGAGAAAATTTAACTTTTGCTTCAATACCAAATTAATTTTGACATTTATTTAATTTTTAAATTATTAATGTCATGAAAGTAGTAGTAGCTCATGTGCTTGATGCTGTCGTACAGTCTAAATATTCAATTGAAATAGTCAAGTGATTGTGGTATCTTGTCATTCTGGGCTATCAATGGAACTCTACTATCACTGATGGCATGAACGAATATTGGGAACACTCATGAGTGAGCAAAGTAAAATAAGTTTTACAACGGATGTTGCTGTGAAATAAAATATTTTGATTTAAGAAAAAATACTTTGAGTGTTATTTTAAATTAGTCGATAATATCTAGGAAAAGGCACAGTACCTTCAAAGACATACTATAATAGAAAATTGTTCTAATAGAAATTTTTCAGTCAGCTGTAGTAGCCATTTTCATTTGCAGAAAAGCTGTCATGACAATTTATAGACATATATTTATATATAGTGAGTCTCTCTGACAGAATTGTTGAAGTCAACAAGATAGGATAGGTTAACATAAGAAAAGCAATGCTAATGAATAATAACATGCATTATGCCATTAATGATAATTTCTCCCTTACAGCTTAGGAAAATAAAGGGTAGGTCACCAGAGAGAAAAGAGAAAAAACAAATGAGCAACAAAAACATAGTGAGCCCTCCTCTCTCCCTCCTCCTCAGGCATCCTGTGTCTGAAATCCTTTCTCTTGTTAGGAAACTAATTATATGGAGGTTGCTAACCCAGTTGTCTTTCAAGTACTAAAATAATGGAGAATCTTTCTCAGTCCAGGTAGCAATTAGCAGTCACCTAGTAGTGGGGCCGGTGCTATCCTGTTGGCAATCTGTTCAGGGAGCCCTTCTGCATCGATTTGAATGGGAGCAGAAGAAGAGTTCCCATTAATTCCTGATGAAATTTTTTTAGTTCTTAATCACATGCCTGATTTCCCCCATAGTACACTGTTTTTTCTCATGCCACCTATGTCTACGCTGGCTCCTGTTCATTTTGCTATCTGTTGTGTAAATGCATTCACAGACCTCACAGTTCTGCGAGACGTATAGTCTTCCCTCCCTTTGCGGGCTGACTGACGCCATCGTTAATACCTTCACTCAAGTCTGGGGACTATGTTTGGGTGAAGTAGCCGCGAGCAAGAGGAACAGGTTGACCTTCCTCTGTGAAGTGTCAAACATGCTTTTGGTACTTCATGTGATGGTAAATAGATAAGCTGCTTTAATAAACCAGTTCTACATGTAGCCAGATCACCACAATCTATTAGCATGTAGCCAAATCACCACAATCTAGAAGGCCATTCCTTGTTCTTAACGCTTTTGGAAAGCTGGAGGTTAATTAACTCCACTCCTACTGGAAATAAGAAATCTCCACAGCAGCTACCAGACATGCCTTTAATTATTGCATGCTCTGAAAATCAGAACCATGTGTGGTTTATGAAGTTAGCTATTCTGTAGCATCATCTATTTGATTAGTTTATTGAAATGAAATTTTAGAACTTAGCACTGGAGCGTATTGTTATGGTTGGCCTTGTTAATCATAAATGGCTAACTGACATGTTCCAGTGTGTCCCTTCACTTTCTCATTCCTTTCTTCTCTACTCATGGACCATAATTGGTTAGTAGGACCCTCATGCCAAGAAGGATCTTTACAGACCTCCAGGACTGGCCATGATGTGTGACACAATTTCATGTGCCTGAAATCAATGTCAGGATTTCCTCAAAATTCTGTAGTAGATACTCTGCAAACATGACTGGCTTGATAATGAAGTAAAACATTAGATGACTGCTTGCAGGTTTTTTGTTGTTTGGTTTTTTTTTTTTTCCCAAACAAGAGAAGAAGCTTTTAAATGAATGAAAATTAAGTTTTTCACAGAATTTTTCTCTATGTTCTGAACAGCCCATTTTGAACACTTTTACTTATTACTGAGAAGTCTGTGCTGAATTTGGGTTTTGTAGGGAAACAGGTAACAGAGACACAGGCTGTAGGTAAGGCCATGCATTCTCTAAATTTGTAGAAAAGTGGAGAAAAAGAAAGAGAATCATGTGGGGAAAAATAAACATAAAAATTATTGTATAATCAGGAAAATTATTTCTTTCATGTGATTCAAATAATAGCAGGGTTTGTCCTGTTCAGAAATACTTAGAGTTTGCCTGAACTCTCTTTCCCTTTTATTCTACTGGTATGTATTTTATGGAGATGACACTTGGTGGTATTGATTACTAGAGTATGCGTGAAAGTCCTGGTAACATGAACAGTCCCCCAGAAATCTGTGGCTTAGCACCCAGCCTTTTCCTAGTCTTCTCTGTAACATTACATGCTCCAGTTTTTCAGTTTAGCATCGCTCCATTTGAAGAAGGAATACAAAAGAGGAAGGAAGTCTATACTATGCTTAAGAAAGTCAATGTCATTGAAGAAGTGCTTGCAAAAATTTCTAAATTTTCTTTTTGGACAAAACTGGCTCGTGTATTTAATTATTAACTTCTTCAATTATTTATGGGTTTGGAATCAAATGTTCATGTGTCTCTGTAAATGATTCTTCAGGAAATCAAAGATGTCTCCCTGAGGACCTTGAAGCATGGACCACTTTATGGCAATGCTTTCTGTTGAAAGCCTGATTCAGATTGCTGTCTTGTTTTATCCTTATTATCACTGTTTTGTTTCATCCTGTGCAAACTAGTAAGTCATAATTCTTGATGTACATTTTCCAGGGCCTCCGCTAGTTTGCTTAAGAATTTTGGAAAACTGACAAAGACTTTGTGGGGCTTTTAGTGGGAGAGAGGGGAAGGCAGCAGGCGATTTTATCAGTGCCAGGCTTGGCTGGCTGCTGTACAGCTCTGTATACTTAGGTAAGCTCTTGTATGTGTATTGTTGTATTTGTCCATGGTGGACGTAGATGTAAACTTGGTGACTTCTTTTGATCTCAGTTCTGCCTTGGGCTATTCTATAGGTGGGACCACATTGCACCCTTACAGCAGCAGTAGCAGTGGCAGGGTGCACAGTCAGTGTGTGCTGGCAACAGGAGGTGGCCACAGTGCATGGACAGTTTTCTGGTAGCTTATGTGAAATGCTCCATATTTCTTGTCCCAATTTCAGTGTACGGGTAACCAATAGTTAACAGCAGAGTTATTAGTCACTGGCCATTCTGCTGTCAACCTGGAGGACATGGAAAGTGACCCACTTCCCACTCCTCTAGGTGATATTTCTTTTTGAAGAGTAGTGCTTATATTTTGTTCATTTTTGTAGATAAATACATGTAGGACTTTAAAGGATGGTTACCCTACTCCTCCCATTAGTAGTATGCTTATCTTAAAATACATAAATAAAACCTCTTTATTCTTTAAGTCAGTTTGGTTCTCTCTGGTTGTTCTTTGGGGATTTAAAATGTGCAATTTTGCATGTTCATATATACAGCAGTATATACTTGTAGTGATGGAAGGCTTCTTTAATAGTGTGAAAAATTTTCATTTTAACTCTGCCATCCATAAAAATTGGTATAATTTACATTCAGTGTTGTCTTCTGGGTTTGGTGTTCTCTGTGTTTGTGTGGGCTTCAGGGATCAGCTTTATGCCACTACAATTGTTGGCAGGTATTCAAGCCTTAAAATAATTGCCCATCTGTGTAACTTTCAGTGAAAAATTAACCATTCAGAAAGAGTAGCTGTGACATAATGTGAAGTCTGATTTGACAACATGTAAGATAACAGAGGAAAGTGAGAGGTAACATAATACACAGTCTATCAAGTAAGGTTCTTCATGTGTCTCTGAATTCATGATTCGTGGAGATGGAAAATTCAAGAATCAAGAGCCAAAAAAAATCCAGGCAGAATTTAAAGAAAACTCTGAACATCAAAGGAAGATGTAATCAAATGTTTCCTAGCAGAAAGAACTGTATAGAGAGGAACGCAAAATCGGGGAGGGGGAGTAGGAGGGGGCTGGAGGGGAAAGAAAAAGGAGTATTTCAGAGAAACAGTGAGAGAAAAAGTGTGCTTGCTATCTGTGGGCAGCCAAAGTTGTGTGAGAGTCAGCCTTCTGGTAAACAACTGTTGTTTCTGATCAGTGATTAAGGGAAGATAATACCAGAAAATACTCTTTCTCTGAACTCTTAACTCTCTTAATTCATTACTTTGATGAATGTCAATATACTGATACAGGTTTCTTCTGCAGCTGCATGTCTGAATGTTACCTGTTTGCTCTACTTGATTCAGGGTGAACTGAACAAAAATAACTTGCCTGGTGGGGCGGTCAGTGCTGTGTGTGGCATCCACCTGTGCTTGAAGTGGATAGACTAGACAGGAATGTCTGTCTTACAGAAACCAAAACTCTTTTACTGTTAATGATTTCCCGTCCCACCCCCCACCCCCCCATAGTAACCTGATGTTTCTTCAGGGGCTGAGGTAAGACCATCATTGGAGAAAAACTGGCACAGTTAAAGATACAGCAGCAGGGTAAGGTGCGCCCGGCCGCGTGTCCCCCCTGCCTGCCTGCCGCTCTTGCCCCACCACCGCCGGCCGGGTCCAGGGTGCGGGTTCTCCATATTTGCTTCACGATGCGTGGGTGGCTTAGTCTAAACACCTCCCAGCAGTTGAAAGAGCTATCCTGGTTGACTTTGCAGAGAAGTGAATGACAAAGTGCTTGTATGAGCTGTGTTTTTGGCAAGACCCTTACGTTAGCCCTTCTGACTGCTCTGCCTGCGGCTTTGTTGGTACTAAATGTGCGGCCATGCAGTTTTCTCAACCCATAAAGCTTGGATGGCTTTTGAAAGGAAAAGCCAGATGCAGTGAGAAAGAGATGAGGAGAGAGACAGACCTCTTCCTATTACAGAATAGCTAATAAACAGCTTGTTATAGCAGAAACATCATTTTTTGGAAGATATGGCCTGAAGTCCCAAAACTCAATCAAGCAGAGGAGGCCTTTATGTTTTGGTCTTTGAAGCTGTAGCTCTATTTCCCAGCTCCATGTTATGGAGTACTTTTAGGCGGTTGAAAGACCTTTGGCTGCACCAGAAATTCCAGCTATGTCAAAACTGGGTACTCTTGTTTCCACTGTATTTGAAAAATATGTTTTCCCAATCAGCTCTGCTTTGCATCTCTAAAATGAAAGGGTGGGGCTTGAGCTGTCGGGGTAAAGCCGTGTCCCTGTCTGAGATGACTATATAACCGCAGCCTGAATGTTTGCCCTTCTCACCTCTGGGTTTTAAGGGGAAATTCACTGGGAGCATGAGTGGTACTGTTTTGTCCATTTAGCAAATAACACAGGATGATTTGGGAAAGTATCTTAGGAAAAAGATCTTCTAGTCTGTTAAATTGCCTCTCCAATGAACTTTCCCGTAGTATTAATATTTTGGATTCAGTCCTGTTCCAGAAATGCTTAGATACGAAATGTCTGCGATCTGTGAATGATGCATTACTTTGTGCTTGTGTGTTTGTGATATAGTCACACATATGACTCCCATCCAAGGAGAGCATATGTTCACAAACAACCAAAGAAAAAGAAGTTACTTGCTGGGTCAGTGACTGATCTTTAGATCTACAAATCCATATACATCCTGTCTCCTCTTGTGCTTTGATTAAATGCTCTGTTACATTCAGGTCTCTGAAGGGGTGTGTGTATATATGTATGCAAATATACGTATATTTGTGTATATATAGGAAATGTGTGCATATAGGTGTGTGTATAGGCATATATATGTATCCTATATGTATATATAGGTGTATAAATGTATACATACATACTAGTTCCAATATGCAGCCTTCATGGGTTGAACTATTGCTAGTAAAAACTGTCATCTAGGACACATGAAATGCATGAGGAAAAACAAAAATCCCAAAGAACTCCACTTACTAACTAAAAAGTAGCTTTATCTGTTTACTGATTTGTAAATTTACGTATTTTTACTAAACACCAAATCTCTGAATTTCAAACAGCTTTTACTTTTTTTCTTCATTAGACTTTTTCTGATGGTTAACCTGTTGCATTAAGTAAACAGAGTAAAATGTTGAAAAGAGTAAATGATGGAGAAACGCATGAATACATCTTACAGATGAGTCACCAGAGCTCTGGTAAGGCAGAAAGAAAGAGAAAGCAGAGCTCCTCTTCAAAACATCGTTGCATTCCAGGTGCTTTGATCAGTGTGTCAATTCCAACGACAGCTTAAATAGCTTGGCTGCGTGCAGGATTTTGCAAGAGCAGCACATAGTGAATATGTATATAGTGTATCAGTTTAAACATTGCTACCTTATTTTCTCATTTCCTTGTCCAGGAAGGTATGTTGTGGACAACAGAGATTACAGTGGAACCAGTGGTTACTGGTTCACTTTTGTTAAGGTTGTAGATTCTTACTTTTTTTTTTCTTTTTCTCTAATATGTAGTGCATACTAAACCATCTGAGGTGTTGCACAAGTCTGACAATAAAACCCAAGCAAACTTGTAAGTATGAGTTGTTCTGTCATTAACCAGTAATGATGTTTGACTGAGCAACTTAGACATTCCTTATGTGCCTAGAAGCAGTAGGCATCCTCACAGTGATTATAACCACAGGAGAGGCTTAGCTTGATATCAAATTTGGTTGCGTTGACATAGAATTACTTTGAGAGTATATGGCTGTGTTCACTTCATTACTTATCTCTTGGGTACAAGAGTGATGCTTCTCAGAAATTGTGGTTTGTTTCACAATCTATGAAATTACAAAAATGGGTTATTTTAAGAGGTCTGCAGTAGCAAAGGTGTCACTGCAACACTGTAACTGCTGTGTTAATTGTGTTAACTGGATCAGCTGTTATTTGAGATATGTTAAACTTATGTACGCAGTAAACAGTGCTATTTTTAAACTCCTTAAATATGCAAAAAGTATCAGGTGTTAACAAAACAAGCCACATTCCAATTTACCAGGAGGTGACAACCTTATTAGAGCTGTAACATCCCACCACCAAAGAGTACCCACGAGCTTCCTTCCACTTGTACAAACAAAATCAATAAATCAGTGAGAAGCCTTCATTTTCGAACAAAGGGAGGATAATGTAAGTCCTTGGATGCTGGATCATATAATGCCACTGACAAGGCCTAAAAAGCCAGATAAAACCCTCTTGTAACATTGTGTTACGCTCTGAACAATGTAACCTGCTAATTTAGCTATAAAACTGGTTTTGCTTTGTTGTTTTTTTTTTTCTCTGGTATATTTATCTTCGGTCCAGGTAAGGTAAGGAAACAAATGTTCCATTTCCTGTCTAAAATAGTACATGTCAGCATATTTCTCTCTGCCTCATGACCTTCAGATGGGGAATTCTGCGGGTGATCCCCCTGAGGAGAAATTCCTGTTCAGGAAGGTTAATGGGGTGCCCCCCTCGCTCATATTTCACAAATCTGGTTGGTGCTGGGGCACGGTGCAGTGAGCTTCAACCGCAGTGTGCCGCCCCGGGGTGGCCGTGCATCCAGCCCTCCGCTGCTGGGGCTCCCCTGCGCCCCGGGAGGCTGCGACACCCTTTCTCCCCTTGGCTTCCTCTGGAATTTTGCCTGAACCAGGCTTCTCCTCCAGCTTCAGAAGTGGTGCTTCACTGTCCAGTTTCTGCGTGTCCTCAGGGTGGGGTGCTGCAGTCGCCTGCGTTCCCTTCTCCTGCGCCTCCGCCGGGGAGCACAGCTGGCGATGCACAGGCTTTGCACGGGTTTCCAAACACCTTTCTGGTGCAGTTAAAAGGTAAACACAAGATACTATGGAATGACTAGGGAAAAAAACCCAACCCTTTCTAAGCGCAGCACCGTTCCTCTAACTCGCCAGCGTCATGGGACACCATCCGTGCCCAGGAAGGCAGGTTATCTTCCTCCTTCTAAGGTGCCGAGGAACCTTGGGTAGGAGGGCGCCTGCCCTGCTGCCATGTTCCAGCCATTGCTGTTGCTCTGCCTAACCTGGAGGTGGTGGTCGCAGGTGCCAGACTGGTGCGTGGGCCACCGAGTGACAGACTTATTTAATGCCCCATTTCTCTCTAGACGAGTCAGTCTGAGGCGAGAGCATCTGCTCCGGGGACGGATGCTTGGCCAACCCTCCTCCTCAGCCCCCAGCTGCCGGCACACCGAGTGGCCGTGGGCAGCACGTACCGCGGTGAAAGCAAAGTGGGTCTGCCACCATCTCTGCAGCAGGAGAGGCTGGAGCTCAGGACTGGCACTCGGCGCCAAGACCCAGCAGGACCAGGCTCAGCACCTGACCCTGTGCTACAGGTCGCCTTACAGTAGAAATGCAGTTGTCTTTCTAGGCTTTGTGCAGCTCTTCTGTAGGGGAGGGGGTTTGTCTCCTTCACAGCTGGTGTATTTATAGGTGTTGAATAACCTGAGATACAATATTTTGGTAATTTTTATTAAATCTTGGATCACCTAGGTGTCAACATAGGAAAATTTTTACTTTTCATTGTCCTTCAGAAAGGACCATGAAAAAACATGACAGGTCATAGTTTGGTTATTAAAGATATCAGGTACAGGGAAAATGAACTACATGAAAGGTATTGGATGAAAAAAAAAAAAGATTTGTAAAGAGCTTAGTATAAATATTATAATGAAATAATAAAAAATAAAAATCCCATAGAAGTGGCTCAGTTGCATAATTCCTACAAGTAATTATTCCATGATAGCAAAATAAAATAATGCCATATAGAAAAGATATGGGAGACTCCCCAGGGAGTAGGAACAGAGACTGTGGAAGTATTTGGATGACTTTTCAGAGGAAATTGCAAGCGAAACTGTTGAGAGAGTAAATTCGTTCTGTGAAATTATAATCCAATACACCATCTGGGAATGTGCACAGTTCCAGCTGAGCAAGAAGTCATAGTGGTTTAGTGTGATAAATACTAACTCATTGTAAAATCCCATTTTCCTGATGCTGTTAATTTCTTTCTTCGGTTGAGGGAAAAAAAAAGACATATATGTACGTAGCTTTATTTCTGAAAAAGAGAGTAGTAAGGATAGAGAATAAATGAAAATATTTTCAGTACCTTAAATTGCTGAAAATTCACCATTTGTCAGGAACACTAATTAGTGTCTTAACTACATTACATTACATGAACTACATTAGTTTAAATGTTGGACACAAAATGCATATTTTCATTTATGTATTTTAGCTGAAGTTGATGAAATTTGCTCTGCTATGGGATGCCTATAAAATGCCCTTTGCAAAATTTGTTATTTTCAGTGTATTTATAGTCCAGCATGTATCAGAGGGCCTGGATCAGGTCCTTAAAAACAAATAGATTAGGTTTAAATTAAGTGAGAAATAAGGTGTTTTGCAGATCCTGGCTCTTGGATGCATTTCAACCCCAAGTAAGTTGCCTTTGCCGAGACAATCCCTTTTTCTCATGGGTTAAAAAGATGGGAAAGCCTCTGACTTGTTAGATAAAAAAAACTTTAGCAATCAAATGTATGTTAGTGGGCACTAATCATTATGCAGTATACAATTTATTTTTCATTAGTACAGTGGGCACATAAGGTCGAATAGTATTGTCTAGAATAAAGCAAAACACTTATTGACGGTTACAGGCGCTTTGCTTGTGGAGCCTCTAAAGAGTTTGTTGTTGATCTGTATATTAATGTCCTTTTAAACTTGGTTTGTGGGAAGAACGGGTGCCAGCTTCTTCCCCTGTGCATACCTGAAGCCATCGCAAAGCTTTGTGTGTGGCTTGGTCTGTCACTGCTGAGACCTACTGGGGACTGGGTGCTCCCGCTGCCCTCCCGTGCTGCCCCCACTGCCCCAGGGCCACAAGCACCCACCCAACACAGGGCGATCATGGTGGGGGGCCCTCGCAATCATCTTCTCTGTAAAAAGAAATCCCGGTCATGCCCAAATCCCTTTTAGCGGACGCTTTTACTCATTGGTGTTATTTAACCAAAACACTAAACAAAATGGATCCCCTCTCAGTTCTGCCTGCTTTTCCTGTTCCCGTGCCCATCGGGGTCTGCTCCTCACCCATTCCCTCCGCATTTGTCACACCCCGCTGAGCACTCCCCAGGGCTCTGAGCTCTGGTGCCCTTCCTGACTGAGAAATACCGGAGGGTTGCCTGATGCCTGGCTTCCGAGCTCACGAAGGGACAGGCAGCACCGCGCCGCG
>JAVKLA010000049.1:4494081-4540245 GCA_034782735.1 Sagittarius serpentarius
CCGGCACCGCCCCCACCCCCCCCCCCCCCCCCCCCCCCCGCCAATTGCTGTTTGGGGGAGCAGAGGAGGGAGATGGGGGTGCTAACTGTGGCCCATCTCTTGCAGGAGATCATGTGAAATACAAGGCAAGATGCAAAATGGCAAGCTGACTGTCATAAAGTTGTCAGGCGTATGAGTATGGCAAGTTAGGACTGCCGTTGAGGGGGTTTTACTGAGCAGCTCTGAAGCACAGTGAGTTGAGTCTGGGAATGAATACCTTTTTTTTTTTTTTAGCTCCTTGGCCAAATTCTCGGTTGGTATCAACACACAGTGATTTCCAGGGGCTGCACTGAATTATGCTGTGGTAGAACCGGGATACGTAATATATAGAGGAGTAAGAAATAAACCCTTGAGATTTTGAAAGAATCGTACAGACAATTAGATTTGAACATCTGAAATATGGAGTTTCTGGTTTGTTTGATCTTGGCTTTCCTTCTAGTGCACCAGGTCTTCAGGTCTTACTTATCTTTGAAGTAGGTTTGGGTGGAAAAACTGTATCTTATTTTGATTTTTTTTTTTAAGGGCAAAACATTAAAGAAAATGTAAAATAACAATTATACCTATTCTTCTCTTTTTAATAGTTTGTTTCACTCTCTGGTAGTTTTATAGTGGTCAAATAAGATTAGTGATAAATTTGGCTCATCGATCATTTTTTCATATTTCCTCCTGGACTGCTTAAGAGTCTTGATTGTGGACTAAGACTGCAATGTGCTAGATAATGCACAAATTAAAAAAAAAAAAAAAATCTGTTCCTTGCAGTCAAGCAGTTCAGTCCCGTGTCTCACTCACATCAAACAAGCTCTTAGGATATTAATATTGTTAATAACAGTTTTTTAATTGCCTGCTAATAATTGGAGATGTATAAATGTCAGGAGAGCTGCAGGTGAGGAAAAATAAATAATATGCCATCAGAAAATATTTAATTACAGTACAAAATTGAGATAGCAAGCATTTTCTTCTGTGTGCAGGGAGGAATGGAATTGGTAGCAGCAGCTATAATTCATGATAGGTCAAGTCATATATGAAGAAAAAGCTTTCATTTGTAAACATTGTCAAGCCCAGGGGGGAAGCAATTACTGATGAGAAACAACTTACTTTCATGTCAATCTCATCGTGAGGGTTTTTTTTTGTTTTTAAATAAGGGCTGCTTTTTTTCCCTTGTTTTCCCCAGAAACCAACAGAAGTGACATGCAATATAATGTAGATTGAAGAGGAAATTCAGCTGTCAGCTTCATGAACAAATTAGTACTCATTAAACAGACGTAGGTCTCCAAATATATTTCGTGCAAAGGGAAGGGCTAGATTTCGTTTCTGAGTGCAGCTCTGAGTCAGTACAGCTACTAAGTGTTACTAGACCGGTAAAAGCCTTTGGAAGCTGTGTTGCCACTGAGGCACCCGCTGAGGTACGACTTTTGTCCCGTTTCCTCTTGCTGTGTGTGTGTGTGTGTTAGTTTACCCTTGGCCTATACCAGGCTTACATTATGATCTCTCTCTGACCATCCCAGCTGTGACGGCTGACTATTTTGGAGAAGTAAACCGCAGCATCTATCTGTCCTTACCCGTCTGCTCACCGGGTGAAGCCTCAGCGCCTGCTCACTCCTTCCTTGCGCCCCTGAGGGACTTACTCCAAGTTGCAGTCCTCAGGGGAGGAGACCGAGTGTGGTAGGGCTGGCTACAGAGACAAGTAAATATTTGCAAACTTTTTTGCGGGATGAATAACCTGTAGAATTCTGTTTCAGCTGGTTTGCGTGCCATGGAAGGGATTCTGCTAGTCTTTTACATCGGATCAAAGAACAAAAAACATCTTTCCAAGATATTAGTGCTACCTTGTGTCTTTGCCATAATTAATTTGTTATTAGTTTTTATCTCAGTAGAAGAGTCTCCCAGCAGTTCTGAGCTTTTATGACTCTCATGTTTATGCATATGTCTTTGTAAAAGAACTACATAAATAAGATCTTTAGCTGCTGTGGGGCTGTTCTGTGCAAAATTTTCTTTAGCATTTTGAAAAACAGGCTAGAAGGGATTAGCTCCAACTCTTTGTCTTTTACAGGAAAGACCTGCTTCAATTTGAACAGCGGGTAGATGAAGGTGTGGATCCGACAGTCAGAATTAGCAGGACCTCCTTACTAGGAACATGAAGAAATAGCCAAACCATTTAGTGTGCAACCACTTGTTTAAAACCACTTTGTTACCTTGAGATTTCAAGAGGCTAATGGCATGCTATTTAAAAAAATAATAAAAATAATAGTTCCAAGGTAAATCACAAACCAGTATTTCAGAGGAAGTGGATAGGAACTGTAGTAGAGAGTGAAATTTATGGGTATGTGGCCCGTAATTTATGGGAATTTATAGGCTGTATGGAAGAAGAGCCGACACAGTGTTTGTAAAGAGAAGTCATGCTTCAGAAATCAGTGGAATTTCCCTGATGGCCTCAGCAAGTGAGTGGATGAGGGAAGTCTCTCATTAAAGGCTTTCAAAGAAATTAAATTCCCATGAAGTAAGAGAATAATCCATTGGCTGAAAGACAAAAAAGAAAAAGTGGATTCATCAGTTTGGGTGAAGGGGAGAGGGCATCAGTGAAGTCCAGTATGGGTGCATGCAGCACAACATGTTCATAAATCATGCAGGAAAGAGCTTGCATACTGTGGTGATTAATATTGGATCAAATTTAGTGTACAGAAATCTTAAA
The DNA here is from genome assembly GCA_034782735.1 of Sagittarius serpentarius. Lineage (NCBI taxonomy): Eukaryota > Metazoa > Chordata > Aves > Accipitriformes > Sagittariidae > Sagittarius > Sagittarius serpentarius. The sequence continues at coordinate 4,496,810 of JAVKLA010000049.1, forward strand.
TGATGCACAAGGGAGGGGAAAAAAATCGGAACCCCAAAATGAGAAGTAGAAATTACTGGAAAAGAAATGGAAAACAGAGATAGGAACATCTGTGCCAGTTTGTAGGTCAGTGGTGCTCTCACATTTGGACCCTTCTTCCCTCTCCATTCATAAAGGTGTGGTGGACCTCAATTAGGTACCTAGAAATAGGATTGAAATTATGGAGCAGTTTCCATTCTAGAGAATCACTAGTTTAGGACTCTCCAGACTAGAAAAGTCAACTGTGAAGAAATGTATTTTCAAGCTGAGTTTTGTCAGCAATTACCAGAGATACTTTTCCTGGATTGAAAATATAGTAATTTTATGTGCCTCTTTAAACAAACAAGCCCCCTGCACTGAAGAATTTTGATATGATTTCAAAGTAAATTTTCAAGAGAGTTGTGCAATTACCAAACAACTTTATGTCAGACTTCTGTGATCTGTAGTTCTTAGTTATGGCCATGTCTATTAGCTGTTATTCTCACAGAATATGCCCCAGTTCTTCTGCTGAGGGAGCTGCACAAATATAGCACATTTTTTAAAAGGATGAAAACTGGTATAAGCACACACAGTGCTAAACTGAAGTCACTGCATGGCTCAAGCCTCCAGTAGTTTCTGGCAGAATCAGAAGTCCATCTTGCATCCTACAGTGCTGTTGGTTTTGTATGAATTCCTGACCTAGGAAAAAATGCAGTTTACATTAAAGTTCACCCTTTAAGCAGAGACAAGCATATCAGAAAAATCTAGGAGCTGCTTTTGCTAGAGTTGCATTTGATCTTGGACTGCACAGAGGACAGGGCACTGACGTGGAGAGAAGGGGAGGTGTGGAGGGTTCTGCTAAGCAAAGCACTTGAACTTCCTCGCCTTTTTATAGTTATGGACAAAACAATCAGCAGTCTCCCATAATGGTCCAGGCAGAGCTAGGAAATAACAAAATGTGTAAGCTTTTGTTTAAGTACAAGTATATTCTTCTATCTGTTGCTTCCTCATGCTTGGTTTTGTTGTTCCATCACTGTTTAACATCTTTCTCCACTGGCTGCTGTCAGGTGAAACGCTTGAGTCTAGCAGATAGCAAAGCTGTTTGCCCTTTAAGAATTAATATATGGAAGGTTGGGGGGGATGATGATGGATGGAGGAACTTAAAATTGCACACCATGTAAATACACATGGACGGCGTGTGTGGTGTGGAAGATGGAGAGCTTAAGGGCAGCTGCATCAAATGGAGGAAACGCTGTTTTGGGGGCTGGCTGTAGGCCAGGGCGTTTTCAGGCTCAGATGCAGACCTGGTAAAAGTATGTGTGGATGTAGTGGAAGAAAAGAAGTATATAGGCACATCTGGGTTTTATCAACTTGTTTGATCCTTCCTGCTACCAAAGATAGTTGTTTTTGTGATGAGATGACCTTTAACGTTCACCAATAAGTTCCAGCCTTTTTGGTTTGGGATCTTCAGTAAAAGCCTTTTAAATCAAAATTCTGCTCCTGTTTCAATATGGTTGGAAATGGAACTTGCTAAAATCTAATGAATAGGCTCTACCAGCTTTCTTTACTCCACGTGTGATTGGTTTCCTCGCTTGCATAATCTGTTTAATATCTCAGATACTAATTTCTTTTTTGTGTGTTGACAGGCACTTTGCAGCACGTCTTCTGGTATTCAGCTATTGCACATGTGATAAATGAACATTGTAATGTCAGGCACACTGAAAATCATTGCTGTTCATATGCAAACAGACCTGTAACCTCACTAAAGGGAAAGCATCTCAGTAACTACAGGAATCGAAACCTTCACAATTTGGTGTTACCTTGTGAAATTTGCATTCAGAATGATAATTCAGGCTAATGGCTTCAGGCTCCCATGGGGCAGCTGAAATAGATTCTGAAATGGCAGAAGAAAAGGGTATAGTAAATAAACTCAATGAGCTGTCAAAGAATATTTCTACATCAAACAAGTCTCTGAACCTTTTTGTGCTTCATAATGTGACCTTTTCTGGCTGCTCCCTTTTTTTGACTGAAGCAGATCACGAAATGAAACACATTAGCTATGAAATAATAATGACAATAATAATAAAGCATTTATATAGCCACTAAAACATAAGGTGTTAGAATATTGTAGAGGGATTTCTATTAATTTACAGTAGATCAGTGAGGGTAAAACACCCTTTGATTGCGGTTGCTAGGCAACCCTTCTCTGAGCAGATGCAGGTACCATTCCTGTTTGTTTAACACCAGCCGTACTGGAGTCTGTCAACAAAAAACGCTACAGCAGCAGCAGCAGCAGCAGCAGCAGCGGGGAATAGGAAAGAAGAACAATTTTAGCATCGCGGTGCTAAAGTACCTTTCTCTTGCATCCTTCAGGCATGAATAATACAAGTGAGGTTGCGCGGAGAAAACTTGACCCGTTGGAGAAAATAAGCTTGTATTAGTTGTGTGTGTGTTTTTTTACCTGTTGATCATCAAGTGCTTTGTATAGAAAAATGCCATTATTCCCATTCTGCAGGTGGTGGAAATGGGGCACAAAAAGGTGAGACTTTCCTATGAAAAGCTGCTGTAACTGCTCGTTAGGCAGCGACAAGGCTGAAAGCAGAGGCCAGGTCTTCTTGGTCCCATGCTCAGTGGGCTGTGTAGCATTTGCAAGACGTATTTGTCCTCAGAGTCCTACAGTCCAACCAGCTATGCAGGATAATTTTGTGGCATTTCTTTTACAAGAAACATCATTCCTATTCACAGGACTGTATCAGTGCTTAGGAAGAAAATAACCAGAGTGTTTAGAGAAATGTGATCTATGCTTCTGCATGAACACTGGTGTAACACATGTTTTTGTCATTTACACTTAACTCCCAGAATGTGCTGACTTATGTTATTTACTTTTACAATTAAAAATTAAGTATATTTTATTCCGGACAAAGGCCAAGAGAACAGTCTGTTTGGATAAGTCCATTGAAAATTCATGTTCAGCATGTTAAAGTGTGGTAGTTTCCTTCCAGAAGACCTCAGGCTTAGAAGGCCAAACGTATGCAAAAGCATGTGTTCCAAATGTATGCAAAAGCATGAGTTCCAAATGTATGCAAAAGCATAAAGATATTTACCATTGGGAGTGGTGAAAATAACACAACATCTTTTGCTACTTTGTGGTGTAGCATATGTTGTGATGGCTTCTGGCATGAGGATGTGAATGAGGCAAAGAAATAAAAGATGAAAGGAGTTCATCTTCCTACTCAATTTTTAACTACAGGTAATTAAATATGTAATTTAGAGAATATGAGGTCAAATAACTGTAGTTGATGCTGAGCACAAGTTAATAAGATCTGTGATAGTCTTCAATTTGTCTTTGTTTTGTTTCACAGGTGTGAGCAGGCTTTTTTTTTTTTTTTTTTTTCTTTTTTTAAACCTCTGGATGGAGGAGGGAGGATCTGCCTTTTCCTTTGGGGAAAGAGAGAGTTTGGAGACAGGAGGTTCCCCTCTGCTGTTCTGCGTGCAGCTTAAAAGGAATAATGATCTCTTCAGAAGAAATTAATCTGGATCTGCTGGTTTGGATTTGTAGTCTGCACCCCACGGGATGCATGCAGCTGTGGCTGCTGGTAGGAAAGTTGTGGTGTCCCAGGAGTGACATTGCCAGGGCATCCTTAGTTACTCTGAGAAGTGCCTGTTTCTGCAGGCAGGGAGGGACCGGGAGGACTGAGTGCTGGCGGAGACCTGGGGGCAGGAGAAGCCCCCAAATAGTTTTAGCCACAGATATTCTGGGCTCGTTTTTCTAATTAATCAGCGTATGGCAAACTTTATTTCCAACTTTGCTATCATTTGTAGAATTCTGTGTAATTAATCAGCTGAGGGTCCACTGGGTGATTGATGTTCTCAGTAGCGCATAGACAAGGGTTACAGTGAGAGCTCTAGGGCGGTGGACAGCCCCCTACAGAGGTCAGAGCTGATGAATTGGTGAAAGTAGTGGGGAGTTTTCAGGACTGAAGTCCAGAAGACAGAGAAAACACACATGCCCAGATTTATTATATGAAATGGCTGGCTTAGCGTTTCATGGTGTTTATTCTGATGCTAGCATTTGCAGGGGTTTTTTTTAAAGTTAGTAGTAATGCAAGCTATAAACAAAATGGCTTTGCCTGGGAATTCAGATATTTCAAAATGGAAATTTAGTCTGGTGATAAGTATTTTTAAAGTTTATACAGCTCCAGAGGAATGGATTTGGCCTCTTAAATAAGTTTACACTTTAATACTATCTATATACTCAAAAGAGAAATGTGTGTGCTAAGGAGGAATGAGGTTTCAGTACAGCTGCAGCTTTGCAAATAGAAAATGTAGTTTTCTAAGGACCCACCCAGCAATGCATGCTGATTATTAACTTGCCCGTCAAGTCAATATTACGCTTTCATCAGGACTAACAGTGCAGATGTTTTATAAATACAAATATTTATTAAGCAGGCCTTGCAATGTATTTCTGTTAATAACAATCTTGACCTCATTGTTTATCCCTTACAAGAATTCTTCTAGTTTCTGTTGTGTAGCATAATATCTGTCTTTTCTTTGTTTCCAGTTAATCAGTTCATCAGGTGGGGTTTAAATGTTGTACTCATCAGGAATAAGAGTTAGTTAATGTTCTCTGTAATGAAGATGACTTACATTACTTTTATATGTTGTACATTTCTTTCTTTTTCCTCCCCAGAAGAACTACCTCTGAGGTAGGACAGAGAAATTACTGTGTATTTAAAAAAATAAAAATACATATTTGTATTTATGAACTATCTTTTCTTTAAAATGGCACGGAATATATTTCAGTTATGAAGCTTAAGGGAATAACTCCATTATGTCTAAGAGGACCTTTCAGAACTCAGTTTTCGTCATCCCAACTATTAAAACCTCATGAAATGAACAGGTGTAGTGCCCTCCAGAAAATCAGCAGCTCTGAAGCCTGCTTTAACTTAGTGTTGGTATGAAGTAAAAGAAATGCTCATACTTCAGTTGCTTGGTATGAATGACAATAGCTTCCTTCTCAGTTTCATGGAGCAGTGCAATACTTGGTCTCAAGGTGTATAGTCTCTCTTTCTTCATACATGTACTTTACATTAATAATAATGAGAATTACACATGTGGATTATGGTCAGGATATTTTGAAAAGACATTCAATAATTTCTAAGGTGAATTCTTATTTAGTGTTTCCAGTGTGTTGGAAGGTACAGATGTCTTCAAACATGAGAAAAGGAAAGGAATTGTGGAGAAACTGGCTGTTTTCAGTACCTTATTTCAATGAGAATCTGATAAGATATTAAAAAGACAAAAGCTAATCCTTCCCAGTCCATAAAAGTCATTACCATTTGGCAGCTGTTGGAGGGCTTGCATGAAATACATTAGAGGTCTCAGTTCAGTTTCTAATCCATAGATGTCTTTAAAACACCACAAGCACCACAAAAATAATGGTGTTGCAGCTCTTTTCTTGTGTTTGGAGCAGAAGATCTACTTGTTATGGGTATGGAGAGGGAAGCTGAATAATTTCAGTCAACCAGAGATGTCCTTTGTCTAGTAAGAAACATACATGATATTCTGGGATTTGAAGGAGAAGTGGAAAAGTGCTGAGGTGGCAATTGTCATCACCCAGTTCAAAACAGCACAGGGAGAAGGGACTATGGTTTAGGAATAATAACAGAAGGTGGTGGTACTTAAGTTTTGGACATTAACTGCTGTGCTAATGTGCTATTTCAAGTGACAGGTGTGGGTCCATATATTTCTGTCCCTGAAATTGCTCATTTTTTGCTTGGCTGAATGAACAGTGTTCAAATCACAACTTTTGTCACTGTTAACTTTGTTTCATTAGCCTTATTCTTAATGCAAAATATTCTCATCGGTTTGTGATATTTTGTGTTGAGATGATCTCTAGTCATCTCCAGATTGGTTTTATTCAGTTCCCCATCCACTAGTTGCTGTAGTTTTCATATGTTTTGTTTAAACTTCAGAAACACTGGCCAAATCCTTGCCCAAAGGTTCATTCACATTGCACTATTGGGGAACAAGGCAGACCTGAAGTTGCCTCCAACTACAAGTGAATTAAGCATCCCAAAGCTGATAGGAAGGTAGGAATAACGCATCCAGCTAGAGTTGAGTGTCAGTCCTTAGCAGAGTAAACCATCTTTATGTTGCTCCAGATCCTGAACTCCAAATACTGTATTCTGCATTCAGAGTGCCTTAAGACAAAGGACATGACAATGTTGTTTTAGAGGTATCTGCGTGTCTCCTAAATGCTGTACTAAACACCTTGTTGCCTTTGTTTTCCTGAGTCCTGAATTTGTGACTATAAAACACCTCCTATATAACTTCCTTCTGGTTTTACTTTTCACTGACTCCAATGCATGGTCCTCCCTTTTGTTGTTTCTTCTCATCTGAGTCTCTGTGTGCGAAAACACACTAGGCAGATGCTGCAGTACACCTACTTTTTTTTTTTTTCTTTCCTATTCAAGGCAAAAATGACCACCCCCCTCCCCCCAACTGTCTAGTCATGTGTTTCAACTTGCTGTTTATTTTCAGTACCAGCCAATTTGTGTGCTTGCCCGTGCTGTTCAATGGGGATTTTTTCTCCTGGAGCTGTGACTCGTTTTCTTTACATAGTGCTGCAATTTCACTGTTTTTGAAAACCAGACAGTAATACATGAATTTTGTACACATCCTACTGACTACTGGAAACAGAGGAGGATAGGAACACATTCATGCAGGACAAGGATGAAAAAGCAGAGTCTGAGATACAGGCAAAAGGCGAGTGCTTGGTTATTTGAATATCACATGCACCATTGCTGCGCTTGACACCATTCAAAAGATAGAAGGGAAACTCAATTTAAAGGGAACACAAAAAAATCTATTCTAGGAAGAAATTGCCTCCTAGTTGGCCTAAGGCCTGGCCAGATAATCTTCCTTGCAGTGACAGACCTGCATGAGAGAGACTGCTGTTCCCACACTAAGCAGGCGCTGTTACCGGAGAAGAAAAATGAAAATTATAGGGAAGAGCAACTAGAGACAGTTGTATCCTAACCTGGATCTGCTGCCGGCAATGATGTTCTCCATACAGAGTGATCTAGAACATGCACTGGTTATTCAAGGCCGTGAGACAGGCAGCTAATTGTGTCACCAACTTTGCTTTCTCATTTTCTAGTGACAAGGTTTTAGAAAGCCTGTGGACTCCTGGAGTACAGGTGGTTTGGTCATGGCTGATAATGGCTGATGCTCTTTCTGACTCTTGCTCTTTTTAGCATCATAGACTAAATGTATTTTTTTCAAGAAAAGTTATGTTAACTTTGTGCTTTGCTTACATTTTTAAAAGGTACTAAATATAAAACAATCTTGATTTACCACCTGTTATGCATTGTTTGTCAGAGGGAATGACAAATATACTCGTCTAAGAAATGCTGAAGTAAGGATTCAGTGCAGCCAGGACCTAAATTGCTTTTATGTACTGCAGTGGATAAAAATCTAGAAAAAGAATTGAGTATTGATTTTCCTAATCTGTTTTGTGTTTGTATCAACAGACAATGCATACACAGACAATACCCATACCAAAAAAGCTTCTTTTCCCTATAAACTTTCTTACACATTTGTACATATATGCACAAAATATACAAAGATCTCACTCTCACTTTCAAATATTTTGCATTAAATCCTCATTTAATTTGACATAGAAAAACATAAAGCATTCCCTTAAAGTCATTATAAATTTTGTTACTGTCACCAGAGTCTAAAATCACATCTTAGGTTTTGCTGAATCTGTTACTTAAGTAATATTCTTTTGGCTTAAAGACTGAATCTCAACTTGTGCTTTTATCTATGTTTGATTTGCTTTCTTCATGCTGAGTCTGGAGTGGTATATACCTCTGCAAATGATCTGGGTTTGCTAATGCAGAGCTTTATAGACATCTTATTTTCCCTCAAAAAAAATAGTGGAAATTAATATAAAATTGCTGTTTTACCTCCACTTAGAACTATGTCCTAAATACCTGTGAACCAACTAAAAAGAAAGCATCTGTTTTGGTCAGCAGCTAGTATGTTCCTATATTCCCATAATATACAGACTTGCTGTAATCCAAACTGTGGTCATGAGTAACCATGCCTTTTGGGGAAATTCATTAGAAAACCCTTATTTTGATTTTTTATTATGATAGGACCTATCAGTTGCAGTCAGATTAAGAGCTCTGCTGTGCTTAACTGCACTCAGCAGCTGATAGGGGCAAGTTAGGCTTTAAACAATTTTAAAGCCACTTGTGTTTGATGTGGAGCTTAACGAAAGCTGGTGGAAGGTCTGCAAGATTAAACCAGTGTATTAAGAACAATAAGTCACCAGGTCTTTGCAGAGGTAGGCTGGTAGTGGGTCAGTGTGGGGAAAGCTAAAGAGAAAGAGACTCCAGGGACTGCTCTGCCTGAAACCCTCCAAATAGAGATCCCAAGCTGAGAACAAGCTTCAAGTTTGAGGAAGTTTGGATTTGCCTTTATATTTTGCAACATAAGTTTATCTTTACTATTTTACAACACTACTTCATTGTGCTAAACACAGGAGAAGTGAGATACTTGCAGCTGTTTGTGATTAACGTACATTTCTGCTGCTAATGTAACACTACGCAAGTTGTGTTCTTTCCCAGTTAGCTCCCTGAGCACTGGATGTGAGGTGTCTCTCAGCAGAGTGTGAGTCCTCTTTGTGTAATTGTTTCATGCTTTTCGCTTGCAGAAATTAAATTTGCTCTGTCTCGTCACACTTTTTACCATGTTTCTTTTAATCTTGTAGTTACTTGGAGGGAAAGCTTCTAAATGAGAAATGCAAACCCAACAAGTAATTATTTGAAGAAAAAGATTCTGTGAAGGGTTCAGATTTGTTTCCTCCCCGCAAAGGCTCAGGGACTTTGATTTTGGGCCAGGCTTTCAAGAGGTTTTTTGTTTACAATGAGCTGAAGATGGTGGGGGTTATTTTGATCTCATATGGGTGTAAATCAAGAAAAACTTTGAAGTTTGGCTGGGGTTAAAACCAGTGCAACTCTGATGAGACCCGAACTCCTGTTGTTTCTATAAGCAGTGTGTGAGGACCATATGCTTGTGCTGGAGGACCCATGGCCCAAGCGGCCGTGGCTGGTGCCAGAGCCAACTCCCACAGATCACCGCATCTCCCTTGCCACCGAAGCACCGATTCCCTTTTGGCATGTAATTATGTACACATTCACTTACCAAATGTCTAAAAGGAGCTGAAGCAGCTGCTGAAGCACTGCTGACATTTTTCCTTTCCTTCTATTCGAAATGGACAAAACAACGCAGTGACTGCAGTGGAGCAGCTCATTACGAATTACTGCTATCAGGCCTCCCATTACAGCCCTGCTCACAACCCGACCAGCACAATGGACAAAATCACAGGTTTCCCTGATGGATCGTGCCACTCCGCGCTCACAGAAAGGCTCGAGGGCTAAGGGACGGCAGTGCTTTCTGGGGGGAAAAAAAAGCATTTTGCAGTTGTTAGCACAAAACAAAATAACATTCCCTTCTGTTTAATAGCAAAAAGCCCAGGAGAAAATGGCCCCACGCTGAGCCCAGCTGTGATCTGTGTGCCTCTGGGATGCCGGGGGAGCGTGGGGTGGGCAGGTGCTGTTTTTCTGCTGTGACCTCGACGGTGGGAGTCGTTCCCTCTTCCCAGCTTTTGTCGGTCAGAAATGAAGACCTGCAGGGGATTGCGTGAGGTCTGCGTGGTTATGCCATGGGGCCTTTCTTGGCTAGAGATGTTTTCGTGGGGAGTGTTTTTACTTCGGTTGATGCAGTTGAGCTCACTTGTGACTGCTGTTGTCAACAGGTGGTACCCAGACGTAGGCTATCCGTGGTTTCCCTGATCGGGCGGGCGGGTGGGTTTTTACCCCTGAAAGACAGCATGAGGATAGCGGTACGCTTCTTAGAGCGATCAGCTTGTGGAGAGAAGAGACCCTACAACCACCAGGAGAACTGGCATGCGGTTTTGGGTTTTGAGTAACACCTTCATGGTCAAATGTAGCCGTAATAAACTATGCAATGTATCTTCACCTGTGGCAGGATTTTTAGTGCTGTAACTGTAAACATGGGGAAGATCACTGCTAAAAAGCAGTTTTGCTTTTTAAGCTTTTTTAGTTATACACTAGCTTAAATAACTTTTGGACACTTTTGAAAATGCTGTTTAGGAGCTACCCCTGCAATATAAACATTAGCATGGCACTGCATTTATTCTCACCCTTTCCTGCTTTCGAGAGGGTTTTAGGAGATGTACATCAGCTGCTGATATTGCTTTTAAGATTCTATATGTTTGCCTGGTGGAAACATTCTCCTATTTTCAACCAGTTTTCACTGGCTCAGGCCAGTTTCCTTGACCTGAATTTATTACTCCTATGCTTCCTATGTTAATGAAATTAATTCAGTATACTGTCACCAGTGGCATTTTGCGTGTGTGTGAAGCAAACACCTGCGAAGTTGGTTGGACCTCGCAAATCCTGCTAGCAAGTGTGACATGACTGGGAGGCAGCAGTTGTGGAGGCAGCCCTCTGTTTAGTGAAGCACTCTGGGACCCACGAAGATGAAAGGCAGTGTAAAAATGTAAAATATTATAATTACTCAAGGAGGATCATTGCCAAAAGCCTCTTATTGTTCTCATATGCAGGAACATGTGCCGCTTTCTTAATTTAAATAGCTATTCAGATAGCTTAGCGAAGGGTTATTGGCTCAGTGAGGGAGAACCTGAGCTAAGGGGGATGTTAGAAGCATCTTTTGTTGGTTTTTATTAAAAAAAACCCCGAATACCAGGAATCAGAGATTTCTTACAGTATGGGGGAAACATTGGTAATGGCCATGTGGCCTCACAAGATTTTTTCCTACATTTACTGAGAACACTTGCTAAATTGAGCTTTGTGATGCAGTGTGTGCTCATTGCAAAGAGCTCCCGACTAACTTTAATATTTTTTAAGATCGCTGTTTTTGCAAGAGTTTGCAAACCATAAAAATAGACTCTGTGCAGCTAGCTGTCAGTCTAAAATGCAAGTTGTTCAACCTCAACCCATGCAGAGAAGCAGGAGTGAGCTGTGCATGCTAAAGTCAACCTGAAGTATGAAAAAGTCATGAGGCTTGCTTAAGAAATGTAGATTGAAATAACTTTCCCCCAAATTTGGGGTTAATTTAATTTTTAGCTTTGGCTTATTTTGTAATTTTATACTGTTCTTGTCAGCTGTTAATGCTTATAAGCTTTTTGTTGTTTCGGACTTTCAAGTTGTTTTACTTTCTAGGAGTTAGGATATTAGGAAAAATGCATGTCTTTGGGACAAAGGCCAAATTGAGAACCTTGTATTGGTGCAGGAGGTAGAGTATTTCTAACTCCCCTTTATTTGTAGATCACATCTGCCATGTGCTTTTGGCTAGAAAAGCTGGCCCAAGGGCTCTGTCTGCTCCTGGCCTCTCCTTTGTCCAGTGAGGGATGCTTACAGGTGGCAAAGCATGTATCTTATCAATCCTTATTCAGGGGCTACAGTCCTTTGCTTGGCTTTAAAGGTGGCGTGTAAGGAAGGTGAGGTGGATATCCCTGTTCTCCTACCAGTCCATCACCCATAGTTCAACTGAGGAAGAGCACTTGTGATAATTTCTTGGTAGCTTCTGCTTATATAATTATCTGTAGCCAAAATCTGGTCAGAATTAATGTGCTATACAGAGATTTGGCCATAGACCTGGGAAGGATAATAAGACGGTGGAGGCAGCAACTCTAGAGGTTGCATTATTTTGCTATCTTTAAGTACTAAATTCATATGCGGATGAGGTAAAATGTGTGGAATGCTTCTTGCATTTACAGCATATTAGTCTAATTTCCTAGTTTTAGCTTCCATTTTGTAGAGGTGAGACCAAAGGAGGACTCAGGAGGGAAAAAAAAGAGAGTAACATGACATGTATCTTTCTTTCAGTGTTACCTAAACTCCACCAAGGTCAGCAGGCCAGAACAGCTGGTATTACCGTACCTTGCCTGGCATGATTAAATGTTTTTGCATACTGTTCATGTACCATCTGTTTAGTTGTTCAGCGATACAATGACCAAAATAAAAAAGCAAAGACATTTGCACTGGCATTTTGTAAAACGGACTGCTGGAAATCCAGAGCACTTCCTAGCTGCCTGCTTTGTGTAAGATCCCTTGTTTATTCTGATAAATGGCCATCCTGGATGGTTACTGCCAGCCTTTTGGAAGATTGGACACCCAGGTTTTTAGGTGCTGAATATTCACCAGACACGTGTACACAAACATGTTGTATATCTGGCACTGGCATGCACTAGGGCCAGATTTTCAGAAGTCCTTGGCTTTCACACAAGTGTTGCACCAAGGCCGCATTTCCAAAAAACTGAGTATCAGCAAGAACTCATTTTTAAAAACCTGGCTCCTTGGAATGAATCATTTTGCTGCCTAAAGTGAAATGAAGCAAGAATTTGCTTCTTGACAGTATCTGCAGAGCATGGGAAAATTCTGGCCAGGGTGGGTAGTGACAGATAGCTGTGTTTCTCTTGGTTGCTCATTTAAAGTGTGAGCACTCAGAGACAGCCTAAGTCTTTTCAGGAGCAATGACCTCCTAATGCAAACTCTTACACATAGAGTGATGAAGGGTATCTGGCATGTATGAAAAAAAAAAGGTGCAAACCCCATGTTTTTAAGGATGTGGTAAATCATACATATTCTTTGCATTGTTTAGACTAATGCAGATTGTCTTTCTTGAAGCATATTCAGCGAAAACCAATACCCCTCTAAAAACCAGGAGATTTTATGCAAAACACTGTGTTAAGAGAAAGCTGTCATTCAGATGTCCGCTGAAGTGTCAGCAAATGCCGACATTAAGTTTACGCATTGGATCGTCATTCTGCCCCCTGAGCAGTGCTTTTAAGAAGATCTGCACCCAGGAACGAAGGATTCGGCAGTCACAACCATGACGTTATCTCAACTTTGTCTGAGTTAAGTCAAAACCAGGTGGCCTTTGACACTGGATTATTTGTTCTGCTCTTCCAGTTCAGGCAGATGTAACAGAGAGGCATCAGGGGTCATCAGCACTAATGAAGGCATCTCATCTTTTCACAAATCTTCCCAGAAGCTTTCTGTATATGCTGAGCTAAGGGATGGCAGCAGAAGGTCCTGGGAGCATGCATAAGACATTGTTTTAGGAGGAGGAAGAACTGCTCAGGAGGAAACACCCTCTGCACTTCCAAATTTTTACCCTCGCCCAGGTGCCTGCCTATGACTCCTTTTGGAGACTGGGTCCGTAGGTTTTCAGTTTGACCTAGGACATCTGACTTGTGCTTTTCAGTAGGATTGCGCTAATAAAGCGCTGTTGTAAGAGGGAGACTTTGAGCAAAGGTGGGGGCTCCATGGTTGGTTGTGCCACTTCCATCCTCCCCACTGTATTGCAGGCACTGGAGCAGGGCAGTGTCATGACCTAAAGGGTTACCTGATCTATGGGTGTATAGAGATGGCGGCCATGGGTTGGATTTGGTAATATGTGGAGGCTTTATCCTCTAAATTTCTCTACTTTATTACAGATTACCACAAATACTACAAAAAGTCACCACTAGTAAGCACAGCTAAGATTAATAAAGCAAATATATATATATCTCAAACTATTACAAATTACTATCAGTGATCAGTAATATAGTATCAATTGATAGTATAGTGACGAGCAATATTATAGCACCAACCCAGTAGGTGTATACTATTACAGGTTACTACAAACTACTTCACATTAGTTAAGCAAACTTATCAGCAATGTAACAGCAGATATAGTTATGATCAATTACTTACATGGATATAGAATACTGGTATCAAGCAAATTAGATTTCAGAAGAGGCCAGACCATCCCAGTGAGGAGGACAAAACAAAACAGCCCCAAGAGAAGGCCCAGAGGGGGACCAATAAAGTAACAGAGAATCTCACTTCAATCCAGTGCACCCTCAGCAAGTTTGCAGATGACACCAAGCTGAGTGGTGCGGTTGACACACCTGAGGGATGGAATTCCATCCAGAGGGACTTGGACAAGCTCAAGAACTGGGCCGTTGTAAACCTCGTGAGGTTCAATAAGGCCGAGTGCAAGGTCCTGCACCTGCGTCAGGGCAACCCCCAGTATCAGTACAGGCTGGGGGATGAAGGGATTGAGAGCAGCCCTGAGGAGAAGGACTTGGGGGTACTGGTGGATGAAAAGCTGGACACGAGCTGGCAGTGTCCGTTTGGAGCCCAGAAAGACAGCTGTATCCTGGGCCTCATCAAAAGCTGCATGGCCAGCAGGTCGAGGGAGGTGATTCTGCCCTTCTGCTCTGCTCTGGTGAGACCCCACCTGGAGTGCTGTGTTCAGCTGTGGGGTCCTCAGTGCAGGAAAGACATGGACCTGCTGGAGCGAGTTCAGAGGAGGGCCACAAAGATGATCAGAGGGTTGGAACACCTCTCCTGTGAGGAAAAGCTGAGAGAGTTGGGGTTGTTCAGCCCGGGGAAGAGAAGGCTCCGGGAAGACCTTATTGCAGCCTTTTAGTACTTAAAGGGGGCTTATAAGAAAGATGAGGAAAAATTTTTTAGCAGGGCCTGTAGCAATAGGACAAGGGGTAATGGTTTTAAACTAAAAGAGCGTAGATTCAGAAAGAAGAGGTTTTTTACAGTGAGAGTGGTGAAACATGGGAACAAGTTGCCCAGAGGGTGGTAGAAGCCCCATCCGTGGAAACATTCAACATCGGGTTGGACAGGGCTCTGAGCAACCTGATCTAGTTGAAGGTGTCCCTGCTTACTGCAGGGGGGTTGGACTAGATGACATTTAAAGGCCCCTTCTAACTCAAACTATTCTGTGATTCTATGAAAGATGACCTGTGTCGCAGGGTCTGCAGTCAGCCAGGCGTCCCAGGTGAGAGTCCAATAGCTTGTAGAAAGCTTGAGCAAAATTCAGCCTGTTTCGGAAAAGGGCAGGTACGCAGAGTTCTTGGAGAGAACTTCTTTCCCCCTTTGCCAGACTATTTTTCACCTTTGCAGATGATAAGTTGCTGTTGCAGTTCCTTGGTTTTGCAGCTATCGATGTTATCTGAGGATGTCTCCAGTTTCTAGGTACCCAGCTCTACTCCAAGGAGGCCAGCTGTACTTTTCAGGGATGATCTCATCACCATTTTCTCTGTCAGTATTTTTCAGCAGACATTTTCTTTTGTTCAGTATTTTCCGCTTTTAACCTGCTCACATCAGGCAGGCAAACCAGCATCTCTCCCTCCCCGTGTCACCCTCCGTAGCCGCCCCAATACCCCAAACGTGCTGGATGTGGAGTGGCAGCAGCTTTTCATCCCACACAATCTTAAGGCATGCTACCCTGTACGCTGATCATGTAAGGACTCCCTGTGGGGGAACGCTCTGGATCAAGAGACTTTTAATTAGCCATTTATTCTCACTTTTCCCACACACAAACTGGTGTTTGCTTGGCCTTTGCACTGGGGGATTTCCACAGAAGGGAAGGCAACTGAGCCTTTATTTTACACAAGTTGTCCTGCAGTGCCTCGCCTGATTTAAGATAATAAATGGTAATAGTTCTGGAATTAGTAAGAATATCTGCTTGCTGATAATGGCAATTTCACAAAATCTA
Source organism: Sagittarius serpentarius (assembly GCA_034782735.1). Classification (NCBI taxonomy): domain Eukaryota; kingdom Metazoa; phylum Chordata; class Aves; order Accipitriformes; family Sagittariidae; genus Sagittarius; species Sagittarius serpentarius. The sequence continues at coordinate 4,512,428 of JAVKLA010000049.1, forward strand.
GAAACAGAAATGAAAATGTATTTAAAGTGGTTTTCTGTTTGTTTGGACCAGTCAGGAGTAACTTATTAGTGACTTCTAATAAAGCTAACTGCATGCTGGAGTTACTATAAAAATCCCAATTTACTCATGAAAATGATAAACTTTGATAATTGATGCCAGTAATTTATTTTTCTATTTTACACTGAGATTAGCACTTGCAGACAGAGAGTTAAAGTTCATAATTTACAAGTGCCAGAGGCACTTGGTGAGCTATGTTGACAAGCTTTTTAATGACTCCGGTAGGTTTGATATTAAGCAAAGCCATTGGAAGTGCCACATGAATATTCATTTTAATGACATATATTGGTAGGCAAAGAATTGCAACTTGCACAATATAGCTGTCTCTTAAAAATTAAATTAACATATGGTAAACGATAGGCATTTTAAAGAAGCTCCAAATAGTTTCATTACAGTTAGCTGACAGTGATGGAATTAAATAATAATGAGAAAAAGAAAAGCTTTCCTTCTGTGTGCAGACTGAAACCGTGATTGCATTGGTATCACGTGTATAGGATAAGTGGGAAGGGACTGCCCATACCATCTGAAATTGCTGACAGCTGTTAAAATCAGTCTTGTACCATGTGCAAAGGCATTAATCATGTTGCTGACTACATCTGTTCTTGGGAAAGGGGACATGTCTTACCTTTGAGGACAGTTACCTGGCTAGAAAAGGCTTGTTTCCAATTGTTATGCAGAACCGTGTGTCATACCATTGCCACAGACTGCGAGCTCCTGATAAGAACTAATTGACTAGCAATTCCTTATTTGCATCGCATTTTTGATTCTCAGAAATCAATGAGTAACCTGAAAGTCATGACATTGTAGAGGTCAGTGTGTGCACACACTCCCCAGCATGCCGCAGAATTTGATTAGCTGAAATGGTAACAAGGTTTTTGTACATTTTTTACCTTTGATGTGCAACACAGCCAGCCGAGGTAGGTCTGGCTGAGAAATATTCAGCTGCAATCTTTTTTTCTCTCTCATAAAACTAGCGGCAGTGTACTCGGGTGCCATTAAAGCTTATGCTGTTGACATCACTTGATGATCTTGGAGTTTCTGGTGAAGTGTCATGATGCTGAGGAAGCAAATCTAACTATTTCTGACATTGTTCCTATGCTGCCTAAAGAATACAGGATTTTCAGGACAAGCCTAGGAAAAGGAGATAGTCCACTGAGGAAGGTGCTGTAATACCAAAACCATGTGTGCTGAAAGCCTGAGGAATACCTTTTTGTTCCTCCAGAACAACAAGCCTTGCTTCATACAAAGCAGGATTTCTAATATGGCAATTAATCTGGATTTTCAGGTTCTGTGATGCAATGTGCGGTATTCTGTATGAATAACAAACACCAGGCATTCTGCAGCAAACTTAAAACCGAGGAGTGTCAATTAAATATAATACATCATCATAAATGGTCTTGATACCCCAGAAAAGGTTTCTCCGTGCAGCTGGTTTTCATTAACAAGTTGCATGAGAAAAGGAAGGTCAGTAATCATTGTTCCCGCAGTGTCTCTAAATTGTCCGTTAGAGCACATGTTAACGGTGCCATGTTTTTTAAGAGGGAGGAAAGGCTATTTGTTTCTCTCTGTTGTTGCTAATAGGCTGAATGGAGTATTGAATTGAATGAAATGAGGTGGTGGCAGGAGACAATGATGAGAAAGAGAATTGACAGAAGAGAAGGAGAAACAATGCAGAGAAAACGGAAGTAAGTAGAAAGCTGAAAGCTGTGTGCAAATGGAAAGAGATCAAGATGTCTACGGATAATTCAGGCTAGGTGACACTGGGAAAAGCAGGCTTCTGAAGGCTGCTTCTGGGCTTTTGTTTCTGTTTTCTTTAAACATACAAAATAGAAGAAAAGGGAAAGAACCCCCTGAAAAACATTGCCAAACAGGAGAGAGAAATCTTCCCTGCCAGGCTTTTGGGCAGGTCTGGCTTTGATCGGGTCAACATCTCAGAAGAACATCCTGGTTTGGTCTCTCTGCTATTTGTCTCCTGCCCCATGTGTGAGAAAGCAGCAAGGAACGTAAGCAAGAGTGTCACAGCACATTTGCTTTCTTTGTGTCACTGGTAATTTTTTTAATCTAGTACAGTTTGTAATTTGGATCAAAATCAGTGTTTATTTCATGTAATCTCATTCAACACATCTGTTACACTCTCTACTGTTGAGGAGTTAAAGTGTGTATATTAAACAGTCAAGTGGGCACTGCAAGTTTGTCAAATGTTTTAACCTGTGAACCACATAAGTGGAATCTGCAGTTAGCTTGCAACAGTAGGTAGTCATAGGGGTTTCTTTACAGGGTCTGATTTGGTGGGGGTTTTTTTAATATTTTGCAGATGTTCTTCTATCATATCATGCTGCTTGTTTTCCAAAATTGCACAGGGTGTTAAGAAAAGAAAGGAAAAGAAGCTTCCGTGAGAGTTTGATTTAAAAAAACCCCGACTACCCCAAACTACTAGCCATTTCATAAGCAGCAATACTCGTCTTGCACGATACGCATTAAAAGGGGAGGGAAGAATGAAATGGTTTACAGCCTTCAAACAAAGGGATAATGTACACACTAGGACAAGTCTCCTTGCATCTTGGGTATTTTCACTTATTATATTAATATGACTAGGAGTTATATATTTATTTATTACTTAAAATTTTCCTCTTTAGGGAATGAAAGATTCCCCTATTAGCACAGCAGAAATTTCCTCAAAAGTGTTATGATTTTACTTACTAATTAGGAAAATCTTTTTAATCCTTTGGACTGAAAAGAGACCAGAAGATTTTTCATCTAAATAGCTAGCTATTATGCAACATGTGTGTTAACACAATATACGTAGCCTTTATTTCTCTCTAGTCATTTATGGATTTCATACACAAATACGAGTGTTCTCACCTACCAGTATGTTATCGTATATGCATGTAGCAAAGAATGTCGTGTGTTTTCTTGAACTCTACGTGCCCATGAAGCAGAGACATGTTTTTAGTAGAGCTACTGATTTTCATCAGCTCTTCATTAAAAAAAAAAAATACTATAACAATACTGATTTTTTTTTTAATATGGAATACTGATTTTTCATTTTATTTTTTTAAAAATTCATTTTGAACAAGCAGGACTTTCCCCCTTTTGAACAGTAAAACCCCAAAAATCTGAAAATTCATTTCATAGGAGGCATTCTCACACTGATAGGAATACATTATGAAATGGTGTTTTTAAAAGAACTGGTAAGAAGATGTAAAATTATATTTGTAAATACAATATCATGGCGGCCAAAAGTAACAATTTATTTTATAGTTTCTACTGTGTTGAGCCAGTGATGTATGTTATTTTTATTCATGGCAGAATGAAAAGCCAACTTCCTAAGACAGAAATTCTTCTGAAGTTGCTGTATGTGTTAGAGAAAACATCGTGGTACGTGAACCCCTGCAGAGCTGAAGTTGTTCGTGCCGCATGGCTCAGCCCGAGCTCTCCGGGGGGGCTGCCCAGCTCCAGCATGGAAACAGGGCTCCTGCCCCTGCTTGTATTTAGCTGAAGAGCTTCATCACTAAAAAAAGCTCTTCAGAGTCAGTGCTGGTTGCTTTCAAGGCAGATGGAAAGTCCTTCAGTCCCTGTTGTTACCTGTGGCCCTGGGGAGGAAGAGAGGGAGGCCACTGTCCTGGTGCTGCTCCCTTGCACCACGCTCTTTCCAGGTCTCTGCTGCCCAGTACTGTCCCATGGTACCTCAGAGGTTCTACTTACTGGTGAAGATGGTCAGCGGTGTGTTATTTGGTGTAAGCTTTGTGGTATTTGGTTTTTTTTTAATGAGTAAATAACATATCGTATGACCACCAGCACTGTTCCAGCGTATGTTGACCTCTGTAACCTGATCTTCATGAGGCTGGGACATTGCGTGGAGAGGCAGAAAAAGATGCAATGATTTTGTAGTAGTAAAAGACAAGGGTGTGAGCAAGCTCTGTAGCATGATGCCATCTGTAGCTTCCCTTTTGTGGGGGCATGTTAAGGTTATGTTAAGTAGGCTTTTGGAGGACTAGGAAGCTGCAATGGACTTTTATTTTACTTGTTTTCTTCAAACAGAGGAACCTGGTATTTGATGGTTTATGCAGTAATAAACCAAATTTTAGTATATTGAAGGTTGTTGTCTGACACTTTCCTGGGATAGGTTGCATGTTGGGTCTTTTATACCATAAGCATTTAGGAACAGCAGTGTTTGAAAATAGAGACTTGTTTATTTCACTACCTTTAGAAAAGTATTCCTTGCTTGACGCAACCATATCAAAGGATGATAACTAGTGCAACAGGAAGGAGTGTAAACGTTTCGGTGCTAGCTATTCAAATACTATTGATTTGTATTGGTCTCCCTTGAAAAAGCTTCATTCGGTGGAATTTGTCGGAGGAAGCGCAGTGGGCAGTGGGTTGAGCGCTTTGAAGGGCGTATCTAAGAGCAGAGGGATGCCTCACAGAGCCAGAGGGGAGAGGTGCTAAGCTGACCTTTGGTATTTCCTTCTCAGCGTCCTTGATTTGTTTCTCTGTTTTTCCTGGCCTGCTGCTAGGAAGAGTTGAGAAAGCACTTTTGCTTTCTCTTCATTATAGAAACCAAGCACCCCTCTCGCCCTTCAGTAATATTGTGTTACCTCATTTTTAGCAGCTTAAAAAAGGAAAGGTTTTGCCTCATTCTCTGAGGTGCCAAGGATCCTTTCTCTTCTGGGAGTTCTGTAAGAGATAGAGTTGGTCAAACATTTTGAGGAACTGAAGCAATGTTCTTGTCCTGCAAAAACAAGGTGAATCAGACTCTGTGTGTGGAAAGTATAATTCTCTCCTGCCCACTGGAGATTTCACATGGGTTTGAGAGTGCCTGCTCAGAAACAAATGTGACAGGTCGAAATGTTTTAAACCAGTGACGGTCTTTTTCACAAGATATTTTTCATTTTGTGGTAATATTTTGTTACATATTTTGATAATAAAGTTTTAGAAACAAAAGGATTTGATTCTGCAAGCCTTTACTCTTTTATTCAGCCCTGTTAAATTAAGTGGATTTTTCCCCTATTCCAAGTATATTAAAGATGAAATTGAAGAGATGTTTTTGACTGCTGTTCATAAATGTACCACAACCTACCGTGTTTCTTACTGAACAGAATTTGAATTCAAAACATCCTAAAAGATTAGTATTGGAGTCATGTGATGTCTTATCTCAAATATCCCTTTCTTTAATATGGGAGCTGTTTTCAACTTTTGTAATACTTAAACCTTCTGCCTTGTAAATAATGCATATGCGCTATGCCCTTATTCAGTATTCAGTCTATTGTTTTCTATTATCTTTCTTATTTATACGGTCTTCCAGCTGTAAAATGAAGATGATTTTGGACATATTCCCCCAGGACAGGAAAACTGTTAGTAGAATTCAATCCTCTCTCCTACAGAAATTTGAATATAATTTGAATGCATTAAAATTAATTTTAAAAGGTAGCATTCTTTGTGGAAAGATATCAATAGGCATTTTGCAACAAGTTAAGAAAGTATTTTGTATGTCCTAGTAGTTTGCTGTTATCTTTCAACAGTCACAAAGAAAACTCAAAAAATTACTTTCAGAAGTTATTTTACAATGTATTAGAATATTAGTATAACTAAAGTTTTACTTGTTGCGAATATGGTTCTTGATACCGTTTTGCAAGTAAATGTACTGTCTCCAGCACTATAGTATACACTGAGAAATGATTTCCTAGGAACCGCAAGGAGGCTGGTTCTCCATGTACTGCTGGGTCTGAAAACTCAACACATTACCTCTGCCAGCTTCTCTGCCAGTTTTCCAAAGGGATGAACTGAGGGGCACTGTGCATCCCATGACTGTGTGTGGTGTTCTATAGGCAGTTTTCTCGAAACTAAAATTTTTGAACTACGGAAATCCTCCCTTGAGGCTCAGGCTGGCATACCGTATTTGTCCAAGTAAATCTTGTGCAGCCTTTTCAAATACAGGCAGCACAAAATTGTCAGTAAATATTACCTCTCTGCATGAGGATTGATAGAGTAGGCAATTTACTTTGTGCTATAAAAGTGGCAGTAAGAACGGAAGTTGAGTCAGGCTGGTTTATACACCAAAATAAAAAAAAATAGTAGTGAAATAAAACAGAATTAATCCCTTTTTGCTGGACTCTAAACTGCCCCAGATGTAGTAATACAAAATGGTAAAGCCATAGAAGTGGAGCAACATGTCTGAGACAAGGCTGTGTATAACAGTAGTTTCCTGAATAAAATAGCAATAATGCCAGATTCTTATCGTCCATTCTTCACAATTCAGAAGACAGCTTTCTAAATATTTTCAGTTTACAGCATACAAATAAATCATGGAGTAGAATAATTGTATGTCAGACCATATGCTATCAAAGTATTATTCTGTGTAAGGGGCCTTAAAGATCCTGTATCGCTTAATCATTTCCTAAATATGGGTTTTCAATGAATACGAAATGTATGCACAGTAAAGGCAAGTAATGTGGACAGTACCAAAGGGATACATACGACAGTAGTAAATAATCCAGATAGTTGAATTTATCTACTCAGGGATACTTCACTGTCACACTTTCAGTTGTATCAGTCAGTTACATTTATAGCAGTATAATATATATCTTATTAGAGGTGGACTTTGACTCAGTTTGCACATTACAATTTATTATATTGAAGAGTCACTACTTTTAAACTCAGCTAATTAATTATTGGCTTAATACTTGGCAGTCTTGTTACTTTGCAGCAGTGTCTAAATCCAAGTTATTTACGGTGGTGGTTCAGGCACTGGAAGCAAACAGTTTTCATGAGCTCCGAGTTATTCAGGTTTGTGGATCAGCACACGCTCAGTCATGTACGTAAGAAGAAGAAAGGAAAGCAGGGTAGTGACAAAGAAATAGCTGCACGAAGAAGTGCAGCTCCCACCGCGGCAACAGCAGCAATTGCATTAGATGCAACAAAATAGCAGCGTTTTGATTTTTAGAGGCAAACTCCTGTTTTGCAACCACAGTTACTTTCAGTAGGAGTGTGCATGTGCATGCACCTGTGTGTTGGGCCAGGGGTCCCACGTGCCATGCAGTCTCAGGTCTCCAAGTTAGCTTAGGTTCTTTAACTGGGATTTCCACAGAGAAATCAGAGCGTCTGCATTAGATACCTGCCTCTTTTTATTTTTATGGTATCAGGTAACCCAGGCATCTAATTTAGTGCCTTAGCATTAGATACTAAACCCCTCCTTCCTGAAAACCCAAACAGCTAGATAATCTACACATACGGGTGCCTTGACTTGATTCTGCCTTAATTTAATGAAATGGGTGTAATCAGAATTAAGTGGTGATAGAGTTTGCCCCATCATTTATACAGTATTGTTATGAGTAACATAAGGTGGGAATTAACAAAAGCCTGTCCTTCAGGGGAGTGTTGGGACTCACATGAACGGTGCTGGGAGTGTGGCAGGAGGCAGCTGGAGGGCTGTGAGCGGGCACACGGGCTGCTTCCAGCTCACGTGAAGAGGGGATCTGGTGTGCCTTGCCCCTTGGTTCTCTCATCAGCAGTGTCTTGTTCAAACAGGTTTTCAAAGACAACTAGAAAATGGGTCTATGTTAAGCTCCAGTGTTTCTAACCTCTGAACCTCTCCTTTCTTTTTCATCACCTTCCTTCAGAGGTGAACCATAATTAAGCTAAAAATAACAAAGCTACTTCTGGTTTCATCTTCTGTGGTGTCTTACTGTGTTTAAGATTTTAAATCATCACTTTCATAAAAGAAACCCAAATATGGAAAATTTGGGTTTTCTTTTGACGTTATGTTTACTGAAGACCCTGAATGAACTTACTTTGTGAGTATTGTAAATTGCAGGCTATGTCCAACCATATGTAACCGAGAAATTTCCCTGTATTGCATGAATAGATAATGAATTTTTATTAGACTTAATGGAAAAATTGAGAGAAATACTGCATATAGATTGGGATCCAGAATTTTATAAGATATGTAAATGCATTATAAAGCAGTAAAAGCCAATAATGTCTACAAAAAATCTATTACAATATTATATTTTAGTGGTAATTAGTGTAAAAGTCAAATAATTGGTAATTCTGGCTTTGTTTTTTCTTATTGAAGCTGATTTTGGGTGGGCTGAATTAGTCATGGGGCATGAGTACCTATCCAGGGAGAGCTCTGGGTGACATCTCCATATTAGAGTCCCTCAGTGGCATTCCTAAATCCAGGTAGAAATTAATCTGTCCTCTGTCTCATCTTTCCTTTTATGCTTGTGCAAGTCTTGCTGCAAGTAAATGTGTTAAAATACAGTGAGAGAGGAGGAATGAAACTGATCTTTATGCACAGGCTGTAGTCATGTGTCATAGATCAAGGTTATAAAAGATTGTCGCCTGCAATATGGCAGTGAGCCTGTGCTGCTGACTGCCGTGGTTGTATGAGGGAAACTATCAGACGTGGTCCTTCAGTCTGTGTAAAAGATGTCTTCTGTATGTCACTGGGCCCACACATTATACAATGCCCTTCCTTAGATCAAGCACACGATCCTTACTTAGATCCTTAGATTTCTGAAATCAAACACAAGATCAGGAGTGCTGTGATCTGTATTTACGTAATCTGGGTTTTATTTTTCAAATAGTGAAATATAAGATGAATGTGGCCGAAGAGGCAGCTTTGGCTGGTCTTGCCAGCTGAGCACTCCTCAGCCCCACCTCTGTTCAGCTGCAAAGCAAATGGTGGCACAGAGCGTTGTCGTTTCCAGTGAGCCCATGTCCTGGGCTCCCCCAGTGCTGGAGCATGGAAATAAAATAGATTTCCATTTGGGCCCCCCCCAGCTTGGTTTTTGCACCCAACCTAGTCTGTACCAGACACAAACCATTCTTGGCATATACCCCGTTCCCTCTATCCACCTCCAGGCGTCCTTTCGCAAGACCAAAGAGCAGAATAGAAAATATACTGATTTCTTATTCTTACCCTGTAAAAGAGGTAAGGCCCAGCACGCCAGTGTTTAGTGGTGCTTAGGAGGTTAAAACTATCTGAAGATACTGCACACATCTTTAGTGTCAGCACGTTTTATTGTTGCAAACAAAAACAAAGTCTAAAAGTAAACTCCCACGTTATTTTGAAGCATTAACAAAGCTTTTTTTCTTTCCCCTTTTTAAATAAAGCATAAAATAAAAGAAAAGAAAATAAACTCCAAACCAAAATGCCCTGTTGCTTTTAGAGAATTCATAGCAAGATCTCTGTGAGTGTGACGAGTTAGTAGGGCATGGAGTTTTCATTATAGAAATTATTCGATTTGGAAGTTTCAACTTGAGGTGTAGATACAGATGCTTTAAATCACAGAAGCTAAAAACAGAGCAGACTTTACAATATTTAAACTTCTGCATGTAAAATTATGCCATTGTTGCTTGTAAATATGCTAAAAGCCTCCTGTAGTGTCTTGTAAATATGCTAAGCATCCCCTGTAGTTAATTCCCCCACTACCATTATAAATGAGAGCAAAGAAAATGTATTTCTTACATTATAGCTTCTTTTCCCAGGTGTAAATCTGCTGTTTTGTTTGGCATTAGCACCTCTGTTCCTTGACTGACAGGTTTTGGAGTTTGCCATAATTGTGAGCCATGCTTGCAGACACTGTGCTTTGGAGTCAGCAGGGAATGGTGCTGTGTGCTATTTTTTCAAAGAAAGGGCATTACAGTGCCAACATCTAATAAATCCTGAGAGCTACCTGCCCCTGCCTCCCCACCCCGCTCTTTCCCTTCTTGGTATCTTTCAAATTATTGTAATGGCACAGTTACCTTTACATTACAACATCATAATCTGAATAATCTGAGCTGCTGTAGTTACAGTTGTCCTAGCACTCCCATCATACACCTGAGTTTCTATCTGTTCTTGAAAGAAGTGGTGTAGGTTGGCCTGACAGACTGTCTATGAAATACTGTTCTGTGCTTGCTTCCTAATACTCATTGCAGGAGCAAAACAGTATAGGTAGAAAAAGAGAAAATTATTTCCAGGAAATCTTAGTTGACAACAGTGAAAGAGGGCTGACATATAAGTGCTGCATTGGTGAAAAGATGCCAGAGCCATCCGTGGCCAGCCAAAGCATCGGTCATAGGCCAAAGTCATGTAAAGCGTTTGCATGGTATGAAGTCCAAGCAGTGCTGCGCGGGGCTGCCCGCAGCACCGGGGTGCCTTTTGGCAGGGGCTGCCCTGCGGCACGTTGAACCCACTGCCTGCAGCCTCGCTGTGCCCGCATCTGCTCTGCCCCGCGGTCCGGCCAAGGGAGTCCTCTCGTGGGTGCAGACTTGGGGACCTGGGCAAGCCCTGCCCAGGATACCCCGATTTTTACATGGACTCCTCTGGAGGAGGGTCAGGACAAACGGCGTGAGTCCTGAGCCAGCTCCTTGGTTTGCAAAGCGCGTTTGAATCCAGCAGCACAGACCACAAACCTTTCTGTTCTCTTTCCCAGCAGGGACCGTTTCACAGAGGTGTGGGCTCACAGCAATGAAATTGGTTTTGCTTTTTGTATTTCATCAACATTTGGGAGGGGGGCAGCCCAAGAAGTATTTAGGAGCAGTTTGGGGATCAGGGAGAAGTAGAAAATATTACGTATTCGTTGTGCAAATCTCATTTTCCCATTGATTGCAGAGGCCAGCTCTAACTTATGTGGTTAAAATACTAATTCAGAAATCATTTATGATGTACTAAAACTGGAATATCCCTATTGCGTAATGTACTGTGGTCAGTAGAGTTTATCTGAAATGATGCCAGAAGGACATTGTTTGGTCATGGCTCTGTGTTTAGTCTTTAATCATCTTCCTTTTCTTTAAAGAACAGCTGCGGCCGTGGGGATGCAGTTCCTGGTATTATCTTGACTGCCATTTCTTTGTTTCACTGTATTGTTGAAAATTTATTATTTCAGCCAAAATTTATTATTTTGTTTTGGGTTTTGGCAAATGTAAGGTCTTGGGCAGACCACACCACTCCAGTCCTACCATCCTGTAGGTTCTGTTAAAATGGGATCATATTTCTCTTACTATGTCCTTTAATGTGCATAGCATACTTTGCATGCCTATTTAAATACCCTCTTTCTGCTATTTATTTTTTTATGTGCTGTTTTTCTGCTTTCAGCACAAGCCAATGTAATTGCCTTTATGTACTTTCAGGTGAAGAATGATTTACTTACCAGACCAAAAAAAAGGTATTGGGCATGAATAACTTTAAGTGTGTCCTAACATTCTCATATTTATTGCATGGTCAGGAGAGAGTGCTGCCTAGTTTGAGAGCAACTCTTTGCAGAAAATAGATTGCAAAAAGTACAACATGTGTCTAGAGAGTTTTCAAAAACACAGGTCTATTTGTGGTGCAAGGAACAAAGAACTGTGAAATACGTGGTAAAACATAATGCAGAGTGATTTTTACATACCAAAGGTGCTGACACATACTAAAACCCATACTTGCTAACAAAGACCTGAATGTTACAGGTCTGTTTAAAAGCTGAATAAAATTCTGAATAGACTGGAAATATTCAGAAATATGTTTTAAGGGCTTAAGAAACTTGAGGTATTATGTCTTCTTGCATCCTTTTTTGTGTGGCAGTTGGGAATTTATTTATATATTTAGTACACTGTATTGTGTACCATCCATTTTCTAGAAAGTAATTCTATAATGAGGTGTCAGTAGAAATGAGCTAGATTTATTACACTTCTGTAACTGATTACCAATAACTTGTTGCAGTACATTATTTCATTTACTGTATTTCATGTATTTTATGGGTTAAGTTGGTTATTGTGTAAGACTCTCTACTCATACTTTTTCCTGCTTCTATTTAACATCTCTATTAAATATTCTGTTTAACGTTGAGTGCAGGATGTTGGGTGGCTTTTGCAAGGTCGGATACCGTTTTCTCTCTAGAGCCTTAAACTTAGCACTAGAGAGGTGTCAGTGTTGCAAAACTGAAATTGTCAATAGTTCATCTCATTTGGTCTGGATTTTTGTTACAGCTTTAATTCAGTTTGCCTTCTAAACTCAGTCTGGTGTGCATGGCAAGTCCCAACTCTTTTGCTTGGTATTGTTTCCTTTTTTAATAGAGAAAGCAACAAGAAGGTAAAACTTGCAGAAATTACGAATTTTTTATTGAAGAATGGCTGCTTTTGTGGTTCTTTTTTTCAGAACTAGTTAGAACAGGTCCTTGAAGTCCACAAACTTTATTCACATATCACTTTACTAATTTCTGAAAAGATTCTTCTACAGCTTTTCCTGTTGTTTTCTTGTTCCACTGGAAGTCATTTGAATAACAAAAACATAGATAACCCTTTTCAACTGAATTGTGGTTCCCAAAAGAGTTGGAGTGTTGCAGTTGAACACGACTAGTTTGTTAAAATACTGGTAGGTAGCTCTGTGAAATCTGAGATATTTCAGTTTAGGTGCTTTTCAATATATAAATACTGATTCTTAGTACACGCTTGAGAGATATGTCAGCCAAAAGCAAAGATGAAGTTAAGAAAATGAATGAAGAATGTTCCTTCCTTTTTGCCAAATCATTTCTGTTTGTCCTGTTGTGGCTTTCCAGATTATCACTGATGCTTTCTGAAAACTTTGCAGTTGCATGACAGTCTAAAAGACATGAATTATAAGTTAAAAACTGGAAAGACTTCAAAGTCTCTTGGCCCCTCCAGTCTGTAAAGATACTTTTTGTTATCCTCAAAGAATAACTTCTCTACTCATTGTTTACAATATGTGTTATGTTTCAATGAATCTGCATCTTTCTGTTGGGATATTTTTACTGGTCGTTAGTGTTAATGCTGGATATTCTGTTTGGGTATGATCTAACTTGCTGATCTGTGCAGTTGTCTACTGTAAAACTCTTTCCTCCTGAACTTTGTATTTCTACTTAGTCATCTGAATCCATCCACATACCTTTTTCCTTCCTTTTTTCTGAGTTTCTCCACATTAAAGTCAATCCCTGTTGCAATACCTTCCATTGCCGTTCTGAAGTGCGTAAACATGCTGTTATACTAATAGCTGTTCCTGGTGTCTTGGCACAGGTCTGTTCAACTGATAGTACTGGTGAAAAGCCATTTAAAACAACTTGTCAGCCCTACCCAGTGAGTGCTGGCAGTCACTCTGCCATTTCTTTCCTCCAGTTATTAAATGTAAATGTTCAACAACGTTCATTTTCTAGCTTCAGAAAGCTTATAACTTCTGTGACCCTGCAATACTGCTATGTATACCTGGGAGGATAAGGAACCAGGAGAGATTTTTTGGCAATTATTTTATCTTTTCCACTTCCATCCTCCTCTCTTTCCTTCCTTGCAAGGATCATACCAGTGTTCATACCCTTCTTGAGTCCCATGAGGACAAAATGTCTTGTTCAGCCCATCCTTAATTACCAAAGCTGCTTTTGAAGGTTGCCTGTCATCCCTGGGTGGGCGACATGCCTTTTCCTGTTGCCTTTGCCTGTTTTGGGTCAGTCCTGCCCAAGTAATCACGTGCCAGGAGTGGGGGCTGCTTGTCGCGTTGGCCTTGAGAGGCTTGTCTGTGCCTGCTGAGCCTGATTTTGCTGATGTTGCCACCCTTGGGAGAGACATCCCCTTCAGGCTAGTCTCACTTTTTAGGAACTATCTTTTCTTTTCCCAGGCACCAGGCCTTGGGGACATCCCTGGCACTCCTGTACCCAGGGAACTGGGCAGCAGGCTTTGAGGTCTGAAGGGGAGGATGATGAGTATAGAGTTCAAAGTCTCTTGGCCCCTCTAATATCTGAAGACACTTTTTGGTATCCTCAAAGAGAAATATTACTACTAATTATTTACACTAAATAGTTCCCCAAATATGTAACAAGTAGTATCTGCATACAAGAATAGATCACTGAAATATTTTGGTATAATTATATTATGTGATATATATTTCCAAAACCAAAAAAGGTAGTGGGCAAGTTAAAGTTGAACAGCTCCTTGTCCCTCCCTACTCTTCCCCCAATTTTCTGCTTAAAAGCTTTTAATAATCTTTTATAAACAGTACCTCTCAGTTAATTCAGAATAATTAAAAACATTTTTTTTGTCTTAACTGTTGGATATCAATTCTGGCCTGCTGATATGACAGAAAATGTGATATAAAGATTTTAATTGACAGCCTGTGCTAAACCACTATGCCTGCTATCTGGCAGGGACAACCTGTCCCTCAGCAGTCCTGAGGAAACCAGGGTAGCTCTGTCTGCCAAATTTTTTCGCTGTGTATCAATGTATAACCCCGCAGGGTACTGAAGTCTGATTCTCTTCCGCCCCGCCCCCCCCCCACCTCCAGATCACTTGGTCTTGTTTTTAATGTAGGTTTCTTTGCTACATGAGTCTCTGCATCCACAGAGGAAAAAAAGCAGTAAATAATTTCTCCTTCACTGCTTTTATTTGATTTTCTAATTTGTGGTAATATGCCCAGGCCCTGAACCTTTTAAAAGCTGTTACACACACCACTTCAGGTCTTGCTCGTGCTGACACTTTGGGCTCTTGACTTCACATTTCTCCATAGTTTCCTTGTGGTTTCTCCCTCCTCTGAGAGTTCCACCAAAAGAGTATTTAGATGAGAAAAGGATCATTTCCTTACCCTCCATTCCTTTGCTTTTGCTACTGTCTTGTGCAGTTTCTCTATTGATGAAACAGACGCTTCTTTCTTTTGACTGAAATACGCATAGGTCTGCGTGTGGTTGCAGGATTCACGTGAGCCAGCCTTCCCCTCACCGTTCGGGCAGGGCTGCCGTCGTCCCTCGGTCCCTGAACTGGCCAGGCGCCAGCAGAGCCCGGAGCCGGGGGTGGCCGCGGGCACGCTGCAGGCTCCGGGCAGCACCCGCACGACCGGCAAATATGTCAAAGTTCTCTTGGGACGTGGGATCACATGTAAACTTCATTCCTAAGTCTTCTCATTTGTACAATGGGAACAATAAACTTCCTTGTATGGTTAGTGTTTGAGAAACTTTGGTGAAATCTCCTGTAGGAATTGTTCACATAATACAAGAAAAAAATCGTTGGAGACTAACTAAAACGTAGGTATTGTGCTGCATACTTTTCATTTTGCAAGCAACACTAGTACAGGCAGGCCATTAGAGTGAGAAATTGTCCCCTGCTTGAAGCCTTCTTTTATTTCTTTAATTTTGTAAATATCTTGTCAGTTGTTCTAGGCAACTTCAAATTTCTATCCTATGTGACAAATGAAAACATCACGGCCAGTCCCCGGACCTGTGAAGTCATCCAATGTCTCAGTAACCCAGTGCTGGTTTACAAAGCAATATGCAGAGACTGCAGCCTTTGGCTATTAGGGTAAAATTTTGGAATCTGTTCCTACTTGTAGATTTACAGGAGCAGGCTGTACTGCCGTGTTACAGTCAAGCATAGAGATTAGGATTGTAAGAGGTCTGCTGAGTTAATGTGCTACAAAAATCAGACCAAATTTTCAGCTGATGGATTCAAGCATATCTTTATTAAAATCAATTAGTTTTTCCCTATTACATCAGCAGCAATGAATTCTTCAATACCACTGTGGGATAATCAGTAATGTGGGATTATGCTCTCTCTGTGGCAAAGCAGACAAAGAAAGGATCCAGAGGTAGAAAATGAAAATTTAATGATAACATTAAAGATAAAACAACAAATGGATGAAGGAACTATTAGATGTAAAGAAGTGTCACGTAAATAGAAATGTGACAGAAGTGTATAAAGAACTGGTAATGTAGAACAAGGAAATGCGACATATATGATGCAAATACGTCTCAATTTCAAGGAAAAATTTCAAACAAATGTGCCTTGAAATAAAAAAAAAATTAATAAAACTCTTTAAAATTCATGAGTACTGTTTTGCAGAACAATTTTCTCATGGTATGCACTGCTTCTGGGGGAGCGGAGTTTATTTAAGTCCAGTTAAACTAAGTCTATATGTATTTATAAATCTGTGTTATAGAACATATGTGCATGTGCTCCTCACACATCAAGCTTTGTATAAACACGCTGTGAGATCGGTGAGAACGGTGGGAGGACTGAGAACAAATACTGTCAGTGCACATAAAAATAGCAAAAAGGAGGTGCCTTTGCAGCATATAATAAAGAAAATTTTGAGTTAAGGAATAAATTCTGTCCTTTTGATTTCAGAGGTATTGAAGCTTTGTACGGTGGATCTGATTCTGGCCTGCAGGGCAGGAGAGCTGAGTGTGAAGCAGATTTGGTCGGTTTTGATGGGCTGGACTCATGCCAGGCCTCCGTGCGTTGCCTGATCATTTCTTGTGAAATGCATTAAAGTATTCTTTCTTTTTTAACTTAGGAGAAATACTTTGTTTGCGAAACACGTAGCTACATATTCGTTTACACTTCCCAAGCATGTGAATGCATGGGGTGAGATGGATGACAGTAATTTTTGCGGCTTAAGTTACCACTTTATCATGAGGAAGAAAATAGGATCCATACGATGTGCATGTTATTGCAGAGAATGTTCCTTGTGTAGCATTTGGCTGCAGTTAAAGCCCATCAAATCTCCTTTATGACTTCTTATATCTCAAGACTCTATTTGCGTCAGATTTAGGGTGTGTAATTCACTAGGGGCTGCATTCAAAGCAACATACTCCAGACAGGAGACCAGCTGCTGGCTGCTGCCATGCTAGGATGGAAATTCAGGTGAAAAACATTTGCATAAGCAGGGAAAATTTGAGTTCCTAGTGATAAAGGAGATGTCTGATTCAAGAAAGGGTTTTTCTTCAATAAATCTTACTTAGTAAGAATTACTGGAATTTGCTGTTCGTTAATCTCATTAGGTCAGACAAAATGCTTCGTTTTAGTGTGATTCATACTAGGAAAAAACCCATGTTTAGACATAAAAGGCTAAGCAAAATGCATGCAACTGATTAAAGAACGTAGTTCTTTGTCATTTGAAGGACCTGTTGCATTCTGGTACCCTTTATATCCTATTTTGTGTAACAAAACAGATAGGGATGCTAATGCAATGTTTTAAATATGCTGAAAATGCTTAAAGATTGCCTGAAATACTGACTTGAAATTTCAGTGCTGAAAACATTTGGAAGCAGCTGCCATTTCCATACATTAAGAAAGCAGGGATATTCCTTCTCGGGAAAATACTTTATGATACCTGTAGATCCTCTGAGTTTTGGAAGTCTGTTGTCCATCTCGTAGCCGATATCATTCGATTGAGGGTTCTGCTTTTAAAGAAATGATCATTTTGATAATGAGCTTTCTTGGGTCTCTACAGTTGTGCTTTGGTTCTCATACCGCATGCGTCTGTGCCATAGTTTGAATGATGAAGCTGTTGAATGCGCGGGTGGGTGTACTCTGTTCGGTGTGTCCTGCATCACCTCCGGGCACAAGGATGTGAGTTTGCTGCAGCTGGCCTCTCAGAACCTGTGCTCAGGGCTCTGTAAGTAATTAGGTAGAATTATTGTGTATTACGATATGCTGATACATTTGAAAAGAGGTTACTATAACAATGGGATTTTTAGAAATTAAAGTTGTTGACTGTGCTTCAAGTCTGCTGCAGCCAAAAACTAGCCTAGTATGATACACAGCCAGCAATGATAGGCTTTTTTTGGAGGGTTTAGTAACCTGAATTTCTGCTACAAAAATATTTTACAGCTGTCATATATCTTGATGAGGATAATCTATAGATAATTTATCTCTGTAATCTAATTTGGCAGATTATTTGCTGAGCTGTTTTTTAGGCATTTTATCCTTACATGCACAGTATGTACAGTAATCCCCTTACAATTAATCTTTTTTTACCAATACAAAAAATGAACCTGTGCTTTTGAATGCCATGCTAACCTCTGGCTTGGGTGACAAAACGGCATGGTCCCTTCAGATGAAACATTGCCCGCTGCTTTCCTTCTCTACTGCCTGAGAACAGCAGCCTCAGTTTTGCAGTCACGGCACCAGCATGGTCCCAAAATTGCACTTTGGGAGACGTGGCTTGCGTGGCACTGCAACATGCTCTACTCTCTACTTTGGACTGTTGTATCTTAACCTATATAGTTATGTAGGAATGTGTAACAATATCATTTGTTGGAGGTAGAGTTCCAGTTTACATTATTTTCTCCCTAGCAGAGGTCTTGTTGTCCACTAACACTGGAGTACATTTCAAGTGGTTAACAGAAAACCCAGTCTCTTTTCAGTGAGCTAGTTATCTATGACTGTCATTTGCTCACATTATCACATCAGCTTTTAGAATATTGTCATTCATTGTCAAAGTCACTGAAAAAGGCAATAAACTACCTTAATTCCTCTCCCTCCCCCTCCACACACACAGGTACCGGGCAGCGTCGCAGCTGCACGGCATCAGCAGTCGCGTGGGTTCGGGCTGCCTGTCCGGTGCGGACAGGTCAGGCATGTGAGACGGAGCGCTGGCACTGATTTCTGAGGAACTGTGACGCAGTTTGTGATTTTTAGCTGGAAAGAGAGTAGAGGCGAGGTGTTGTGATAGTCCCTGTTTGAAAGATGAATGCTTTGGAAATACAGGGGGAAGAAAATGAAAGGGGTAGGAGGAGGGTGAGGGGAACCTTTGGGTACGCTTAGACTGTCAAATTACAGACAGCTTTGTGAAAAACGAGTTATGAACTACTCTAGGAAGCAGTAATACAATAGAGAGAAAAGATGTAATAAAACATTTCTGCATTTGAAGAAAGCATCTTTGCTGCTCAGCTGAACTTAAGTTTAATTTTGTTTTGAATATTGAAGGAAATTATGCATCATGTGACAACAGGGCTTTTCAGATGCCTCTGGCAGTTTGCATGCTAAATCACACCTTAATCAGTGATAATTCATTCAGAAAATCTTGTAGGCCTGGGACTCCTGCAATGAGATCACATACTCTTTTGGGGAACATAGTCCTAGTCTAGAAAAAGATAGCACTGAGCTAATTTTGAATCATTCTGATTTGGCATTTCAGTGGAAGTTGCGTGGTAGCTCTGAATGGCAGGTAGGTAAGGGTAGCTGCCAAAACACCTGCGTCAGAGTGTGGAAATGTCTTTGAAGCTTTTCTGCACATGAGAAACTACAGCTTTTAGCACTGAAATTTTAATTCTCACAGAAAACAAGCAAAGCTGTAACTGGGAACTTGCTCCCACATCCAAATGATGAAAATGTGGATTTAGAGTTCAGGTTGGACTCCTCTCTAATTACTGTTCTTGCAGCACAGAAACAACCAAGGTGGATGCTCTTGGAGATTGTCGCTGAGAGTAGAGATGAATCATTAAATTCATGGGAGCATTCAGCACTCCCTTTTGTGCACACATATTCTTGGCAGCTGAAAAAGTGCCGCCCTCTTAAATGAGTGTATTCCTAACAGGCGATATCTGATCACAAGATGAACAATTGCAGTATATTATATTTCATTGTCAATCTCTTTACTTAATTGCTTTTTTTCTTTTTTTAAACAAAGGCTATAATAGCAAGTTTAGTTTGAGCTCAGTTTATTTTTTTTAACCCATACTGTTGAATGTACTGAAAATCTGTAATTAACAATTTTTTTATTTTAGAGTGTAAGAACTACTGCAGACCCATTAATTTGGTGACAGACACACCTAATACAGTCTTGTAATTTTTAGGAATTATTTAAACCAGCAGATAGCCTTCTGCTTTTTTAGATTCTCTGTTAAGATAATATTTGAAATACCTCAGAACGAAAGGTTTCTGTAACAAATTGTTGAAATATAGAAGTGCTTTAAAAGATGTATCGAGTCACAAATAGGAACTCATGACATTCTAACCTGCTTGTTGCTTTGAGGGCCAGCCAAAATTTCAATACAATGTCTCCATATCCGTGCTTGCCAGAGAGTTGATTTTTGGCTTATCCGGAACAAAATTGGGTTGGGCATGTAAATGGGGTTGCTCGTTACTGCTGAACTCCTGCCCAGCTTAAAGCACATCGCTTCTGCAACACACACAGCAAGTTCAGCCGGCTGTGTGTCCAACAGGAGAGGGGAGGTGGTGCCTACTGGCTGTGGACCTCCCTGTGCCATGTCCCTTCCACGCTGCCAGGACGTGGCAAGCAGAATGGCTCATCTGGCATGACTGCAGCAAGTGGCCTCAGCCAGCACTGAGTTAAAAAGTTGTTGTTACAAAGAGTGGCAGAAAAACTGTGGTCATGGGTTGAGAGAGCTGCTTCAGCTTTGCTGATGGAAGTAAAAGCTTTGGTTTGCTCTTCAGCCAGCAGATCTGACTGTGTACGGGCAGGGAGCAGATTTGCTGCAAGATTTTGTTTTAATTATTTTATCCCATTTTATTTTAAATTCTTCACAACTGGTTTTTACTCTGGTACTGTGTTTAAATAGGGTTTAGGGCATTGGTTTTAGTGCACATGGAGGGAACATAACCCAGGGAAAGCCGTGTTTTTACCGTGGGAAGCATCACACTATCATAGTGAATGTTTTGTTACAGCAGCTGCAATCTTGTGTTTTGGTGAGGGAGGGGGCATCATCACTTCAGTTCTGTGAAATCTCTCTGGGGATCATTACCATGTTTGCCTACTCAGTTTTTAAGACAGGTAGAGCATTAATGAATATTGGGAAGAAAACATGATCTGATACCATTTTAAGCACTTTGCCAAAAGTGTAAGCAAACGTTTGTTGACCCATCTGATATATTTTCTGTGATTACGCAATAAAGTTAGACTATCTTGTGGACTGGTTCAGGACCAGGAGGTAACTTGTCATAAAGTGGAGATCTTTCCATTTATTGGGTGGGTTTTTTGCCCTTCCACAGAGGCTGGCCAAATAAAATGTTTTCTTCGTGCCCTGCTCAACACGCAGGTGTTTTCAGCAATTTGCACTCCATCTCTGGGGTTACAAGTGTCAGTCAGCTGCAATAAAATGTCATTTTTGCCAATTCTGTGTTTATTGAGAGATCTCAGATATTTAGTACCCTGTTTCTTGGACCTGTGTCTTGGGTGAGCCATGTGGGGGACACGCTCAAGAGCTGTAAAAGAAATTTGTGTAGTTGACCCCTGCTCAGTAGTAATAAAATACAGAGCAAGGTTCATCTCCTGCTCACTGACAGGCAAGTTCAGCTAACTTTATTTGTGTTTCTTTCTTGATGCACATTTTTGGTCTTTATGATTCAGAGGACAGCTTGAAAATGTTGTCCAGGTGAACCGTTATGAATCAATAGCCAAATAACAGGCAACTCGGCTTTGTTACTCATAAAAAGATCCTTCCATTTTTTAATAGCTTTCTTTACTAGTTTCCTTTTCAAGGAAAATGGCAAAAATCTGTGGTTTTTTTGATTGCTTAAGCATAGTGTTACTGCAACTGCTGTTTCTCCACAGCCTTCTGGGAAGCGGGCAAATTAGATCCTGGTCTGGCATCAAAACTGCAGACACAGAGATATAACAGCTGAGAAGTCCTGCTATATGCTGTCTGCTCTTTGACATGAATCCAGGATGTTCCCTGGAGCTTTTCTGGGAATTTGTCAAAAAATTCCAGTGGCAAGATTGCTCCTGATACAGCTTCCAGCCAGGCCAGGTTAAGGTGAAGCTGTGTAATGCCCCTGTCCCCTTTTGGGTTTTGAAGCAAGGCAAGCAGTGTGTTGAAGGCTGGGCAGTTAGGCAGCTAATACACATTAAGCGGTTTAAATAGAAATGGGGTGCAGAGGATTTTGGGAATGTATTCTACACCTTGACTGTTTCACCACGTTAGGAATTAATGAGTGTATTACCATTCTTCAGTGAGCCCCAGGCTAATAACTCTGTGAGCTTAATTACCTTCACATTTTTTGGTTTTTTTTTTTCCTTTTAAATCAGACCAATTTTGTAAATGTCAAGCAGTCTGGGACTAAGGAATGACTCATTTTGTGTCGTTTTTTATCTTTTGGTAACTATGATTATATCTTTCCTGAGTGTGATAGTTGGAAAACTTGAAAAACAGTGCTCTTTTCAATTTAGGCAAGGTAGTACCACGGCAGCATTTAGTAATCGTTTAAGATTTCTGGAGCCAGAGTGGTGTTAGGATCCCATAAAGTTTAAAGATGCACAGTGTAGTGAAAATTATGTAAAAGCTCAAAATTAAACAGGATATTTCAGTTGCGTATTGGAAGTTAGAGATGCATCTGGCCTTTTTCTCCTGCTATGTAGGAGTGCTGCGATGCAGCTTTGTGTTGGGCATCCTGTATGCACTGCCTGTGATGGCCTCAGCAGGATGCATGTGCAAAATTGAGCTGAAACTGCCGAGCTGCTTGTGAAGTACCACAGGGGCATTATGTTCTGAAAAACCATGACCAGGAAACAACTAGAGCAGCTAAAACATTGCCTGTGGTACAGAGAACACGATATGCAATTTAAACATTGGTAGTAATTCATGTAAAAAAAGAAAATACCTACAATCCGTCTTAGACTTCTGCCTATAGCTTGGATGAGGGAGTGGAAGAAATGATTCCGGAAGAGTTTTGTGGGGCACACTGGATAGTCTGGCTTTAGAGCTACAAATGGCTTAAAAGTTCCATTATCAAAATTAGTTCTCATAGTGCAGTTTTGGCCTTTTGTTGAGTGGATGAGGAGGAGATGGGGAAGAAGGAAAAGGCCAGGTGGGTGTGCAGCACTGTTTGAGACTGGTGGGCAAAAGGAGATTTATGGAATAGGTCTCCCTGGTTAGAAGAAATTCTCCCTGCCCCATGGTCTCCAAAAATGGCCATCAACATAGGGAGGATTTCAAGAATTATAGTGGAAGTGTGCTGGCTGAAAAGATGGTTGAGGTGAGTTGAAATTTACTATTACTGCCTGTAGCAAAGGAGCTAATATCTGCAGACTAAAGCTGACAGTGTGGTAAAAGCAAACTGAGATGGACTTCCACACTAATTCTGCCATTCTGAGTTACACCTGGTGCTTTCAGAATCCAGAAATATTTGTTCTGCAGCGTCCCCCAAGTGGGGACAGAGCAGTCTGCTGTACAACTTGTGTCCCTATCTCACCCTAATCTTATGGCAGAAGAGAAAGGATCAGTAAAAAGACTAAGTGGAGGCCAACCAAAACCAGCTAACAAACCATCTTAACTCACATGTTAACATTAGAGCAGTTATTAGGTACCAAAGTCATGATCTGGCTTTGAGATTCTGCCTCCAGTTCAAAGCATTTTCTCAAATGAGTGATAATGTCTTTGTCATGTCTCTGCCCTGTACTCTCATTCTTAGACTAAATCCAAGTTTGGGGATTTTAGACTGACTAAATAACTAATGAACCATGCTGATGTTCAGAGTATGACATTGCTGATGAGCTTTGCAGTAAAGAAGTGGTTCTTCAGCAGCTTCAGAGCATGTGACACCTGCTGCCATCCCTTAAGCAATAAACAAAAGAAGAGGTTTGTAACAGATGCTTTCTAAGGCATTTTCATAATGTACTGTTTTATGTTTCTTTCTATTCTATTAAATCAAAGTTTTTAAGCTGTTTTCTTTTTAGACAGGTGACAAGTGAATTAGTAAGTAAAAGTACAGATGCAGACAGTTTGACAGCCCATGAAAACAACAATTCAGAGTACCAAAGGCAAATCCGATTTTTATGTTGCAAAATAGTGAAAATTCCTAGGAACAGTTGCATAGACTTGGAAGTTTCTTGTTCAAAAGTAACCTTTCCCTGTGTTGCAAATGAGTGTCAGCAGCTGCTGCTCAAAACACGCCAAATACGAGGACTGGAATTTGAACTTTGTTTTCACTTTGGGTTCTCTCTTGATTATCTGTCAGCACTGCAGGCCTCATGGCTCTCTGTCCTCTGTTTCCTGTGATTTCTGAATGACGCCTGTCCCTTCGATGGCTGCGTAATTCCTGCCTCTGCTTTGATAGTACCATTCTGGTGAAGGCCTGCTCAAATTGTTTGTGGCTTTGCCACTAATGCATAAAGTGGTTATTAAATCCATGATGCTCTAGCACAGGGTTTCACGCCCTGTTCCTACTGAATGTTTCTGCACACACACATCGGTCCAGCGGGTGCTGAAGACCCACTATAAATTTCTCTGCAGTCCCTGTGAAAAGCCTCTGCGGTTTGGCTTGGTGGCGGTACGGCAGGTGCTGGCGGGTGCGCCCGAGCCCCTGCCTCGGTGGCACGGCGGTGCCAGGGCTCCCTTTGAGCTCGCTGCTGGGTGTGCTTTCTGGGGTGCAGAACTGACATTTTCATCAACTTACATTTTCATCAACTTACATTTTCATCACCCCTACTGCTGCCAAACAGGCTGATTAATCAATATGTCCATAGTAATTTCTGCATCTCCTTGCTGTGCATTAACACAGTAAAAGCTAATTAGGAGTTCAGCAGCATATAAGATTAGTTGAAATTGTTCCCTTGGAAGTGCATTACTTCAAAATTATTTTCGGTTGTTCAGTCCTGTGCAGTTTTGAGTGTCCTGAAGAAGTTATTATTTAAAAGTTCTCTAGAATCTAGAATCAGGTAACAGCTCAAGGACCTGCTATAAATTCTCTTAATGTAATCAGGAGGATGGGATTAGACAGCTTTCCCAGCTGCAAGCTGGTAATGCTTGCGCTGAAAAGACAAATGATCCCAAACCAGATGATATTCTGAAATCCAGAGGTAGAGAAAGAACTTCTTGAAGGAATTTTCATTCTGAGTACCTTAAACTTTTTTTCTTTCACTTCACAGTCCAGTTTCTTCTTCCTTTCTTTTTCCTTTTCCTTTTTTTTTTCCTTTCTTTCTGTGAAAATCTGTTGCTTCTTCAGTCTTTTACAGTTTGCCATGATGGCTGTGGCTTGGTGCCAGCTGGGTACACAGCCTGACTTGCTGTGAGACAAGACTGGGGACTGCTCCAAATAGCTGGCAACTACAAATATCTGCAGAACAGAGACAGGCAACCTTGCTGCCAGCTGTCTCTGTCTGACAGAATGCCATCTTGGGTTATATGTACAGTAGAGAATGAATAAAAAAAATGTGGTTTTTTTTTTATTTGTTTGTGTGCTTTTTGTTTGGTTTTTTATTTGTTGTATTTTTTTTTTTAAGCCAGTTGAGCTAAAGAATCAGAGTTTTGACAGCTTGTACAGGATTTAAGAGGTATACACACTATGGCTCATGCTTCACTCTTCAACAGATTCAAGATCTTTGTAGTGATCTTCACAAAAACAAGGTTATTAGTCTTATTTATGTTTTGAGAACAAAATAATTTATGTGTAGATGCTCCATAAGATAGATGTTCATAGAAGTATAAAGAAATTTTACTCGTTGGAAGGGGGGGAGGAGTTTAAGATAAATATGCATTAAATATAAATAAACACTAATAAATGGGAAATTGCACTTATCACTGTGTGATGGTGTGTATTAAGACAAAGAAATGTTTTCTAAGCACTGGAATGAATGGGGAATTCAGTTGCACTTAGAAGTTGATTGTTTTAAAAACTGAAAAACAAGTTTCTTTATCATTAAACTATGTTTAAAAAACAGTTAAAACATTTCAAACCGTCTGTCCAGAGTGGGAGATGCTGTCTCATCATCTAATTGCCTACTTACTACAACACTGAAATCTAATCAGAGGGGCATCTCCCATCGTCTGGAAGAAATGGGTCTTGCCCATTACCTAAGCTGTTTGTATTGACAGAAAATATTTTTACTGCTACTTTTGTCTCTTTTTTTTGGTTTTGTTTCATTTTATCTACAATGATTATTTACAGGAAAGTACAGGAAAGTTCCTGCATTTACAATAGGAGCCAAGAGATACATAAAGGCAAGTATGTAGCCATGTAGTATAATATGGGAATTATCAGGAGATTCAGGGTAATAATAAGCAAACTGTATGGGCAGAAGTCTTCAGTGCTGGTTAGTGTACAAGACAGATGCAGTTCTGAAACCATAGCCCCACTTTATATGTGGGTATAAAGATTTTTAAAGAAATATTGGCTGAAATGCAGATGAGAAAATCTTCAGTTGCTGTAGGATTGCGTTTAATGAAGAGATCACAATTTCTGCCGATTATGTGTCTGCCAGTGCCAGTACCACAACTAGGATGTTTTAGGATGTTTTGAACACTAAACTCCAAGGACCCCAGAAGTTTTTCACTACCCTTACTCTGGGCTTGGACTTGGTCCAGACTTCGGATTAAGATTTGTCTCTTGAACCAGCCACCCCAACCATTTCTGAAGTCTGAAATGCAGAAGCAAAGTGGAATTAGGAGTGTTTAACTTCAGCCATTCTCTGGTGGTAGCTGCAGGTCTCTCTAAGAGGCCTGTAAGAGGTGTTTTTCCCTGTAGATATCAGTATAGGAGCTGACAACATAAGGCCATACCATCTGTCTCAAAGCAGTCAGGTGAAGTCACTTTCTGTTTAAAAATCTCCTCTTTCACCCTGAAGTATTACAGTTCTGCTTATCCAGAAAGTCGCCATTATTGCTTGATTTATAATCCTCTGAGGGGCCAGGAAGGCAATGAAAGCTCCAGTCAGTATGGTATGAAAGCTCCCAGGTGGAGCTGCCTGGTGACTTAGCAGCAGCGTGAGCGGCCCTGATTTTTATTGCACCATGGATGAAGGGCTTGGGCTGGAGCAGCTGCTCCTGCTGAGGATGGGGACAAGGACGAAAACTGGTGCTGGGGAAGAGAGCCCTGCTGAGCTGAGTGAGGGGCATGAGTGTGCAAGGGGAGGGTGGTCTTTGCCGGCGTGGCTGTCCCCTCTGTGAGGAGACATGGGAGACCTCAGTCAGCAGCAGCAGTGAAACGCCACAAGCCAGAAGAGAGAGAAGTGAACAGGCAGAATAAAAATATTAACAAGTAGGGTCTCTTACCTCTGTCTTCCTTTCTTCTGAGAGGAAAAACCCAAAATAATGTCCCCAAGCCCTTTGTTGTTTTGCCTGTGTGATTTCTGTTCCTCTGCAGAGGTCAGAGGAGCCGTGGTGGTATAGCTGGGCGAGAAATGGAAGTTGCAGGTAATCCTATTTACACTCACTCTCCAGAGGATTTAACTTTTCAGGTTAGTCTGAGGTCTGTAACTTAAATGTAATCCTGTAAGACAGTAATATTGAAAGGAAGGGTGCAGTGGTTGGAGGGGTGCCCAGCTGCGAAGAGCCGCCCCGCGCAGTGGCACTAACACGCACAAAGACCCAGGAGGCCGCCGTCCTCCACGGCACTGGGACGTACAGCCCGCTGGGACGTACAGCCCGCTGGGAAGTGTGCCTCCCGCTTCAGAGGCATCGGCGTCAAAGCTGTACCCCGGGGGTTGTTTCCATGCCCTCAGTGTGTTGCCTTGCTTGCCTTCTGTTGACGATTCCTCAAATAAGAGCAAGTACCGCTTCTCCCAGACTTCTTTGCTGTTGTCAAAGCAGGGGATGTGTGGTAGAGTGGCATGTCTTCTTTGGTGAAATGCAGCCTGTTGTCAATGAAAGGCCAGATCTGGCTCTTCCTCCTCAGCCAAAGCCTTCCCGCCAGTCCTCTGAAGCCCACCAGAAGCAGGTTCCAGAAATAGGAAATCCACTGTATGGTGTCAGAATTTGTATTTGGTTATTGACCTCAGGATTCACTCTGAATCCAGAGAAGGCCATTTTCTGACATTTTAAGGAAAGAAAAAATCAGCTGAGTAAAGCTGAAGGTCCCTGTTAATTACCTCACAGGAAGGTGGCATAAAAACTGTATTTCCCCTTGGTGCTAAAAGCTGTGAATGATTCCTTCTCAGGAGCAGAGCAGCTCTCCTCCCCGCACAGTCTGCTCAGCTCAGTAGTGGATCCATAAGCTACATGTTTTGGTTTGGTGGTTGTTGTTGGTTTTTTTTTAAATACCCACTTGTCGTGGTTTAACCCCAGCCAGCAACTCAGCACCAGGCAGCCGCTCACTCACTTCCCCCCCACCCAGTGGGATGG
>JAVKLA010000049.1:4540345-4610920 GCA_034782735.1 Sagittarius serpentarius
TCAACATTCTTCTCATACTCAACCCAAAACACAGCGCTGTACCAGCTACTAGGAAGACAATTAACTCTATCCCAGCTCAAACCAGGACACCACTTTATTTTACACCAGGCGTGAATAAAAGGTAGAGGGATAATCTCTCTCTCTCTACTCCCATTTCACCTCTGAAAGCATCATTCAGGATGAGATTCTCCACTTGGGAATCCTTCTTACACAGAGTTGTTTATGGATTCTGGCTTTTCTAATTCATCCAAGGATTATACACACTTTGTCAGTTTTCACTGAGCTCTTTTTGCTCTTGGTATAAACATACAATTCCCATTCATGAGGAAAAAAAACAGCTTTAGGTGTGTCTTTCCAGGGCAAAACCTAATTTTATTATGTGGCATAATTTAACCTTTTAAAGACATAACCCCGCCTTTTATCAGAGGGAGCTGCTTTAATTAAGCTAAACCAGAAAAGTGTGCACCTTCCATTCTGTTTAAGAGGCACAAGATTTTGAAAATTTTTTAGGTTGCTTGCGAGAAAGGAGACAGCTAACAGCCTCTGCTAATAGATCTTGCTGAAAGAGGTGTTTGTAGGAGCAAGGGAGGCCTGGATACCTCCAGCCTCACTGCAGCCTTAAATATGCCAGCCGTGCTGGCATGGAAGGACCTTTCCTGGTTGCTCTTGTGAGGGAGAAGGTGATGCTTTTTAACCATTCTGCACTTACACGCTTGGTGTGGAGATGAGGTTTTGTTTCTAAGCCTCCTCTAGCTCTCAGAGCATAGGGAGTTGTCTGGCAACACGTTGTAGCAATTTACTTGCAGCTGAATCAGAAATCTACATGCAAAAATCTTATTCTTAGGGGTTAGCTGGCAGATCTCTGACATTTCCTGTGAGGGGAAAGGAGGTTTCTATAAGCCTTCATAGATTTCTTCGTTTAGCATCACTACTGGAGACAGCTCCACAGATAAAATCTTTTACGTGTATTTTTCACAACTCTGTATGTGAGAAGAAATCAACCAAGCTGTTGATCAACCAAGCAGCCATCTGTCTGAGGCACGTGAAGGGTAGAGGGACAGAGCCCAAAATCATTTTTCTTTTTGGTGGTGAGTGGTTAAGTAGTCCAAAATAGTCACTGGAAGTGATTAAGGAATAAAGCATGAATCTTGCAAAATAATACACATTTATAATGATGCAAAATGGTATGACTATAAACTATGAGAGAGGACAGGAAAATCTAGCCTGTAGGTCCCTTAATAAATAATTCTACATGATTATGTATTGTATTATAGCACAATCCTGACCCAATGGATGCAACAGGAAAATTCCTAGAGAATTCAATGGAGTCTGGTTTTCGTACACGGTTCTTTGAAAGCTATGTAAGAAACAGTCTAAGCCAATGTAGCTGTTGCAAAATTAAAGGATTAGCCTTGCTTTTGTTTTCCTGATTAAGTTTTCACAATTTAATTGACATTTTTTAGTTTTCTAAGTTGTCAAGAGTATTTTGATAACTCTCTTTGATAAGACATGAGCAGAGGCAAAGTTCTGGCTTCGGTTCGCCAAATATCTGCTCATTTGTGGTTCCCGACTTGCATAGTCTACTGCAAACTCTTGGTATTTTCCCCTTTGTCATCTTCAGTACAGCAAATGCAGAAGAGCTGAGATTAGGAAACTTATTATATGATAAGAACTCCAGCAATTATCGTTGGGTTTTCAGTTCTTAATGCTCCCTTCTATTTCCTATGAAAATTAAAATGTTCAACAATTTGCTCACTATTGAAAGTCTAGTATTTGATAGTTTAGACAGAGACTTTCTTCTTCGGCAATATGCAGTTTCTCTTCCTATACTAGAATCTTTAAAATACTCAGTTGGCAATTCCTATTATAGTTGCTTATTTGGACCAGGCAAATTGCCGAATAAAAGGTTTGTAAATTATCTGCTTTATGTTTGTGCTGTCCTCAAAGGACTGAAATTTGCTTTGGGGAAAAGCAAAGGACCAAGTAATAACATTTTCGTTTTTAAAGCACTGCCAGAAACTTAATTTCAGAGAGCTTTTTATTATTAAATTTCCCAGCCTTCCTTTCAAGCACTTTATTAGGAGCATGGCTCATTTATTTGGGAGGGGGAGGAAAGCATTGAAGAAGGGGGAGATGAAGGTGAAAAGCAAGCTCATTAATTCTTATTGTGATCTAAGAGTAGTGTTCATGTTGGCAACAATTTCAGTTTTCTAATGTGCAGTCATTGTGAAAGACTGATTTTAACATGGAAACCTTAAAGAAGTGGGGAA
The DNA here is from genome assembly GCA_034782735.1 of Sagittarius serpentarius. Classification (NCBI taxonomy): domain Eukaryota; kingdom Metazoa; phylum Chordata; class Aves; order Accipitriformes; family Sagittariidae; genus Sagittarius; species Sagittarius serpentarius. The sequence continues at coordinate 4,542,616 of JAVKLA010000049.1, forward strand.
ATTGTTTCTCTTCAACTTTTTTTGGAGCTCTTTTATACTGAAATTTTTAAGGCCTTTGGAATTTTTAAGTGGTTCTCCTAGAGCAGGTGAAAAAGACCTTTGCTGCCTTATCAGAGGGAACAAGAGAAATCAAACCTTTGTTTGTTTTAATTACAAACCGGGTGCAGCTTTGAGCACTGGGCTTGAGTCTGATGCTCTTAGAAAAGTGAAGGGAAGTCCAGGTAATAGATATAGCATCAGGAGGAATTGATCCTGCTTGTGGGTTGTGTTCTGCAAATGTCTCTTTGTTCATTTACATTCAAGGCTTAGCAGATGGCACCTAACATTTGAGAAGGGACCATTTGTTTCCAGCCTGCAAAATAAAGCTGTCCTTGTAAGGTACAACAGAAGAGGTCAGTGGCTGCTATTAGTTATATAATAAATGCATAAATTTTCTTGGTGAAAGACAGAAAAGCTGTGAGCTCACTTAAAGTGAACTTAGGTGTGGGGACAATCCAAAGTCTAATTTTGTCAGTGGACACCTGAGAGAACTGACTGGAAACTGGAATTTCCATTCCTCAGGAGAGCTGGAAATTTTGAAATTTTCTGTTTGAAGCAAAGTCTGGCAAAATTAGCATTCTATGATATTCTGGTTTAGGGGCATAGAAACATTTCAGGTTTAGTATTGTCCAAAGAAATGAGAATGCTCTTGCTTTTTTCTATTTAAATGTTTACCAAACCTAATCTCATTAAATTAAAATTTTCAACAGCAAACAGCTCTCTCAAGAAATGCCTTTGCTATTTGATTTTCTGGAGACTGAGGACACATCCCTCTGGGGGAAGGCCTTCATTTTCTGCTCATTTAATTTAACTGTTTTTCTGCTCTTTCTACTAACCGTCCAAGCTGGAGCGCTGAGCCCTTGGCTGTCCTTCTCCAGCAGCTGTTTCTGTAGTGCGTGGGTCTTGTCAAGGAAAACACGGAATAAATTTCCACTGTATTTAGCACCACTGATGAGATGTTTCTGGCTTCCTGAAATCACTTTCAAGCACGGGTAGAGCTCTGAGGAGCCGTGTGTGCCTCTGGTGCTTTTAGAACTTGAGATCAGGAACGTTCCTCTCTCTCCTACTCTACTTTTTCTTTACTTGCTTTAACTCTTTCCTCAAAAAACTTCCTGCTGCCTTATTTATACAATTTGTCAAGCCTCCTTTTATTGTCAGCTATTTTGTTTTTCACAGGGTTGAGGGTTTTTTTAACAGCCCGGTTTGTATTTTGCATGCGTTTTCTCTCTGACTGTGAGGCATAATCCTTCAGCAATTATTGTGGTGCAAGGCTGAGGGCAGGGTTGCTCTACAGCAAGTGGTCTTGTTTGATGGGAAGGGATGTGTCTGCAAAGGCATCTAGGTGGAGAGAGCAGTGCAAATGATGTATTTCTTCCAGGCGGCACGTTGCATTATTCGTAGGCTGGGGAAGTGTGACAGCACAGATTTGAAGGAATACACCATACTGTTTTAGAAATTACAAAAATAATAAGAGTCAGCTGAGAGGAGGCAGCTGGAGCAAGGCAGAATGGGCACATCCTACTTTTCTGTGTTGCAGAGAGTTTCTGCGGGGCACATCAGGAGACACGCTGTCAGGCGTACCTTCAGGTGTTTGAGAGATGCACCATTAGTGTTGGTGTGAAAAGCAAAAAAGCTATTGGCCCTTTTGCAAGAAATGGAGGAAAAAAAACTTGCCACTACTATTCAGAAACGCTGAAAAAATAAACAAATTTTGTAGGTATTTGCTGCAGAGAAACACAGAGAAAAGCACTGGACAACAATCTGGTGCTAATATGTAGCATAGGTAGTAGTTTTCTTACTGTAAATCCAGTCCTGTTTCATCAAGTTTACTCCCTTGGCCTTCACCTTTCTATGAACTTTTCAAACCCCACCGAAGATGATGGGACTCTGATGGGGAGGCACTTCCAGCACTTTGCTGCTAAACAGTTTTTTTCTTATTTTCTTCTAAAATTTATACCTGTGTGTCTTTTAGCTTAGAGCGCCTTTTGGACTGTTTAATTTGCCTGGTAAATGACCAGACAGGAATACTGTTGTTCCTGTCCTGGTTTTGCTAGCGTAAAAGGTGAGGTTGTTTAGTCCTGTTGCATCAGAACGTTATATTGATAATTGTGAAGCCTATTTCTGGGCCTGCTCTGGTTGGAAGGACTCTCTCTGGAACATGGCTGGCATTGTACATAGTATTTCAAAGGAGGGGAGCTCTCACAGGGGCCTTTACCATGGGAATTAATCTTCCTCTGCTCTCCTGAGGATACATCACCTGATGGGTTTACTCTTTTCATAGCTGATGATTTGCAGATAACCCATATTCTACAAACATACTTCTCCCTACGTAGCTCCTCCAGCTGACAACCTTGTAGTTTATAGCAGAAAGTCTTGTTATTAGTTCGAAAGCTTCTGACCTTGCACACCACTATTAAATTTAATCTTATTTCTATTACCCCTCCAGGTAAATCAGCTCTTGCTGTGTGAGCCCCCAGTCCTCCTTCTATTGACAAGGCCTCCGGACATTTAGGTCTCAGGATATTTATTTGTTTACTTTTATATTTTTGTGCCAATGTCATTAATACCAGTATTAAGTGAGATCGGTCCCAACAGCAGTCTTCAATGGTTTTCGTTATTAACCTGCCTGAAGTTTAACAGTTTCCCTTCTGCTGCAGGCCGTATGCTCCTTTAACAGGCTGTAGCTGAGAAGCAGAGGGGAAGCCTGCCCAGCCCCTGTGCCCCCCATTCAGTGAATGCTTTTGGGGTGCAGGGCAGGCTGCCCTTTCCCCGAGCACCACTGAGGAAGCCTGTCGAGGAGAGGCGGGTGGAGCAGAGCTGCGAAGCGCACCCGGTGAGCACTGCCTCTGCAGCCAGACCGCTGCTAGGAGAGGCAGAGAGATGCAGGCGACCTTTCAGGATGGCAGACAGAGATACGTGAAAGTGCATCAAGAAAGACTTTGTAGAATTTGCTTTGATCCAGGAAATGAGCAGGTATTGCTCAGCCGAGAGCCCGTCTGGAGGAAGGGACCTGCCCTGCACGGGCACAGAGGTTGCAGGAGAGACTTATTTGCAGTCTCCCTTGCTTTCGCTCTTTCGCCCGGCAGAGCTGAGGATATGTGTTTCTTCTGTTCGTAGTGTTTCCTGCTCTAGCTGGTGTTCAGACAAAACTGACTTTCTGAGATTTTGGGGTACTCGCTTTAGGCAATAGATCTTGGCACTTCTTCCTAAAAACTCCTGTAGATTTGAGGTCTGCTACAGTTATGAAAGAATTAAAAAATTAAAAGCAGAAAGCTGAGAAATAACCTCCCTTTCACCAGGCAGTACAATGTAAAGCATTGTACCCAATCTGACCAAAAGTATTTTAAAAACACAGCACCTACATAGCCTTCCAGTGCCAAATGTGCTTGTTTAGTGGGTTGATTTGTTAATTTATTGATGATCGCAAACATTTTGTTCTTTTGGAAGAAATAAATTGCTCAGGATAAGAATATCCGCTGATCATAATCAATTTCTGACTTAGTTTCAATGGTCAGAAGTGATGTAGAGAGACAATATGCTAAACACCACCTTTTGTGGGTAATAATTGTTATGATTAAAGTGTATTTTCTTTTCTTACAACACTCATGAACATGTCAAAGTTGAGAGACAATGCTGATGCCTGTGCTGATACTTACCTCTTTGCATATTCACAGCCTTGCACAAATATTAATAAACCAATGTAAAGTCATTTCCATAATGTGGCTTAATATAATAAGGCATTGTGAACCTTGCTTTGCCTGTTTATGCTCAAGGGATTGTAATTTGTACCCTTCTGCATGCGCGATGAAGGCTATACCTGTCATCTACCCTCTCCCATTCGTCCTGTTCCTGTGCAGTTCCCACCAAAGGGGGAAGCAGCTTTGGTTTCAGACAGGGCTCCAAAGAGCCTGGGCCATAATTTATCTGGCTCTCTTCCAGCTTTCTAGATCGTGCCAGTTTGCTCCAGGCTTCCCCTGTGCTGTATCACTGCAAATCCCTTTTTTTGGGGGGGGAGTTGATTTCGCCACATCTGGAACTACCACTCTCATTGCACTGCCAGGAATAAAAGCCCACCTGCCTTTCAAAAGTGCATGTCTGCTACATTGTCTTACACACTTGTTAGCAGGAAAACACTGCCTGCCTTGTGCTTGTTTTACTTTTAAAATGGTAGTTATCCTTTTGCTTCAAGTTAGAAGTATGTTCATCTGTTTTGGCAGCATGATTTCAAATAGCTGTATTTCAGATATCAAGAAGTGTGTGCTCTCAGGACTTACAAGAGCTGGGAACAAGAGAAATTAGGAGACTGGAATGAAGTCAAGTAAAGTGCTGAAGGGCTCGGGTCGGTTTAGGATTATAGCAGAAAGCATAACATGAGGGCCAGCTCTCCCAGTTGCTGAAAGTGTGCTTGGAGAGAGCTGAGAAGAAAAGGTATCAGTAGGTGTTTTGCCTCCTACCAGCCGGTGCTAACTGGGACCCCCCTGAGCACCAATTACAAGCTGAAGTAATCTTTATTGGGGGTATTGCTGCGTGAGACCCACCTACGCTCAGGGAATAGCCTTTGTAGCCAAACCGGCTGCATCCTGTGAAACCAGGGGGTTTATTGACCCCATAGCAAGACCAGGCTCCTTTGCCTTCAGGGATGGTTAGCTCCTTGGCCTGAAAGGTTGTGAAAGGGGTGTGCGTGAGTGTTAATTTTATTATGCTGTTGGTGGACTACAGGTTTCCACGCTGGCTAAAATGTGATGAACGGAGCAGAAATAATTCAAGCCTCTATCCTGCAGTTTGTTGATGAAAGACATGCACCTGACAGCTGATAGAGTTAAGCATTTGCAGCTTAAAGGTGTAGATTCTCAGCTCTTCTGAAGAGCAAACAGGAGTTGAATTATTTACATTATTCAGTGCACATGTCTGGCTTTTAGCCTAATCCATCATCATTGCTTAGCAAGCACCTGTGTTCATACATTGATCATAAATACTGCAAAATGAATATGTAATTTTATATTCCCTGAAAATGACTCTGAATCTCAGCCACACAATGACATGCACGACAGCCATGCCATATTACTTGTTAAATATATATTGGAGAATGATGGTTGAACCCAATTATTCCTGTATATAAGAGATTTCTTTAATTAACAGCCCCTATGCCAGCAGGGGATTGTGTTCTTTTAGACTGGACTTAGGCATGCCAGAATGATGTCTGGGGAGAGCCTCCCTATAATGCTACTTAAATTAAATGATCAGAGGGACACAAGTAGGTCTTTAATTTGTTTTATCTTCTAACTTTGAAAACATAAACCTTAAGGAGTCTCACTCACGCCGATAGCTACAATGATGAGCTCAAGAGCTGAATATAGGGTCGGACTAAAATTCCATAGGTCAGAGGTGCAAAACCTGTAGAGAAACCTGAATTATTCTTGTTTTGCTTGGGAAGAAATGTGAAAGACTCCAGATCTACGTGGATGAATTAACACCTCCAAAACAGACCTTCACAAGTTGACAAAAAGCCTACAGCAAATGAAAAACAAAGCTTCGTTGTCACAGTCAGGAAAGAACAAGGATAAAATGAAATTGCCACACTGGCTTAAATCTTGCAAAATAAGTGTAAAGAGTACCTTATGTATAATGATAACAGCAGTTCATCAGTCAAAAGAAACTGGCTGATCATGTCACTAGAATAAAAGAACTCTAGAATAATTTAGGTTGTAAGGGGCTTCCAGGGGGGTCATCTAGTACAACCCTCGTGTTCTAAACAGGTCTAATTAGATTAGGTTGATCAGGGCTGTGTCCTGCTCTGGGCAACCTGTTTCAGTATTTGGCCACCTCGTTGTAAAAAAAAAAAAAAAAAAAAAAATCCTTATATCTAATTAGAATTTCCCACTTTCCAACTTGTGTCCATTGCATCTTGTCCTACTGCTGTGCAACTCCAAGAAGAGTCTGTCTCCAGCTTCTCTGTAACCTCCAGTCAGGTAACAAGAACAACCTGAATTGCAGTGGCTGAGGACAGGTAACAAGAACTGTGTACAGAGTGGCAGTCACCAGCCCTAGTGATTTCTACCAGTCTGGAAATGACTGACCAGTACGTACTGGTGTCTACTGCTCAGCCATACCATGAACCACCAACACCAACCACTAGTGAGATGCCGCCAAAAAAAGGCAAAGGCACTCTTGAAATTTATTGGCTCAGGAGTTTCCAGAGATGGTTTTTAAATGTAGTTCAAGTCCTGTTAGAGATGGATGAAATAAAAATGGAGCAGGTACAAAGCAGGGCTGTGAAAAAGATTGATTATGGGGAACAGGGAGGAGAAAGAGAGTTTGATTTGTTCAGACAAGTTGAATGAATGCTTTGAAAAGCATCTTACTGCTCCCTGTAAGTTCATTAGCACTACTAGGTATAAATGGGAAGGGATAGATGAAGACTGTTAATTAGAAAAAGGTTTTAAACATGAAAGCAGTGAGGCCTTGGAGCAGCCTTCAGAAAGAATGGTTGTAAAAATACATGAAACAGAAACAAAACCAAACATGGGGGGTCGGCGGAGGTAGCCTTTTGCTGAATAAGCCATTTTTTTTTTCAGGGTAGACGTTGTGTTCAGGAGGAATTTGCCTGGCATTTCAGTACATGCGGTAGCATTTTGTTGCTGCTGTCGTGCCCTGTTATTTCCCAAGCACATGGACAAGATGAGCAGTGTGTGTGCAGTTCGCTTGGCAAATCCCAGGTGCTCCCCGGTGCCTGCACCTTGTGCACCTGTGGTAAGGCTTGACACACCATGGGAAGGTCAGGCTTAGGTCCAGTTTACTCTGTGTGTGTGTGTAAACCCTTAGCGCAGCAAGCCCGTGTTAGGCCAGGGGCTTTGCTGATGTGTTGGCCGACTGGGCACGAGCTTTGCACGGGCATTTCTACTGAGGAAGCCCAAGATAAAAATATGCCAGCCCATAGGAAGAAACATGTGTGAAAGAGATTGGATGATTGTGTACTCAGCATGTACCCTGGGTCCCTGTGCTTTCAAACCCAGGTCTTTCTTATCCTTGAGCTGTCATGGTGTCTTTCCATGACTAAACAAATATAACCATTTTCTTAGAATGTTGACTGAATTTTTTTTCAATTGTATGTTTTATTTGGCATAATTATATGCCCTTACAAGCAATTTAAGCTGAATCATGAAAGTGAAAGTTGAGCTAGTGCTTGTTAATCCAGTTAAGAGTTTTGTTTTGGACAGCCTGGTTCTGAGGCAAGCTACATTAAAGTGAATTCCAGCTAAGAGCTGGTTCTAGTACTTGTGATTCTGAAGTCATGATTTGAAGTTCTCAGTTGTTACAGCATTTCTGTATTTTATATTTAATTTTAAAACTGTTATGTATTTTGTGACCATAAATGGGATAGAGTAACATGAGGGCAATGATGAAACAGATATTTTCGTGTAAAATAACAGGCTGGTGTTAAATGTATCAGGAGTAACAATGAGAGGGCTTAGACAGAATGCAGAAATACCAATAAACAAATAGGTGAGAGGCAATGAGTGACATGGGAGTTCAAATTAAGGAAAAGCATGGAAATATTAAAGGATATTTAAGAGGGGGTTTTTTGGAACAGGAAAGTATGAAGGAGGTTATCAATAGAATAGATTCTTTTCCAGTATTTAAAAATCAAAAGCAGACAGTAGAAAATAACAGTGCTGGTGTGAGACCGAATGAACAGCATATGCTGCTAAAAAAGAAACAGAGGCTGCCTGCTCAAAACGGGGGTGTCTGACAGAGAGTCAGCTGATGTTTGCATCACGGTCAGTCACTGACAGTGACTACCGTGTCTTGAAGTTTTTGGATAAAAAAAATCTTTGAACTGGATTGATCCATAGGAGTATTTATACTGAATTAATGGAACTGCAGACTGGGTTGTATGAGCTCCCGTTGTTTTGGTTTAGATCAGGTTTTGTCTGGGAAAGCTCAGCATTATGGTATTTTGTGTCACTGGGAGTTTTTATTAATGTGCAAAGCTAAAAATAATGGCATATCTGTTACATTTCAAATGTCACCTTTTAGCGCAAGCACAGACTTTCAACCCTGCTGACCACTGAGCTTCTGAAATTATTTGTTGGGATGAATGACTTTATCCAAAGCATAGATTGGATAAATCCATACGGATTTGCCAGCTTCCAGAACAAAACTTTCGTCAGTTTCTTGCAGTGTAATTGTGCATATGATCACAGCTATTATTGTAGCTGTTCCTAAGTAGGTTTTATGCTGGTAACATAAACAAGTGCTTGATGTTTGGAGAAAGGAGTGTTTATGAAAATGAAATCTGGAGCTGTTGCCTTGCCATACCGAGAAAAGCTGAAAGCAAGGTGATTAACCACGCTGCAGCTTTCATGTACCCGCTTTGATCTTGACACCGATGACTTTCAACATGAAGGAGAACTTGTTTATAGGGAAGAGATGCAGATTCTTTTAAGCTAATCAACTGAGTTTGTATCTTCAGAAATAATTGTTGCAATACATGTGGGAACTTACCCAGATTAAGACAGACCTGTAACAGAAATCGTGGTATTACTTAAAGATCTATTGGCAGGAACAATTTCCCTGTCCAGGTTCCCTTCTGAGTTTGAGCTCAAAATCTACAGTCCTTGGTCCAGCAAAACTTAGTTCATGATCTGTTTGAGTAAGAATTCTAGGATTTTGCCCCATAACTTAAAGAGATGTAAGGATTTTTAGAAAAGAACTGAAGTGCATTGTTATGGTAAGTCTTCAGGTGTAATGAGAGTACACCGAGATCTACATTTATTTTACAAACAATTTTTTAATTTTAATACTGTTGATCACGAAAGTCATTAGGTTTGATATAAGCCTTTTTACCCATTACCAGTACCTGGCTAACAGTTGCCGTTTGCAGTTCATGGATGGAGAGAATGACGTGATTGCTGTTTGATAATAAATAAAGTTCTGACTCATACCGAAACACTAACTTAGTGGATGCAAAATCATTGAAGTTTATTTTTTAGGGGCCACTTAAATCCTGAATTTCTTATTATTATTTGTGGAAAATTACATTTAAGAGAGAGTTCCAGAACTGAATTAAATGGTTTTGAGTGCAATGAAATATGCTGAAAAAAATGCTTTCTTTCGGCACCAAAAACTTGATCCAAATGTCATTTAAAAATCAGTGAAAGTTTGATTTCAGTATGCTTTTGATTAGGCTGCAGTGTGTAACATGTTTGAAGTTAGGTGCATCTTAAATACCGTTGAAAGATGGAACACTGTTTAGGAAGGGAACGACAGCAAACTTTTTAGGCTGTAAATTTTATTAGGGTGTATTAAATTTAGATGTAGTCAAGTAGATCAGTTATAGCATATATGGGGGGTGTTTGTGAAGCAGAAATACAATACGCTATCAGAGAAGTAGCGTATATACATTACAGAAATATATGCTAAAACAGAATTTAACCTTAAAGTATTCATATTTGTTGTCCGAGGGAATACATCCTTCTATATGGGCATAAGTAGGAGAAACCAGCTCACGGGATCTCTTCTGGGCTGAAAGGAGGGAGTTAGTTTTAATAAGAGATTTTTGGTAAAGCCCAAATGTTGCAGATTTCTATTGGGATTACAGTAGAATACAGCGGGAATTTTGAAGGAGAGGTACAGGGATGCTTCTTACCCTTTATAGGGAAAGCTTTTTTGCAGATGTATGTTATTGCACAAACAGAAACGTTTCTTGTCGTTTTTACCTCAGCGGACATTGACATTGCTAATGTGATTAACATGTATATATAACATGTATATATAAAAACCTGGAAGCTGGAAACCCTCCTTTGTCAGTTTAGAAATCTGTAGCAGTGCAGGTTTGTCCGTGCCTGTTCAAAATGTAGGGAAACACTCTCATTTCTTGCAGGTGACACATGAATTACGGCCTGTTGACCAAAAGCACATCCTTGCATCTTGTAGCCTCATTCAGCTATGTCAGATGTTTATATGATGAGCTAGCCATTTGATGAATTAATGGCTTCAAAAAGCAAACCAAGAACACCTACAGTCTCAGTGTTGTTTTCCCCTCTTTCTAAACCCAGTAAAAATACAACTTTTCCTGATTTCCTGAGGTTGGCAAAGGCTTTTCAACAGCTCTCTATAAACCACTGAGAGTATTATATTTCTGCTTCCTGGAGGGACATGTGCACGGTAGGATTCAAGTCAGTCAAGTGATCCTCAGGGGCATGGCATCAGATTCCACTGTTGGTGCTTTTTTATTGTCCTCAGATGAAGGCAGCAACGGCAGCAACTGTTGCATAAATGGAATTTTTGGATGAAGAAATTCTTGAGGACAAATCCTGGCTGTGTTCAGTGGCCAGCTTGAAGCAGAACTTGTCCAGTGTGCAGGAGGGAAGAACAGGACATGAGGTGCTATGAAAAGGCAGGTTCGGGAAAGTTGTGAAGCCTGCTTGATCGCTTGTGTTGAATAGGAGTAGATGCAGAACTGCCAGTCAGCTTTCTGTTGGAGAAGACACGTAAGACTTGAAGAGTCCTGGTTCTTCCTTAAAGCGGTGCGCCTTGGGGCAGAATTATATACAAATAGCATGTAAATAACCACCCAGTGCAAACACCAGAGCTGGATCTCCTGGGAAATTACAGTTGTTTCCAGAGTTCACTTGAACTGGAGAAGCTATTCCTAGCAGCTTTTCCTTCCCTCCAACCGGTTTGCGAGTGCAGATTTTTCCATTTTCCCAAAGACCCAGCAGTGCTCATCACTCCCTGCGACAAGGACTGCAGGCCTGTGTGTTTGTGGCACCCAGAGCCTTCACCATCACTTGCTGTCACCTTTCTTGGGGTTACCTGGGGGCACACTCCTGCAGGGGCGGGCACCGGCGTCGCGTGGTGCCCCCGGAGCCACAGCGGTGCAAGGCCTCGGGGTGGGGAAGCTGTTTGCCTGGGGTTGGTGTCGGGGGCAGAGTTTGTCCCGGAGCAGCGAGGCTGAGCTCCTCAGGGCACATTGCTGTTTCTCACAGTGAAATGTGTTTCTGAATATTAATTACCATTTACAACTATTTTAATGTCTGCTGAGGGACTTAGCTTGAGGGGAGCAAAAGAAAATTATGGTAATAGTTTCAAAAGAGTACAAAGGCCACATTTTTAGCATGTAATAATTTCAAAAGAGTACAAAGGCTGCATTTTTTAGCAGAGCATTTGGCTTGCTTTACATTAAACATGCCCTCAAGTTCCATATTTATTTTTAATATATTACTCTTACAGCTTCTCTTCCTTCACAGTGATTTTGCCTTGCTGAATAACATCTGCTCAGCTTTCCTTGTCCCAAACAGAGCTGTCATTCTTAAAGATTAAATTGGCATCATCCTTTCCCCAGCCCCAACTGTCCTTGGCTTCCTTCAAGTTCTTGTCAGTGCGATCAAAGTATAGTGCACTTCTACCCATTTTTTAAAATCTATACTGGTTTTGTTTCTTTTGGATAGTACCCAGTCTATCACAGTGGTCAAAATTGTTTCTGGCATCCATGGAGATAATGATAGTGTGTCATAATGTTGTGAATAGTGTATTGCATTAATCTCCTCACATCACCTGGGGAATTCTAGATATGAAAAATAACTGTTGGGCTTATAGTCAAAAAACTAAAGACTGTCGTTCTTCTCTACTTTTTAGCATGATTGATTAAAAAAACTTGGCTTAAAAGAAGAACATACCTATGAGCCTTTACTGGACTTATTTAGACTGTACATCAGACCTGTTTCACATTTTGAGCCGAGACTAAATGCATTTGACGAGAATTCTAGCATAATCAGCAGCAAAGCTTGCTGTTTTGTTGTCTTGCAATTTTTAAGGCTGCACTGCTAGTTCTGTGATTTTTATTTATTTTTCTTCCCAAAATACACCTTTTGGTTTTGACAAGTTTTATTGTTCGCATTTTTATTCTATTTTAAATCTTCAAAGCAAAAGACATCATTGCCATGGTGGATTGTAATAAATGATATTTCTAAATGATCTTCTGGTCCACTTGTCAGTCTTCTCTGTTATGGGAGCTGCCAGGACCCCAATATGAATGCGGGGTGGGGGGTATGAATTTAGGATTTGGAAATTGTGTATATGTTGTACAAATATGAATTTTGTATGTGTGTGGACTATAGATATATTAAAAAAATTGTGGCATCTTCATATACATGTTGTGATTTAAGGGATAAATAACACACTATTTGGTATAACAGTGCCAAAGATGCTGCATGCCAAAGATTATTCAGACAATTTTCTGCAGACTTTGGGTTTAAATGAACAACCTGTTAACTCCATTAACCTCTGTCCTTTGTATCTCTACGTACCACAATAACAGAGTGTCTGCTGTAAAAAGATGTGGTGTCTCACTGTAGTACATATTTAGAACTGTTTAATTACAATATTTCACCAATGAAACATGGGTTGTTCCTTTATTTAACTCCTTGTTTGATATTTCTATTTCAAAGAACACTAAACTCACGAATTTATCCAATGTTGTGAAAATGCAGTTCTGATAGAGGAAGTTAGACTAGGTGACATCCAGAGGTTCCTTCCAACGAACATTTCTGTCATTGTTTGGTTAAAGACACTGCTGTTAATGACTTACAACCTTGCAAATTTCTCTCCTTTGATAGAAACAAAGATAATAACAGATGCTACATTTGTAGTTTTCAGAAGGAAAAAGTTTTGAAAGAAAAATGAGGCCAAGGCATGGCAATGTGAGATGTGGTAATGGGAGTACTCTTAGCCAACTCTCAGTGAGCGTGTACTGCAGCTTAGTGGAGTTTGCTAATGAATTTATTTAAGTTGTGAAATTCTGGTAATATAAACAATATTGGTTCATGGTTCCTGTGAAGTTGGTCTGGAAAAGGAACATACTGGAGACTGTACCTCCTAAGGAGCTTGTACCCCATGTTACAGAGACTCATCTTAGGTGGGACAGAAGCAGTTCTGAGAGTCAGAGCAAACAGGTCTTTGTGCGGGACTTTTGTTTCAGCAGCCTCACCATCACCTTGGGGACAGTGAAGTTCAAGTCATAAGGCATTTTTGCTGAGACTAAGCTTTACGCAGCCCATAACAGTAATCAACCTGGAATTTGTAATTTATATCTTTATTACTAAATCCTTTGTTCACTCCATTCTTCCATCTAACTCTGGTATTAAAAATAGGAATGATTAACCACCAAGCCACCTAATTTATATCCACTCTCTTGTGCAGTTTATTGTGCTGTTAAGTAACTCTCTGTTTGGTTTATTTTGCAGGTAAGTAGCACTTAGCACCTGTTAGTCAACAATTTATGGTAAGTATGTTTTGTACTTACCAAACCCAAAGTTAAACTCGTGTTTTGTTCTTTAAAGGGAATATACAAACTAGGAAGTCAGTCACACCACAAAATTTTTTTCAGATGCTAGTCTGTGCCCAGAATCTTTGCAGCTGTTATGGGTTTACAATGTTTTTCTCCTCAAAGTATTATTCATCTGTTGCAGGAAGAAATAAATATAAGTACTCAAGGCAATATTTCAAGGAAGTTGAGCAAACAGTGTTTACTTCAAACAAAATAAAGAAATGAAGGTTACTTTTTTGCTCTCAACTCCTTTCAGATACAGTAATCTTGGAAGTTGTTTGTAACTAAATGAAAATCTCACACATGAATGCAGTATGTAAACCTTGGTGTCCCTTTAACTTTTTTGCTACAGGATATTTTTTAGACTCTTCTACTTATCCTGTCTTTGGCTTGATGAAAATACTATTAATGCTTAGTTCTTATCTGTCTGGTTTAATTAATAGATCTCATTGTGCTCCCTAAAAGATGCCAGTGTCATCATCCATATTCAGCTGGGGAAAGAATATTGTGCATGAGTATGGTGAAAAAATGTGTCCTGGGACACTATGGCTCTGACAAGGCTCAGCATCCTCTGTGGTTGCACAGGTGTTCTAAAATACATCCGATTTTTCTAATATACATCACTTGTCTCATTAGTTTAAAGTTTTAATATGGTACGTAGTTGCTGTCCAAGCAAACTTTAAAATTTGATGTTTCATTTTTAGCTATTTTTACTTCCTAGTCTCTCCAGAGGCAGTTGTCATACCGTTAATATACAGTGAAAGGTGTTACAGCTTTGCACTGCAGTGTTTTGGATTTAATAAGCATACATGGTACATTTTTTCTCATGGTAAGACTGATAGACTGTCAGCACTTGACACAGATGCTGTTTGAGCATTTGATCCTCTTAGAAAGCCACTGTGTTTTTCCTCCTCGTAGTTTTAACTTTGTAGAAGATTTTTTTGTTATTGCTAGACTACAGACAATTCTTACCTTGGGTTTTTGTGGTTTGGGCTTTTTGGTTTTTTTTTAACATTTTTCTGCTTCTTTCTCTTCATAGGTCCCATTTTTTGTCCTGGAGCATTTTTATTTGGAATTCATATTCTTCTATTCAACTGATCACACAGCTCAGTCATCCTTAGTCACAGAAGCTTTTTCTTTCATCCTTACCATACCTTGACAACACCTGTAAGTTTATGATCTAGTCTATGTTTATTTTAAACTCTAGTCATTCAAATGTGTTTGTTATATCTGTGCCTTAATTAGGTGATTTTCTTTGACTATATTTTCTCTTTTTCCCATGGCATCTTCTCCAGACGTTTACTTACGCTGCCTGCTTTCTGTCATCTTTTGTAAAATATTTTGCCAGAGGATTATTGCTCTATGTCAGCTATCATCTTCTTCACAGAGGTTTTTCTAATTTGTATTTGTGCATGCACTTGCAAAAGTGAGGTAGATGTGAAGTCGCATTTAAAGACAGGCTGACAGAGAAAGAAGATGTGACTGCTAAAACTGTCCAGACCCAAATGTGGACATGGAGTTACATATTCTTTGCAGAGGTCAACTCTGAATTTCTTCTGCCCTTTGAGACACCATTATCACTTTGCACCCCCATTTTATCTGTCGTATGTTGAGTTGGTTACATCGCTGTGTTTCCATAATTTAATTTTTTGAGGGCAGGTTACAGGGCTGGTATGGTCAAATAAGAAGGATGAATGGATGCTTTTCTTTCATTTTTGTATTTGTTCTGTCTGGTCAGGGGTGGGGAGGTGGGTCTTGGGCTTACAGCTTTTCCTGGCAGAGACTCAGCTCATCGTCCAGCTGCAGGGAAGGGTTTCAAGAGGTCACTTCCTAGCTCTAGTGCCTTGTGTTAGGCCTGGAATTAAGAAAATCTAGATGGACCTGCTGACCACACTTTGGCTATCCCAGTTGAAAGCACTAGCAGTCTTTTTGGCTGAAAAGGTTACCTCTGAACAGCAGAGGTAAAAAAAGACCTAACTCTGGCACTAATTGACCTGGATATGTTTTATTTTTTTGTGTGTGTAATACTTTTACATAACTTACTTTCAATATGTTTTCCTAAGATTGAACATATTTCCTAGCATATTTTCCGCCTTCCAGCAGAAACAGAGTATATCATAATTGAAGGTCGTAGTGCAAAAACAAATTTTAGGATGTTATGGTCTCAGAAATTTGTAGCATGCAGTTCTGCATATTGTTTCTGAGGCGAAGTTTTCAAAAAGGTTGTAGAAATATGGAGACTTAATAATGGTTCAATTAAAATTCTGTTCCATTAATACGTTGGAAATAGTAGCATGGGAGAATTAATAGTAGCATGGGAGTAATAAGCAGGAAAAAAAAGGGTGAAATAATCATCCTTATTAAAAAGATACCCATTGTGCCTCTATAATTGCAATGACTTTTACAGTTAAAATAAGGACTGAAATGTATCACAAGATTATGTATGAAAAATATGATGCATCTCTTCAAACCCGTATCCCTTATTCTTGAAGTGCTGAATATATTTTGTGCAATTTTTCGAACAGACTGGTCATTTAGACTGAGATAAAATTAATGTTTTAAAATTTTCTTGTACGTAAGAAATGTCTTGTATCTTGAAGTATGTTTATTGCTATTGTTGCAAGTGATCTCAGCCAAGGCAATGCCTTACATGCATGAAAGTTCCTAGAAAAGTGACTAGTGAGTACACCTATGTAGTTTATGAAAATATTTCTAGAGGTTACTTTTTTCGCTTTTACCTGGGAGTTTCTATGCTGAAGCAGTTGAAAATAAATTGATTCTTCAAAGAAACTATGAAGATTTGTCCTCTCTAAAAGTATTTTTTACCTCCTATTCTGGATGAGGCTATTAAAGATAGCCTTGACAGAGAGATCACCCTCTATTAATCTGTTGACTGTGGTTTGGGATGGGCACTGCTATGCACCTTCCCCAGACAGGCTTTCTGACTCTGTGACAGTGTGGGAAAGTCTGTCCTCGTTTCCACTGGCAGCAAGAAGCAACCTCGATCACTTGTCCTTTCACCATAAAATTTCATGCACTGTTTGTCTTTGCTGTTTTTCCTTTGGTACCTGTTTTGCTCTTGTACTCTTTACTCTGAAACAATATAAACTCTGGTCAGAAATTAGACTACATTTTCCCAAGAGTATCATCATCGTTATAACAAGATACGTAAAATACGGAACATCAATGAAAAGAATGGTCCTGTTTCCTTTGTCTCAGTAGTTGTATAGTACCTCCCTTTTACAGGCAGTCAAGATTAGATCTCCTGTTGGCTTTAGATGGCAGGGATTTACTCTCATATAGCACCAAAAACCATAAGCAGGTTGTGTCAATAGAAATAATTACACTGGATCCAGCGCATCCCATTTCATGTCTTATCTAAGTAAAGCAGCTAGATTATGTATTTATTAAAATAATAATAAAACGCCAGTTCATCTCTGTGTGACTCCATTTTAACATCCAACTGTCACATTCACTCTTTTATAACTCATTACTGTAGTTTCTTCAGTGAAGGAAAGAATAAAAACAGTGGCTGGCTGAGAGATGTATCTGTGACTTTCTGTTCTCAGTGAGTTACCCCGATACATTTATGTCTTGTGGTTCTTCTCAAGATTTTTTGCTAGCTGCCTTGTTGGAATACGTAAGGTGAAAATTCAGGTACTATCTTGGAAGTGTGAAAGGTGTGCTTTCACTTTCACTAGGCTTTCTAAAAAGATTGGGAAATGGGGTGGGAGCAAAAGGGATATTTTATATAGCAAGAGGACAAGGCACTAATTTCTTCCACCCAAAAATTTAAAATCCCACTTTCACATCAAAGAATAACTGTTTGGGAGTTTGTTCTTGTAAAAAATCGAAGGGATTGATTGAAGATTTTGTAGTTCAGTAGCTTTTGAAATGTAACAGGTAACTAACATTGTTCTGGTTGTTTCTTACTATTTGCTTTAATAACCTTTAAAAGAAACCCCGTTTTAACTTGTTTAAATGTTAAAACTTGCGTCAAGCAGAGATACGTCGATTGGTTTCCTGAGAGTAAAAGGGTCTCAGTCTGGCATCGTTTAAAGTTCCCAGTTGCCAGACTGGAGGAGCGTACACCATTTCTGGAATAGCACAAGTGGCAATTTCTCTGCACTGTTTTGTCAGTGTGCCTCAGGAGGAAGATCTGAGGGACCACATCTGGGTGTACGAGAGGATATTCCTCTCTTTGTGACTTTCATCCTTTTTCCTGTCTGCAGGCCCTTTTCACAATGTTGCAAATTAATGCTAACTTCAGTGGTGACTTTGATGATGTTAGGTACTTGTCTACAGGCTGGGTTGATACTGCCAAGATAATGTCACTGAGCAATCAGATGCTGCTAAATCGTAGTGGTGATCAAAATGGTTTGTTGGGCTGAATTCATACTAATAGCTTATGCAGGAATTTCTGTTCCCTGTTACAATTTTTTTTTAAAGTTTTTATTTTTTCTGTGTGCTTTGTAATGCTTTCAAAACAACAGCCATTTTGCTAACTTGACTTTGAAGCTGAAAACGTCAAGTTAAAAACTAGAACCAACTTACGTGATGTCTACACCCCACTGAGAGCAAGGGGATTGCCCTGGGCCCTGGTGCTGCTGCTGCTCGTCTCCTCTCCTCTGCATCCACAGCGTCCAGGAACGTGGGTGTCCTGGTTTCGGCTGGGATAGAGTAAGGATGCTGGTGTCGCTGGTGTGCTGGCCATGCCTGGGATCCCATGCCCTGTACTCCAGGCCTGTGAGTAACTAACATGTGCGATTTGGCATGCTTTTTGGCAATAAAAGTCACAGGATCTTGGAAACAGGGGATAAGCCAGTTGCAGCGGAGGTGCACCTGCTGAGATGGTAAGCTGTGATTAAACTAAGGCTGAAAATCATTTAGCTTTTTGTGGAAGGAAACAATTCAGCATATATATGCTTAAAGTCCTGAGCTGGTTTAGTTGCTCTCTTTTGTAGCTACAACAAAAATACAAATCCTGTTCCTGTGATGAGCTTCCATGTGGTTATTACTGAGATACGTTCATTTGTCAAAACTTAATGGACCACAAAAAATGAGTGTCTCAACAAGTACATCTATATTCATGTTTTAATTCAGACCAGGAGTGCTCTTCTAAAGTGAATTTCCCAGTCAGTCCCCTTCAGTTGGTTTTAGTTGAGCAGGGGTCCTGGAGTGCATGAACGTGATGCTTTTTTCACGGAACTAAAGTGAAGGATGTGCCTGGGGAGTCTCAAATGCACTCCAGGTGCAAGTGAGCTTCAGGACAAGGCACCAAAGTAGAGCTACTCTGAAGTTCAAGCAAAGAAACAGAAAAATCTGAAATATATGCAGTAGGGATGGCAGATCCTCAGCACTAAATTTTGCTCTACAGACCAATTCCTATTTGTCTGTAATACCTGCTAACATATACCGAGCCAGTGCTACCATATGCCTTTTGGGTGCTTACTGCCTCATGGAGTTAAAACATCTCCGTTTTGGACAAATTTACTGTGTCTACTTCTATGATTTGTACTAACACAGTTCCTACATAAAATCTTACCCTTTTTGTAGTGCTTGGTACTGATAAAATACCACAGAAATGTGTGTCATTCTGCAGACTGGGAAGACAAATGTTAGTATGCGAGAAGTGACAAAGCTGAGCATTATGAAATGGGTGCTTCTGCCCAGTTTTTATATGCATTCATGCATACTTAGCATTTCTTCCTTTGAAAAAGCCAATTCTTGACTGTATCTAAAAAGAAGTCAGGATCTTTGCTTTAATGTTAGAGATGCATGAACCTCTTCCTTCAGTTGCAGGGTGAGTGCCGTGTATTGAACACCCTGGAGAGCTGCGTGCAGATGTGCTGCGCCTTTTCCATGTACCTTGAAGAATGAGTCCAAAGAAAAATGACTCTTTGGGGTCAATGACTGACAAATAAACCTTTGCGTCCCTTTCCTTACAGGCAGTCATTAATCTCCAGAAAAATCAGACCAGCTAATTGTGTTGGGTCATTGTTGCTGTGTCTTAGTCTTCTGAATACTTTGGAAAATGGCATAATGTTGCTGTGGGTTTTGACGCTATCCTGTTCCAGGCACTGTGCAAAGCTTTAGCACCTTTCCGTATACCAGCTGAGCATGTCTGAGTAACAACATAATGATTCAGCTCATGAAATTGCTGCATGAAGTTCAGTGTTACCGAAGGCTGAGGGAAGATGTCATGAAGTTACTAGTGTGACAGGTATAAGGCAGCGTGGCAGCGAGGCTGCTGGTGCACGAGAGAGAAAAACTGACTGGAAAAGACAAGGGTAAAGAGGCAGAGGAGATGAGTGCCCTGTAAAAAAAATTCATAGTCCATAACAAAGTCCAACAAATTTTTTTTTCAATTAGTAATGCTGAAAATGGGTTAAAAAATTGCTCCCAGGCCATTATTATTCACATATGTGATGAAGTTCATAAGGATTTAATTGCAGCAGTAATAATTTCCTCTTATAAATAACAATCTCAAACTGCTACACAAAGCAGATTGCTGTTACTACCCCATTTCTATGTGTGGGGAAATGAGATGGCGGAAGGGTGAAATTACTTGTTTGAAGTCACTCAGCAGATCCAAACAGATTGAGCAGCAGTTCCCAGATCGCCCTAAAGTCTCAGATCAGTGCTCAGGGTGCGCAGTGTCTAGCAACCAGCCAACACCAGTTTGTGGCTCTGTGGCATAAGTTGGGCTCTGCATGGTGGGGCTCACCCAGCCGCTGGTGGCCACCTCAGCCTGCGTAGTACCTGAGCTGGGACAGGGAGGAGGAAGACTGGGGGCGGACTCCTCCTCCTCCTTCTCCCAGAGGTGGCCGGTGTCATCCAGTTGCTACCAAAAGTTATGTACAGTCATGCAAAGATCATATGTACACTAACTCTCTAGTTTGAACAGTTTATATGAGCTACCGTGATGTCCAAATTTTGTTGAGTGGCAATATTGCCAGTAAGTTGTCCCTCATCATTTTGTAGGTATATCATTTTTTGTTCTTTGATAGTGCTTATTATCTAATTTATTTTAAATGGCTTGTGTCACTTCAGTAAATACTGGTTCTGATTTAAAAGGCATTTTCACAGGTGCTTTGCTACATTTATATTTGAGGCATATGCTCCTTTTGAATCCATTGGATCTAATCGTACACGTACACCATACGGATGTGCAGTTACTTTCAGAAGCAGATGTTTCCACCCACGTACGGACGGATTTCTATAAGATGAAGTAGAGACTTATCTATCAGAGAAAACCATTGTCACTGTCAAATTCTTTGGTCTTGTCGCTCTCCTGCGTCTGTCTAAGCGTTAACTTTGGTTCCAAAGTGTGCAAATGACTTCCAGGCGGGGGGAGAGGTGATAAAACATCTCCAGAAAGCCTTTGTAACTTTGCATCAGGAACGTGATCCAAGGGTTTCCTTCTGTCAAAGCTGCTGGAAACTAGATAGCGTGTGTGTCGCTTGCCAGAGAAGCCTCAGGCTCTAGTTCGCCATACCCAGGCTGTATTCATGGCACGCTGCTGGGTTATATATATGTTAGTTAACCAGATCCACTATCACAGCTTTGGACTGGTTATCCTCGAAACTTCAGAGGGAGGTCAGACTGTGTTAGGACGGGTGTGTGGAGGGTGAAGGTGAAGCAAGGATGTAGGGAAGAAGGCTTTATAGGATTTCGTGATAGACCTGGCAGCCTCTTTTGCTGTCCTTTTTCTCGGTCTCGTGTCTGAGCTGCATTCTCCCTCCTGTCCAGTAGATGGTAATGATGTGTTAAAAACGCTGCTTCGTCCCTATTTTGATCGGAGGAAATACGGTGCCACAATCACGATGGATGTGCTAGGTTCCCAAAGATTATACACCAATGATTCATTTTTACTACCTTTTTAAAAATGATTTTCTTTTCATTTCTTGTAAGTTAATCAAGCTGCTGTGATAGCAAGGTCTTGGTCTGTATTGCTCGCTCGTATTTTGGCTTAGACTTTGTTAATCACTTTCACAGATGTCACCGATTCTGTATTATTTGTAGATCTCTTATGAAATATTACGATAAAGAAGGACGGGCTACATGATTTAATGGCCCCTTCCAGACCTGACATTTTATGAATCTCCCTTCTATGGTACGTTGAAAAGGTAACTAGGACTTCCTACACTACAAAGGAAGAAAGGGAGTTTTTTGAGCTAAAACTTCCAAAAGCATTTCTCCCACTTCCACAACCTCAGGGTCAACTGCTTTTGGTAAGTGGAATAAGCATTTTAATTTCATTTAATAACTTGCTGGAGACGAACGCCGTCTATTTATGTGGCACATCTACTACCTTAGTGAGACCACAAACAAGCTGCTATTGGGAATGGCTTCTAATATCTAGTTTCTATGTAAGTATCCAAAAATATATGAATTTTGGAAATGCTGGGTTTTTCTAGGTACTATGTGAAAATCAGGCTACATTTGGGAAGGCTTGTCTATAAACCAAAGTCTCCATTCTTTAGACAGACTAAGCAGGAAAAAAACACAATAAAAATAGACCTAATAAATAGATAAATAGCCTTGAACAGAGTGAGAGCAATTTTTAAAGATGAGAGTATTGCTCCCTGGCGTTTCTGTCCATCTGTTTATTTAGGCTTTTCTATACATTCTATCAGCATAATGCCTAAGTAGGTAATTTAATATAAAATCAGCATTATAGGTTTGCTGGATTCCAATACCTGATTTAACGGTTATGTGCTTATCCTGTAAAAGATATTTATGAAGACACTGTTATAAAGATAAGTATTTTTTACTCCATCGACTGTTAGGGTTTTTTTCAAAGCTGTTGATGTTGGTTTTGTAATGCAGCTCTTTTAAAGCTATTCTGAAAGGAGGTCCAGTCACCATTAATTCCTGTGTAAATTAAGCATAATCACTCAGAGAAGAGACCCTTTATTTAGTGAGTTTAAAGCTCATTATACAATTTTGTAGGGGAAAATTACCATGCCTGTAAATTAGCTGTATTTCCTAATGAAATAACTTGGCAATTTTTTTCAGCCTCCATTGATAGGAATAAGAATTATAGTGGCACTGGAAAGTAAAATCATGCTATTCCTACTGGCAGGTTTCCCAGTTCTAGAAGAAATTACAACTGTGAACACATTTTGTTTCAGATTCATCTCAACATATAACAAAAGCATCTTTTGTCATGGTGTTTTTTCAGCTCCTTTTTTCCACCTCTTTTATTAGAGCCTAAAGCTGGCTCCACCAGCCTTACTCATGGTGTATGATGACACAAATTCTCTGGGGGCATGTGGCTTTCTCAAGCAATAAAGCATCATTACGCTTCTCATTCTTGAGGACACACTATTTCATGTGCGAATCATGTTTCGAGGACAAACCAGCAGAACTCACCATATTTATTTTCCCCCAAAATGAGGCTTGCATCCTCCCATCAGGCTTGCAAAGGCAAGCATGTTTACCGTAGGTGTCTGTGCTTATCTAGTTTTATCCTGACATACAGTTGGAGATGGCAGCAAATAGATGGCATTTTAAGTGCTTTGGCTGCAGCTACCAGCAACAGGAGTGGTAAAAGACAAAATAATTGCTCTTGAGCAGACTGTCCTCTTTTGACCATCAGCACCCTCACGTGTGAATTAACAAGACAGGCCGGTGCCTATAGCTCTGCAATGCATACACAGCTGTCTGCTAAGCCAGGTGTCATGACTGTGCTTCAGCAGCTAAACGCAGAGATCCATGGACCTGCTGTAAAACTGAAAATATTTTTAAGAATGCCTCAAATAATTGCCTTTTCCTGAAATTGGTTACATTTTATGATATGGATATTAATCATATGTACTCATAGAGTGTGGGGTTTTTTCTCTCATTTGAGAAAGGTATGAATACATTTAGGGGCATATGGATTAGTATCCTCCAAGTTTCTTTTTTCTGTTCCTGCTTTGGTCAGTTTTCATCTCTATAAAATAAAGGTTTGAAAATAGTTTGGCTTTGGAAAATAGCATTAAGACAGACCATAAAGGAGTATTCAGAAAGGTTAGCTCAGTATTCGAGTGCCTTCTTCGTTTCTTCGCACAGTAACTATGTTCTAAGGTAACCGCAAGATGCAATGTTCCTTGAAGTCTTTTGTAGTGTATTAAAATTAGTGAAAGATGGAATGGGTTTTTGTTACATTTGATCAATATGAAACTTTACATCACTGTGAACGATATTCCTTCAGCAGGTAGGAGCTGGTACTGAAATTCTGCCGCTGGCCAGTGTTTTTGGGTCAGGCTGCCACAGAAGGTCTGTAACTCTGGTTTCAGAGTTGCTCATGGTCCAGCACAGAAAAGCAAAGCCGTTTCTCAAATACCTGTTCCACTGATTTCTGTGTAGAGTCCCATTTACAACATAGGCCTGTCTGTACTTGTCAAACGGGTCGTCGGGGCGAAAAATCTTATTTCTATTTTGGATGGTATCAGAAGGTAGCTTCCTGAAGTTAGTGTACGTAGGTCTGAATTTTCAGTACTTTTGTGTATGTACACTGCCACTGATTTTCAGTGCTCAACGGTAGATACTCAGCACTTCTCATAGGTGATGTATTTCTGCTTAGCATTTGCAACGTCTGAAGATGGACCCCTGAGATAGTCACAATACTAAAATTCATTCTCTTTGGAAATGTGGTGAAAATAAAATAATGTGGATTTCCTAAGGCAGCCATTTTTGGAAAAAAAAAAAGATTGAAATATTTATTTCTGAAGAAATTTAAGGGTTTTTTTGGTTTGATTTCAGCCTTGATGTTATGTTATGTTTTATAAATTAAAAAGAGAAATAAGGTTGGTTGTTGCACAGAAACAACTATTAGCATTAACAAAGCTATAGGATGGAGGGAAGGAAAAAGAAAAATAAGCAAATTTGAGGTGAAGGGTGCATTACTGTGTTGCTACTCTGATAATTAGAGAGAAAAAAATAATAGTTGCCATAAAGTATTTTAAATACGAGAGTCTTATTAGGTTGTTTGAGAGTGTAATTAATCACTTGCAGCCGCATATGTTATTTGTGTAGTGGCGTACAGTACTAGCATTTCATTAAAAGCCAGTTCAGTAATAACGGGTGACTCAAGCTGTCATTTCCTCTGGAGAAGTTTTGGGAAGCTGAAGGCGTGCTGCTGCATCTCTCGCCTGCTGTGCCAGCACGCTGACTCGGGTAGGCGGAGGGCGGTGCAAGGCGAGCACCCGGGCCTCACGTTTCAGAAACCCCCTCGGCCCGGGTGCGAACGCTGCTGTGAGCCCTGGGAGCGGAGGGACAGGCGTAGGGCAGCGGGCTGGCAAACATGCAACGCGGCGGCGGATGGACAGGGTGCCAGCAAGCCCTTTGGCCAGGCTGGCCCAGGCTCCCTCGCCCTCCTGCCGGGACCCCAACCTTCCCTTTGGGCAGTGAGGGGGACAGTGTCCCCGGCAGCCGCTGCTGCCGCTGGAGCATCTGCCCGTGGCCAGCGTGGGACTGTCCACACGCACGCCGACACCAGTCTAATCCTCGTGTGTCGGTGCATGAGCTCTTTGTGGTTTTCATCTGCTAGTGGATGCGCTGGTGACTCTGCTGCGCTCACGCGGAGGCGGAAGTGCCACCACCAGAGCTGTTTCGGGATGTTTATTTGATCTTGTTGTGTAACTAGATGCCAAATCAGATGAAGTCTTTAGGACAGAACACTGTTAGGCCACCAAATTTACATACTGCTAGCGCTGGCTGTGCCACAAAATTACTGTTGCCTTGCTTCTTACAGACTTCCAGTAAAGAGACAGCAGGTTGCAGTCAAATTCTTACCAAAAAGAAGCCCCACAGTGATGTAGAAATATTTCATTAATAATATAAAATAAATGCAAGTAATGTATTGCCCTAACGTCAAAGTTTTTTGGCTGTAACAATTTTTTTTTAGCAACAGTCATGGGTCAGATACTCATAGCTCCCGTGCTGCCCTAGTGCCCTAGCTGGTTCGCACTGCCAGGGAAGTTAAGAGAAAGATGGGTAGACAAGGTATTGGAGATGCTCTGATTGTCGCCTAGTTTTATTAATCTCTCAAGGAACGAGATAAACACAGGGGACCAGATTTTGCCTAATACGTTCCATGTTACTTCTGAGGGATAAGATGAAATCTAAGCAAGGGTAAGAAGGTGACCTTGCTGCCCACCGGGATTTGGGAACATTTCGGCAATGCACAGTTCTCGGGAGGCCCAGGTATTGCTGGTTTCCCGAATGAGTCCTAACAGAAGGTTGGGAACCACTTCACAAGTTAATCCTTGCATCCTCACAGGGTGTAAGGTGGCCTGTGATGAAGTATGCAGCAAATGAAAGACATGTTCCCATGCAGCTGAAGGAACGCGAAGCCCTGTCCTGCACCATCTTCTACTTGTCACCTTCCTTTTGAAATACATCTTACTGGCGTTACAGGAAAACACATTAGTCTCCTCGCATCATGCTTGGAATAAATGAAGAACAGCATATGTTGTGTAGTTGCACCCTGTTATTTTATATTCTACTTCAAGACGAATCTTTTGCAATTAGCGTGTTCAAGTCTACGAAGTACAAACACTGGAAGCAGTGGTTTTGATAGGGAGGGGACCTGTCAGTAGCTGATCAAGGATTTTTTTTTTAGTCTTAAATATGATTTAATGCTCTGTGAAAAGAATTAAGAATCCCATTTTACACTGAAGCATGCTGTTAATGTGCATATAAAAACCTCAGCGATTTTATTGACAGTTATAAATTCACAGCTGCTGTTGGCAAATTTTTGTAAAAGGTTGCTTCCCTTTCCCCAATTCTTTGCAGACCATTGTCATAGTTTGCTATTAGCTAAGGCAGAACCTTATTTAGCAGAAATGCATAGGACTTCAATTTCACGGTATACATCAGGAAAAAAGAAAATCAATGTGAAGCCCAGACTCAGTCTGCTGATGCCAGAGATGACTATCAGGAGAATACAGAAAGAAAACCAGGCTCGGATTAGTTTTTTCTTACACTTTGGATGTTAAAAATGACAGAAAGAGGCTACTGCTGGTGAGAGTTGCTATGACTATTATCTTCCGTTCAAATTTGGGGTTAATCCTAGAGACTGTCACACTGTGTGTGTATCAAACATTTTAAGTACTTAATATTAATTTCTGTTTAACTTAACTGATGGAAGGCTAAGTATTAAGAAACAATATGTGCATTTGCAGTTTCACATTTGCATTGTATATCCATTGTGTATGTGCGCAAGTGATTGCCACACCCCCAGGGATATATGTGTATGTGTATATATATAAATACACAGAGATGTTTCGATATGTATGTGTACATATATCTGACCTTCTAGTCTATTTATGTATAAGAATGTCGGTCTGAATGACTAAGTCGTGAATGAATATTCACAATTCTTCTTGTGATATTTATACAATATCTAATCATCAAGAATATAAAGGGGTGAAGATAATTTTTATTTTCAAACAAGAAGTTTGGGGAAAAAAACCCAAACCAAGGCCCAACTTGGAAAGCTGGGGCCCGTCAAAGCTTCACAGGTGGGGTCCCTGTGTGGCTCCCTGCAAACACAACTACAGCTACGGCAGCGCTGTCCCAAAGCTGGTAAGAGTGCTACCTGCCAGAGAAACCCAGCAAAAGACAACGGAAATATAAAGTGAAAGTTTGTGTGATGCCATTGATTTTTGGTCTAGGTGCATCTTCTGTTAAATTGACTGTCACTGAGGAGTATATTTATAAATTATGTTCTTTGGGCTGATTAAAAAACAAGGAACAGATTCAGTGAATTTTTTAAAAACTTGAAAGTTGCTGTTTCACTGGATTTAAAATAGACTTGGTTTCTTTTTGTATAACCATTCCCATCATGTTTTTTACAGAAATGTCTTTGAAATAATGTCTCAGTTGCGCATGTTGTCCAAAAATGTACTTCTTAGTAAGAAATCATGCTTGATGGTGAATGAGAATCTTTACTAAAACATTAAGAAAAAATATAGAACTTTTGAGAAAAGGGAAAGGTAGGATTGTAGCAATCCTGCTTTTGAAAATGGAAAGGCTTCTTTAATTTTTTTTCTAACCCCACTGAAGTTGTTGTTCTGGCCTGAGGAAAATGGCATTGACTGGTCCTTCCATGATAGTATGGAGATAATTTTTATGAGTCTACATCAAGAAGAAGCTGGAGCTTCCCAATTATTTCTACCAGCTGTTATATTTAACAAAATAAATAATCTCATAGATTTTTCTAATGTTATTTTCAACAGATATGTTTGATACTGTGTTTGTGGGATCAGGGTCTGCAGGTCTCATATACTAACTTTTCTGAATAATTTTATTTAAAATTGTTACTTTTTCATTCTGAAGCATTACCTACAGCTGCCTGTAGACTTGTAAAGTAACTGATTTCTATAATTAATTCCAGGTGAATTTTGAGGTATTCCTTGCCCACACTCATTCTGTGATTAAAAAAAAGATCTTGTGTTTTCACAGACGTGAATTCAGCATATCTGAGCATTAAATTTGCCTGAATTTCCAAAGATGCATAAATGTGCATAACTCAGCTTGGGAAACCAGCTCTGACTTGGAGCTCAGGAGATGCTGGTTTTGGACAATCTTCATCCTGACAATCTTGCCAGCTGACCCTGATTCATTCATCTGATCTCTTTGAAGAGGACCCCAGGATCTCTGTAAAATGTGTGTATATTGTTGTTTGCTTCCTGTGCAAAATTACCCCCTCAAGATGCTGTAGTTTGCCATAGTGCTTCAGATTTCAACATCTGAGATACTACATGCTTTAGGTAACTCCAGTGTGAGATTTTTTTAAAACTATTCCCCATTTTAACTTCCTCCATTACTCATGCTTCTTTCGAAAGAGGAGAGATTTGATTTTTGAAGACAATTGATTTTTAAACTTCTTTTAAAATGCTTATTTTCTTTTTTCTTTTTTTTTAAATTTTTTTCATACAATTTTTTTATCTAAGGATTGTCTTAGAGGTGCAAAGACATTGTCTCATTCTTTCAAAAATACAGTGCCTGTATGAAATGAACCCCATGAGAAATCAGACTCGTGTTACTTCATTATTAAATATACAGTACGTGTGATGGAGAAAAGAAATGCAAAGACCCGTGTCACACACTGTATAAGGTATTTTTCTGTACCTAATAATCTATGGTCCGATCCCAAAGATGAGTGTTAAATTCCAAATGAGCTACACTGGATTTAAATAGTGATTAAAATTTAAATAGCAAACATTTTTTATGATTTTAATGATGATTCAGCCTTCGAAATGGAGGAGTCGCTTCTTTTTTGGTGAACTAATTAGATCTAATCTCAATTTCTATCTCTGTTGTCTTTAATCAGGTTTCTCTGGCCAGATAGTATTCTTAATTCAGTTCCTTAACTTCCAAACTCTAATTGTGTTTATGTATTGTAGGCATTTATGGTAATGCTTGGGCTTGCTTGTTTGCACGAGCCTTAACATTCCCCCGCAACCCTCCAAATGGATTCTGATTCCTGTGGCGATCATAAGATAGTGGGGGAAACCACTGCAGTAATGTGTACCACCATTTTATGGTACTGCACATGAGAACGAAATGTATCATGTTCTTTGCAAGCTGCCGTTTGGGATTTGATCTTTACGAAAGACATGTTTCGTTCATCTGTATTCATTCTCTATTTCTGAGCTGACAATTTGGGGTGGCATGTATAGGATTCCTGTCTCACCTCTCTACCTGTTTGGTAGAAACGTCTCCATGCCTGCAGGATGAGTTACGAGCACGTCTGCATCAGCTAGGGAATGAATCAAGCCTCGATCTAATCTGCTCCCTCTGCACTCCCAACAAATCTTCCATCTCTAGTTTGATGAGCACAGAAATGGGTATTTTGGGAAACTCATGCCTTGATGTGTTTCTGCCCCCTGCCCGGGCCACGGGGGTTCTCCAGGGTGCTGCAGAGGCAAGCCCCCCCGCCCCCCATTTTCCTCTGCTCTGTGCTGGCAACATTTTGCCCAGCGTATTTGAGTTTCTCTTCCTGAGGGGGTCCCCATTGGCACAAGTACCAAGGAGCCAGCGCTTTCTCCGCCGTGCATCTGAACACAGGCGTTGGAGTCCTAGAAATTACTGAGTACCTTTCTGAGTATTTTAAAGTAGTGTGATTCATGCCAAGCACCTGATGCCCCTGCAGCCTCATCTTTTGATGTGCTCAGTTACTTATATAGGGCCATTTGTATTAATACTGTAAATGAACCATTTTTAAAAGACAGCCATCAAATGGGATCATTGCTGTGAGGCTCAGTGATTTCAAAGAAAAGTCTTTCAAGGGGCTAAAGAGCAAAAAACTTCATTCCTCTGTTTTGTTTTTCCTTCATTCACATTGTTATCTGCCTTTAATGTTCCCAAAGCTTTTAAACCCAGTGAATCAGCAGTTCATGGTTTTTAATTCTTTTTTCACAAACTCTTATTGTTACCACAGGGAGTGGATCTGGGCTGAACTTTTAAAATGAGTTGTAGAACTCAGTCAACCTCTGTTGTAATATATTTAAAAATGAAACACCTTGAAACT
This sequence comes from Sagittarius serpentarius, assembly GCA_034782735.1. NCBI lineage: Eukaryota > Metazoa > Chordata > Aves > Accipitriformes > Sagittariidae > Sagittarius > Sagittarius serpentarius. The sequence goes on from JAVKLA010000049.1 coordinate 4,572,513, forward strand.
TCTCTACCATCAAAAGAACATTTCCTTTCATTGCTCATTGCTGCTTGCTGCCTCCAAAAAACCAAAGGCTAACTCTGGGTAATATTTCAAGTGTTTTGATAGTCAGATGTCAAACAATTTTTGAATAGTTTTCCATGAATAATTTTAGCTAGACAGTAGCAATGTAAATTATCCTTTATGCTTAAATTCTACCAAAAAAAAAAGATTTTATGATATGTGTTGCATGTGAACTCAGACATTTATTTTGACCTCAAGGCAGGGCTGTTTTTGTGCCTACTTAATGCTTGTTTGGGTTAGAGCAAGGACTAAGAGTTCGAAATGGCAAAGGAAGTATTGAAAGTGGGAAAAGGATAAACATTTATGTATTGCATAAGACACATACCTGTGATCTGCTGCAGAGAGAGAGGCTTTCTTTGCTGCTGTAAGACACATTTTCCTTTCGCTAACTAAGGATCAGAGCAAAGCATTTGCATCAAAGCTTGTTATCCAAACTTTGGTTTATTGGTGGCAACACACTTGCTGAATTTGCAAGCAAGCACTTTTACGTTGTTAACAGCAGCATGAGGTGTGCCTGCCTGTTGGAAAGAACCCAGGTCAGCCTCAGCCTTTCAGCTTTCCTCCGCGGGGTAGGTTTTTGTTGCTGATGCTGTTGTTGCTTTTCTTCATTTTCTGTACTGCAACGGTTTCTAAGTACGTGCTGGTTGATTTCTCCACTTGTTATTTCTCACTTCAAAGTTAGGGTGTTTGCTGATCCACTGAACAGATATGAACTTTGTTTCCTGGACAACTTAAATTAGGATCTCCTCCCTTTGCCGGGCTGTAGTACCCAACAGCAGGCTTGCTGGCCGCATTGGGTGGCCCTCTGAAGAACCCCGATAGCCCATGTGGCGCGCGACGTCTGAGGTAGCAAAGGTTGCGTCTTTAAACAATACCTTACGCTTATTTGCAAACCACACCAGGTTGTTGACCAGCGGCAGGCTAAGGAGGCAGTGGTGACTCCCGCCTCCAGAGGAATGCAGGAGGAGTCGTGCGGGGAGGAAAGGGCAAGACTGGGGAGCGGGCACCGTCGGGGCTGGGGAGCGGGCACCAGCAGCGGGGTGCTAGTTGCCAGAGGCTCTGCAGTGCCGGGGTGGGTGCTCCTTCCCCAGCCGCCTCCCCGCTCCGAGGCAGTGAGGATTTCAGTAAGTCATTACGTCTTAAGGTTACTTGGTGAGGAGCTTCCTGCTGCTTTTCCCCAAGGCTTCTCCCTTCCATCTTTACAAAGCTCGTACAAAAATAGTCTGTAGTTGGCACAAATGCTCTGTTTTAGAGATGAAGGCTGCCATTTGTGTCTCTTTTGAATACTGACACACATCATTACCTGGTTAGAGATTTAAGGAAGAAGCTACCTTTTAAGAAAGAAACTTTGTCAGTGATGAGAAAACACTTGAATTTCATTGAACAAAGCAGTGTTTAGTGTCCTATATTTCCCAGATGGTATGCCCCCTTTTTCATATGTAACAGTTTGGTGCAAATTCATCAGTGCCTTCTGAAAAAATGCGGAGATTACAATAAAAAATATGACGTTATTTTAGGGGGTGATGCTGCCTGACAGGAGCATTTTCAGTGCTCTTGCAAATTTCACTCAGTTGAGCTTAATGTTCAGTTTGCGATGCCAGTGAACGTATAACAACATAGCCCCTGTAGAAGATCAAAATCTTTGTGAAGGGATGGAAACAACACTTAATTAAGCAAGAAAGAAAATAATTAACAATGTTCCATCGGTCTGGTAAATGATTTCCAGCTTAGGCACATGCACACATGATCGTGTTGAAGAAACAGCTTCTGCTTGAAGAAGTACCGAAATGTAGAGTTCTGTGAATACATGTATTGCATTGAAATATGTAGTGGAAATAAAAAAAAAAAGTCAACGTTTACAATACCTGATCAGTGAAGTAGTAGATTAAGAATGGATGGAGGGATAGTTTTTAATTCTGCTGTTTTGAGGAATTATAACAGTGCTGTTTTGAAGGCCCTCCAGCAGTCACCTAGTCCAAGGTTCTGCTTGGAAGCGGGCTGTTGCAACATGGGACCAGATGAGCCACTGCTTTCTCTCGATGAGCCTTTGTAAGGACAGAAACCCTCAACCTCTTTGACAACCTATTCCAGTGCTGCTAGGGAAAGTATTTTTCCAGCTGTCCAACTTCAACTTCTGAAGCTGCCACGCGTGTGGTTGTTTTCCTTGTTATGCTGTCTGGCACTACCAAGAGGAGTTTGGTGGTGGTGTCCAAGTAACTGCTCTTCAAATAGTTACAAGCAGTTATTAAACCACCCTGTGGTTTCCTCTTCACCCAACTTACCATGCCCAGCTCCTTCAGCCTCTCTACATAGAGCATGTGTGTTAGGCACCTTGGTGGCTCTTTGTTGGACCTTTTCCACTCTCTCTGCACCCCTCTTGCATGGAGGGTCTCCGGGGCTGCCTCACCACTGGCTTCCCTTGGTCTGCTGCCATGGTCCTAATGCAGTTCAGCATGCAATTTGTTTTGTTTGTAGTGAGGGCTCGCTGTTGCAGCCTGGTGTCTGCTGTAACATCAGAGGCATGTTCTTAAGGGCTGCTGCTTGGTAAGGTATTTCCCAGCCTGTATCAACGTATGGGGTTATTCCCCTGCGGTTGCAGAATTCTGCTTTTTTCCCTGTTGAAGGTCACAACATTTCTGTCGGTCAGTCCTCAAATTTATTGAAGTCCTTCTGCACCGAGGCTCTGGCATTCACCATGTCAGCCACTCTCCCTAGCTCAGTGCTGCCTGAAAGTCTGCTGAGTCTGTTAACTTCCTATCTGAGTGGAGGTCAGTCTCTAAAAGCCTACTGATAAAGTCCATCCAGCTATTTTTATTTTTATAGCCTCCTAAGACTCTCGGCAATGCTTTAAGGAGGAAAAACCTCCATTATATGTAACATTATACTCCCACGTTTCTAAAGAGAAGGAAGGACTCAGTTAGTAGTAAAGCAGAAGCTGGTATTGTATTTCTTATGCAGAGAAGATGTAGATACATTTAGGTTAATGTACGAAATATTAGAATCCTTTTTTTTTTCTTCTAAGCACAACATTTTCTGTTCTCTTTATTTCACCGGCTAATATGAACACTCTACTGTCTCTAGATTTAGGTATAAATTATTGTGGTTTTGAACAACAAGTGTTTGGTTTGTGATAAAGCAATGTGTTATGTGCTAAGAAAGTATTTTCAGGTTGGACTTTAAGTCTCTCCTAGGGGAGAAACGCCAGCGCCACATTTCGTATTCTAAAATCTTTATCAGACATCTTAACTAGTTTCCACATGTTTGTGTGAGTTTGTATTACTTCAGGTACTATTTGACAATTTTAGTCTGAGTGAGTGACACTGGCTGAATTTCTGTACCATGTTAAAAATGTAGTATGATAGGATTTTGTACTGGGACAAAGCAATGCATCTTTGATTTTTATGTTTTTTGAGAGAGATATTGTTTATCTTACATGCTAGCCCCAAGCCAGACATGCATTTATTAAAGTCTCTATATTTGCAGATTTTAATTTAAGTCAGGGAAGAAAATCTTGGCAAAACATGAAAAGCTGCTTTAATCTAATGTATTTGTTGTTTTGGTGTGGGTTTTGTTGTTTATCTCTCATTATTATTTGAACCCATTAACTAAACGACCAAGTGGTTCCAGCTCTCAGTTTATGAGCTAGATGATGGATGCTGCAGTATTATAGCTATTATTCTAAAATAAAGTGTTATTTTTTACAAGTTAAGGACTGGTGCTTTGTAACTGAAAAATGGTTGTTGTGTATTATGAGCATGTTAATGGAATCAGAGGGAAGAGAAAGGTCTACAGAGATTCAGAGGAGGACTTTCAAAGCTTTCTGGAGGAGCTCATGGAACTGAGCCCGGTGACTGCCCCATGTTTTCACTCTCCCTACTGGGCCTGCCTGAACATCTAAGGAAGCTTTTAGTCTTGTGTGGAAAACAGGTATTTGACTCAGATTATCGCCTGAGTCCAGTAAACTCAGCTGAAGAAAAGCTTCTGTGCAGGAGTGGATTTTGTGATGTGAGTCTACTTTTATTTCAGTTAAAGATCACAGTCTTCCTTAACCTCATCAGAAGAATGAATAAATCTGGTTCACTTCACCCTTAAATTTGTCTAGATTTCCTCCTCTGTTCAACATGCAATTTACCATGAATACAAGGCTAAGCAAGGTATGCATTTGTAAAAGATCCTCTGAGAAATACAGCATGCTGTGTAAGCACTTGTTTGCTGCCAGTATCAAGCCACAATGATGGAGACTGTGTATAAGACCCTACTACAATGTTAAAGAAAATGAAGAAAATTACAGCCCAGTTTACCTCCCAAACCTACAAATTCATGACTGGTCCTAGAGGACCATATTAGAAACTGGATTATAATTTGTAGCTACATGATTTAAATACTCAGTGTGGCTACTGTACAGTACTTTATGCATTTTGTTTGTGTGTTTTACTAAAGAAAAAAATAATGTGAGAATTTTATTATGGTGGAAGACTGCAAGTTGAACCAGATGGCAGTAATTATCCTTGAGAGAGTCTGGTTTCATCGTACACGGCAAAGTTGCAAAACCCAAGGGGCATACTGTGTCTTGCCTGGCTACTGAAATCAACAGAAACAACCGTTACTGTGTTAGTTTAGATTGTACATAGTTTTTTTTCCAAAAAAAAGGTAACCTCCCACCCTTGCTTTAGAGAAGGAAATAGAATGGACTGTTATTTGTTCAAGAAAGCAGCATTTGGTTTAGACAATTTCTCACAGCGATTCCTCTGCCTACAGCTCTTAGAGCTACGCAAACCCACTGAGAAAACAAAGGCAAGTGGGCTCTGATGATAACAGGTTCTTCACAGCAAAGCTTCAAACGGAGAGAAGGGGAGCAAGAAGGAAGAGCTGTAATAACAGGAAAATACTTGCTCTGTTAACCTTGCATGGGCAGCAGAGAGGTGGCCGGAGCTCAGTGCTCCTTCACCTGAAAGTCTTTGTGGTCACAGCTGCTGCCTTGAGTGCTAAGGTGAAAATGCAGGCGGCTTCCCTTCGCTTGCGCGGGCAGCTAAAGGCCCCTCCTGACCATGAAGACGTCACGTTGGCTGCTGGCTGCCTGCTGGCAGTCCGTGATGGGCTGTTTTCATATTCACAGCCTTCTGACACTGCTGGCAGCGTCACAGCATTTTCTTTTTATTTTAGGATGCTGAAAGGACTTAGTTTGTGGATTTGCTAGTTAGATTGGTATTCTTAAATTGAAGCTGTGTGTAGTTACAGGACAATATGATGTTTGAGTTCAGTAACTGCTATTTTGCTTTATGCATTTCTATTCAACATAGGCAAACTGCATTCAGCTAAAAGTTTGTAGATTCCCTATGAACCAAAAATGCAAAACAAACCAGCTTCTTTTGCGTATTCATCTCTTGCATTCCAAATACCAGTATTTCAAACAAGATCCACTTATGATAAGCTTCTGAAAATAGATGTTTATAATGAAAGCCACATTTTTACCTAAAAAGCAGATCTGTGGTCTCTGTTACAGACTCTGCACGAAAGATCTGTGACTAGTTTAGCTTTATACCAGTATAAAGGGGGCAAGACATTGGCCTTAAAAAAGACCAGCTTGGTACATCATGGAAAATACTGAGATATCTTAGAGCGAACCATTTCTTTTGGAGAAATACATGCATGTCCTTTCATAAGGTCAAATCCTATCCTCAGATGTTTCCATCCCACTGAACCCAAAACAATATTGACAATATTGTTTCCAAACATAGCAGAATGAAGCTTCCCATTAAAGTGCCCTTTCGTAACAAGCCATAGCATAAATGAGTTTAATTTTATTCTCAGTTACACCTGTATATTCTCACAGGCAATGCTAGAAAAATGTATACTATTGTGTTGAGGAGGAAAAAAAATAGCCTTTTTTTCATTGGGCATTTCTGGGCATTCCCTCCAAAATGAAAACACCATCCTTTACTCTCTCAAAAATCTCTTGCTTGGTGTTGGGTTGCCAATGTTGTTCTCAAGTATATGTGGAGAAGGACTTAAGTTTGAATAGCATACTATATAAATTGCATATTCTTGGTCACTTCAAGTAACACCTTTAGCTTGGAGGTTGTAGATTGCTCCTTTCTGTTGTCTCTCGTTATGGTAAAAGGCTGCAGACATAGTGCTGAGCAGGAGCTGCTATTTACCATGTTGCAGAAAGATGTGCAGATGCAGCTGACAATTAGACAGAAGAAGCAGTCAAACCTTTGCAGTGAACTTTTGTGTCCAAGGGCTGTTTTACTGTCCACGAGTCGGTGGGCTGATTGGCAGCAGGTTACTCCATCCTTGACAATGCTGGTCAGGACCAAGTCATCTGTTTCCCTTGGAGTGATTCCTTCTCTCAGGATGATGTCTGTCTTACCAGCCTCTATCTGTATATATCATACAGTTCTCACCATGACTGAGAAGCACCTGCCTCTGCATTGACTGCTTTTTTAGGACATAGAAATTGAAGTTGACATGCTAGAAGAACCACTGGAAAAATTGTCTACTGGTGAGCTTGGTCAATGGCAATAGCCCTAGAGCCATCTTGAGCTGATGAAAGCAAGTCCTTCTGAAATTAAAAAATAAATCCTAGTGCCTTTCTTTTCTTCCATCAGTATAACTTTGACCTCATTAATATTTTTGTTGATGTGTCGCTGCACATTTACCTTGGCAGTCCAAGCATGATGGGGCTGTAACCCAACTTAGGGGTATTAGTCACAAGACCTCAAGGGGACATACCTGATCCTCTGAGATTTCTAGATTTGCTAGAAAAACTCCTTCTAGGTAAATGTGTCTGCCTTAGGGATTACAGAGCAAGTTTTGCTGAGCTTGACTGCAGATTCTGCCAGCATCCCTGCAGCAGGACACCACAGTGATCTTTGTCACAGCCGCAGGGATCCTTGTCGCAGACGCAGTCGTGATCCTTGTCACAGCCAGCGCTGCTGTCGCAGTGCTGTGAAATAACAGCAGCAGCCACAGCCCCTGCCAGCTCCACCTTGGCCAAGCCTGCACGCAGACAGGCAGCACAAGCTCTGCGTCCTGCCGGTGACCCAGCAGTAGCGCGTGGTCTAAAGCCATCAACGCAGCCCCAAAGAGGGTATGCTTACTGGAAAGCGTTAGAGCGGACCAGTTATCACCTGCTGCATCACCGCGTCGGTTTGAACGTAACACCGGGCACCAAGACGCAGATCAACCCCTTGGCGGGAGAGAAGAGGCTTTCCTCAGGGCAGCTCTGCCTCCATGGACACTGGTGGGTCTGACCTGTGAGGAAAGGTTTTAAGACCTAAAAATTCAGAGCTTGTTTCAGTGATTACTTAGGGGGCACAATAGCAGCATAATGAATTTGAAGCATGGAAAAAATTTGCCTCGCTCTCCTGCTGCTGCATGTATAGACTACTTTTAGATCTGAGGCTTACCTTAGCCTGCCTGCGGCATTACCGGTGCACCTCTGGGCCTCTTCATGGTACTTCTTCCACAACCTCTTTTGCTTCGTACCTTCCCAGCCTGCTTGTGGTAGCAAGGTAAAGGATATTAAGGGACAGCTATTAAACTTTCTAATATTATGCAGGTACACTGTTTTCGATTCTGAATCTAGCTCTTGAGTTTTTCAAATCTTGAGAAACTGAAAAAGGCAAAATATGTTAAAACACATTTGTGAATGCACGTGCCCAACACTGTGTGTCCTTTACAATTTGCATCTTTCCTGCTGGCACAGAACTGATTATAAAGACTATTAAAAGGCAATTCAAGGTATATTAAAATCTTAGGACTTTATATCAGGCATCACTGTTCCTAGACAAAGCTGTAAAAAGTATTACTACATACAAAAGGCCGTCGATTGCTAATGTCATTGGTAGTCATTTGCTTTACTGACTGTAGTGTCCTATAAGACAAGTTTAATAGCCTCAAAAGTTTGACTAAGTGACCTTTGAGGGTCCCTTCCAACCCAAGCCATTCTATGATTCTGTGAAAAGTAAATGTCCTTAATGTGTGCCTGCACGGGACAGTTTATAGGGTTTCACAACTAAGTGTGTTTACTTGGTGGTGTCCTGCTTTTATCCATGCTTGCCTCAGTATTGTGATGCAGCGCTGCACATCGGAATAGCAAGAAGTGTCTCTCGAGTATTAGCAGCTGTTGCGTAGCAGCCACACTAGCCACGGATTTCACTGCTTGGAAATGAGCAATAATAGGCAGTCTTCATGATAATGGTTGCTCAACTTGCTTCTTTACACAACTGGAAAAGATCTTTCTGTTTGACTCGGAGGTAGTATTTCTGTATCTTTTTATCAAGAGAGATTCAAAGTACTTTCCCCCTTGGAAATGGAAGTGAATTTTTTTTTTTAGTTATATAGAATACTAGCAAGGGTTATATGTATATTACTGTAATTATTATGGTGAATTGAATCCAGTTTTTTCCCCGGGTATGTTGAAGTCTTATTTATAGGGGAATTGTTCTGATTCCTCTTCCAAAGGATATTTTCACTTTGAACCTCCTCTTTTTCCTTTTGTGAGGACTAATGCAGCCAGTAGTGCTGTGTAAGTGTATGTTCGAGCCGCTCTGAATTATTCCTGTGTTCCCTGGCAACTTCCCTTTTCTTTCTTTATCTTTCTGAGGTGCTATGAGGGTTTATGCTATGAGGCACCATTAGTAGAATAGACCTAACGATTGCATCGGTTTATTAGAGGCATCTAATGTATTTGCTGGACATCAGTTACTGCTCAGTAATGGAAATAGTTCAGGGGAATACTTCATGCAAAAGAAAAGTATTACAGTTCACCAAGAAGCTAGAAACCTGGCATTTTTCTCAGAGGCACGTAGTTTCCCACGTCCTCATTGCAGTGTGAAGTGTCACTGGTGGAAAGCTCACTTGTCTTGTTTAGATTTACCCATGTGTTTGGTGTAATTTAGACAGCTTTCAAGGTATAGTCACCCTTTGGATTCCCTGTGGGCAATTACATTGCCCCAGGCTCAAACTGGGAATCTCTTTGCTCAGGTTACATTTCTCTCACTTTGCCAGAGACGTGAGCTGATGGCTGCTGCTATGTATAATACTTAAGAATAATATAGTACATAGGTATAGTAATTGGATCTGTGTGTCAGTGTGGGAAGTTCAGTATATTGTGGTTTCAAACTTCTTCACAGCTATAGTATGATTTTTTTCAACTATTATTTGGTTTGGGTTTTTTTCCCTGTGGAGCTATACTAATAGAATAGAATAGTCCAGATTGGAAAAGACCTATAAGATAATTACCAAATTAAATTTCTTTTTTAATTATTTTTAAATTTGATGATGTTACTTTATTTACTTGCATCTATTTGGCTCTTGCCAGAACTACTTCCAAATAGCAACAACATAATTTAGTGGAGGAAATCAGCTCAGATGGTCTATGAAAGCTTTATTAAAAGGGATGCTGTCTGCATGCAGTGAATATTTAATCATTGCCTTTATTTTCTGCTCTAATTTTCAATTCAGTGTATTTTACAGGTTTTAATTATACAAAAAAAGACAAAAGGTATCCTCTTTTCTTCTTTCTCTTTGGTATTCCTAAGATAGTGTCATTTGAATTTGTCACTGAAAACTGTCTTTTACTGTTTTCAAGTAGGTTTTGTAGTCCTCCAGAGTCTCAGAATTTATGTTATGTTCAGCATTTCCAGATCTAGAAAAATAGTGGCTCAAACATTGATGCTTTTAAACCCAATAGAAATTTTGCCATTGACTTTAATAATGCTATGATTTACACATTTATTATTGGGTAGGCTAATAAGTTCATGATAATGCAGGATTTTTATTGATAATTTTGTAATGTTTAGGGATTTTCATTAGTACCTACTTGTGATTACTCAAAGCAGTCTTTTTTTTAGCCATAGTTAATTTATGGATTACTAGCAAATAAAATGACTTGATTAACAACTTAGGGATTTCAAATTCTGCTAAACATGATGTAGTTTTAAAATGTATTTTTAATACCTGTCATCTCCTACAAGTAGTTGGTATAATTTATATACAACATTAGTAGAAAAAGGATACTTCAACATTTTTATGTTAACTATTTTAAGCGCTGTCTTTTCTCACTTTTGTTTCATCTGAGGATCAAATTTTAGATCCAATTACAATTTTACTGAGGACTCCATAAATTATGAAACAAATAATATAGGTGGGTGTTTTTTATTTCAGAAGTTAGAAGATTAAACTTAGTTCCTCTAGAAGGCGGCAAGGTGTCTAAATTCAGACAACTTTTTGTTCTGCAGTATACTAGATCTTAACAGCATCAGCATCCACAGTGGCCTTTTGTTCATCCATGACCTAGCAAACTGCACAAATAACAGATCAATACACTGAGCTACAAATAGCAATTAAATGATCGGATGCCCAAAACATTTACTATTTCATTCCTACTATTGAGATTATCCAAACAATTAGCAAACATTACATTCATCAGAAAGAGTTTGCAGGGACTCAAGTGATGATATTCTTAAATTGCTGAACTGATTCCCACTTGCAGGCACAACTGGTTCTTTATACCTGGGGACAACATCACACGTGTTGGTAAGAGCAGGAGCAGAGGAATTTCGCAGTTTCTGCTTTTTGGTGGTTCATCCTGCTAGACATAAAAGCAGTGTTTTGTTGGTGCTTTTTGTGAATCATTTGCAAGAAGAAAATTTTAGCACACAGATGAAGAAAGGAGAGAAATGTTATCAGCAAATGTCAATGTATATAGATATTGAATTGTTTTCTCTGCCTCCATCTAAATCCCATTCATCACAGAAATAGTCTGTCAGCACTTGTTCTGTAGAGTTAGCCAAGTTGAAGACTCACTAGAAATACTGGGTTTGTATTTTCAGGTATCTCTTTGAGATGAAAACTGTCAAGTTTTAAGGTTTGACCCTATTAATTTTAAGATATAAATGATTGGAAATTGCCAATAGCTGAAACAAACTTGCAACCCTTTCTTCTGTGAGTAATCTCCACCCATAGCAGTGCCTTCATCAACTTCAGTCAGGTGAGGGTCGCAGGGTTATTCCATATTTTTTAGAAGACTTTGTGTATGGGCTTAGGCTGTTTGCTGTTCCTGAAGACCATGCGGTGTGGCTGAGAGGCTGGGAGTGTGAAGATGACTGTAATCCTGCAGCCTCATCCTGTTCAAGGTCATGGTTTACATCGGCTCAGTGAGGGTCAAGAGATTATAATAGAGATTCCAGATTTAATGCATTTTTCCTATTCAGATGCTCATTCTGCAGGTTCTTGGTGTTGCTGTTGGAGCTCTTGAGGTAGCAAAGCTTTACTCATCCAGAAGTGGTTGCGTCTGTGGACTGAGACCCCCTCTACATCAGAGCAGTAGCAAAAGGTTACCCACCTTCACTGGTTTGTCAGGTCCAGGACTTGTACAGTGAATACTACATGCCTGCTAAAAATAATAAAAGAAAAACAGGATATGTGGGGAGTGGAATGGGTTTTAAAGATGCTGAGCTGAATTGCAATCTTGTGCAAATGCATAGCTACTTTCACAGCATAAAATTTGCAACATCAAAATAAAAACCAGGGTTTGCTAGGAAACCAGAAGGCTGGTTATTGATTTGCTTCTATTATGAGCATTTATGCTCATATCTCTGGGTCACTGGTAGCTCTGGCAAGTTCTTAGTATTATGGAACTGAATCAATAATCGCTTACTTGCCCCTAATAATTAATTCAAATTCAGATAGCAGAGTATTTTTTTTCATTTCCATGCATCAGTTTGTTTTTTAATTTGACACTTAACAGAATTAAAATTGATCCTGCTGTGAACAGATGATGGTATTAGCAGCCATTGATGGTACTGAAGAACAAAAGTTGTCAATATTGCTTGTAACTCTTAACCAGGTCTAAGTGGAGAATGGAACATTCTCTTCTTGCAAAATTCAACCTGGGTACTTTTTATCCATGTTGAAGTTAAAATGTTATGGAAAAGACATTTATAAAGTAAAGAACCTTTATGAAAATGTCATTCACATAAGGTCTGCACCATGTTAAACCTCATAACAAAAATGATTCAATTGAACATTTTTCTGTTTAGTTCCTCTGTTATCATAATGCAAGCTGTATTGGGTGTTTCATTTTGTGCAGAGAAATATTACATATGCCAGAGAGTGTTGTGCTGCTATTGCTGTGAAAAGCATTGAATTTATGCATACGTTTGACAGAATCAAACAGAGAACTGTAGAGTACTTCAGGATTGAAGGGGAACTCTGGGTCAGAGGAGTAGACCTGGGTGGACCAGAGGTCATCTGGTCATATCCCCTCTCAAAGCAGGGCCAGGGAGATCAGGTTGCCCAGGGACTTGCCCAGGTGAGATATCTTCAACGATGGAGATTCCACATTTGTGTTAATTATGTTTTGGACATACTAGTCAGCTTTGTTTATGAGAACCCATTAATGTGCTGAGGCAAAGTCAGGTTTCCTTCAATAACATCGTTGCGGAATGATTTGATGATTCCAACACATTTGTCTAAAAAAATAAAAGAAAAATGTTCCAGAATGATTGTTCAGAGTTGCATGAAACTATCATATAAATTATATATATATAAATTATACAGCCTGTAACACACTCCCTGGTTTCTTGGTTCTTGTTAACTTCTGCTGTGGTCTGATGGAAGCAGATTAGTTTCTATCACACAGCTGCCATTAAACTCTTACTCTCAAGAAAGTTTTCTCCCAGACTTTTTTGTTACGCAGAAACCCAGGAGAGAAATTGGGGTGTCCTTTCTAAGACTCTGAAGTGAACACCTGTGTGCAGCCGTGAGTGCATAAAGTCCCAAAGAACGGGGATGGTACCTCTACAGTCCCAATTAATTTCATTTTATCTGCTCAAGATAAGTTTAACATTGTGAATATTCCAGTTCATGACTGGGCTATGTGGAAAGTATCATTCCCATCTGTTTGGCTACAGCCTGAACTTTGGGAGCTGGACAGTAGTCTCATCACATGTGGGCTTTTCTGTTTTCTTTTTTAATGGACCTTAGTGTGATGTTTTGCCTGGCCCTTTGAGTTAACACATAGTACTCTATTCCCTGTGTTCCTGGCACATAGGTGTGGAGCCATGACTTTGTGCTACCTTCACATTCAAGGGACTAATGAAGTGGAGCACTGCTTACTACTTTTCTGGCATAAAGAGAGGGCTTAAAATGAGCAGAAATCATAACTGAACTTGTATTAGGTTTCTACATGCATTTTTCATCACCTGAAAAAAATTGTCTTCGCAAACTAACTTTTTAATGAGAAAGCTTCTAGTGTTGCTGGTAGCAATGAGTAAGTGTCTAACTACCTATAGCACTTCTTGTTAGTTCATTAAAAGGCTAGCCTTCCTAATTACATTTGCATGTCTTTCCATAATTTGTACAGACCTCAATAATTAAATAGGTGATAATCTGTCAGCAGAATTGCAAAAGACCTTGATCCTTAAATATGCAGTCTCTCTGGCAGTATTGACAGTTATATAATAGGATGTTGCCTTTCTTACTTGTTTTTTAACTGAATGTTAGATGCTGTTGCTCGTACTAACTTCACAAATGGTGTGTCATGGAACGGATGAAGACACTTTGGGGTGGATCCAGGCAATCTGTCCTCTTGCTCCTTGGTCATTCCAAAGACAGATCTAATTTCTGGTTTAGGTATTTGAAACTGTCAGTGTTTTTATTTCACTAATAAGTCATTTTAAAATCTGAAATTAATGCTATTTTTCACTGTTTGAAGGCCAGTCCTCTTCGTGATGCTTTGGTGGCCGAAAGATGGTGAATAAAATACGTATCAGGTACCTGCAGCATAATTTCTCTACTGGTGCAGAGGTGAAACTGGCGAATTGGTGCTCACCCTCTGAAGGTCAGAGCACAGACTGAGTTGCGTAACTGGAAGTGCTCAGGGCTTACAGTGCTGTTCTAAGTACATTTACCTGTTTTCTCTTTTATTTGTTTTTTCCTTCAGACAGATAGAAAAATAAGCCGTCCTAATATATTTTCTTTAATCCTTTTTTACTAGGTCTTCAGTTTTAGTGTAATTTTACCTCTTTAATACTCATGTGAGTTAAATGCTTTATGTCTGTATTTCATGTGGGGAAATGCCTCCAAAAGCATTCATTTAAATATAACAATTTCACTGCATTGCCCTCTGAATAATTTAGAGCAAAACTGTCCATCATTAGATGAGATTTGCGCACGCTTATCGGTGCAGTGGCTCACTTTCTGGTCATCTGAAAAGCCTTCAGACTCTCACCCGTGAGTTACGGCAGTCCTCAGCGCTCAGCTTCTGGCAGCCTCATCCCCAGGTGTTGGGGTGCTGCCGGCTCTTGGCTCACCAGCTCCTCTTAGTCTTCCCTGAGAGCAACGCAGGGCAATTATCTTTCTGACCCATTTGGCTTATCCCATTGAAGACTGTACTTGGAGAGCAAGGTCACAGCTTTACATCTGCATCATTACCTTCTGAAATACTTGTAAAATGTGCCATTTTAGCACTACATTATGCATTCTGTCCTCAGGACAAGGGAGCTAAGCTGGAACAGGGAGAAAGGAAAATGACGGCTGTGTTTCAAGTTAACGTTCGTACCTGCTGGGACGTGTCTTTGACAGAGGGTCATGTGAAGGTAGTGCAAATGGTGCGGGAAGGCACTTTGCTGAGGTCAGAAAGAGAGATCACAGGCTGAAAGAGGGGTTTCTGACCACCTGCCTGGACAAAGTGATTTCATCCGGGCTTTCTGCTATTGGAATTGTCCCTGCGTGGTTTGTCAACTGCTTGCAGCATCCTCTTTAAATTATTTCAGTTTGTGCACATGTTGCGAATAAAAATACGCTAGGAGAAAATAAGAAGGAGTATCTTCTTTTTCCAGAAAAGCTTGCAACCTATGGCTGATTCCTCCAAATCACTACTCTTTTGCAAAAGGGCAACCATATGTTGTAAATAGCAAACAGCAATGATAAAACAGCTGAGAAAACTTAGATAAGAACCACAGATTGAAAAAATAGAATTATTAAGGTCTGAGAGTTTTCGTAGTGTGCAAAACCTTGTACTTTATAATTTCTACTATTCTATTTTTTTAATCACATTTCATTGAATGTTAATTTATTCTGATGAAGGGATGTATCTGCTGCTTATTACACCTATCTGCCTATTTTGTGAGCTTCAGTGTTGTCCTGAGTTTCATGTTAGATTGTTATGCAGTGCCACCATTATATTTAAAAAAAGTCTTCATTTAAAAAAACCCATAAACATCATTGGCTGTTGACTGTACTTAGCAGAGGTCTTCTGCATCTCTGACAGACTTTATGAATTCTTAGGTTTGGACTCTTTTGCTCGTATGTGTATTGAAGTGACCATATAATTGATATATATATATATATGCATTTTTCTAGTTGTGGAGTTTATTTCTTCCAGCAGCCTCAGAGCTTACCAGCATCACTAGTAGAAGAGCAGAAAGAAATTCAGCCTTTATTTCCTAAACATATTGATAAATGAACAGCAGCATCTGCCAACCATCTAATATAACATGGTATACAGGCTGTGATGTTAGATGTAAAGAGCTGATTTGGCAGGATTTTTGAGTATAAATCAAGTGACTTGTAAGCAGATGATATACAAAATTTATAGTCTGCCTCAGTATTTTCCCCAGTAATCACATGGGAGTGACAACAGAGTTCCCGCTCTTCGGTTCAGGTATTTTATAAACTTGTCTACCTTCTTGCTATCAAAATATTGGTGCAAAGAATTACGATTGGGTGCCTGTGTGATGAGAGAGTGAAAAGGATTGCCCTTCGAATGATGCTGAGAGGGTATGCCATGGAGCATAACTCTTGTTAAACAGTTGGGTCAAAGCTAAAAACAAGCTCAAAGCCATTAGCTTTTAAAAACATGTTTTGCTGGTGGCATGAAGGGTTTTTTTTAACCTTGTGACTCCTCATTGGGCTTCAGATAGAATTCACATCAAGGTTTGGGGAATTATCGTTACCTAGGCTACCCTGGCCTCCATCAGTGCCATGCCTACAATACAGACAGTCTTTGTATAAAATGCCTAGAGCCACTCAAAGTTATACTTCTAGAAATGGCAGTAATATTAAATAGGTAATATTAAAGGTAAAAATTCCTGGCATTTCCTAACATTTTCCCCTATGACTATCAAGAGGAAGAAACTTGTATTTCAGCTTCCTTCGTACAGTAAGTGTTGGCTAAGGTGGATTTAGCTACTTGACTGCGTCATGACAGAAAAAGATGAGAACTGTATAAGTTAAATACCAGGCACATGATTAATATTTTTCCAGGAATCAGCAAGGCAGTTTATATTAACTAGAAGGAACAGCTAAAAAGTTGGGGGTTGTACATCAAATTGACTTAAATAATACTGGATTTTGAAACTTGCCCCACATTCAATTATCTTTCTCTTGTTCTTTTCTCCTTGTTTGGTGAGGCTTTCTTTATTTTACCAGGAATCAGCTGAGTAACATTGGTGCAATATTCCCTGTGGAAGCTCCAGCACTGGTGTCCATTGTTCAGTGACATTGTGTCCCTCATGTGGTCAGTCCCACCAAGGGTGTTTTTGTACCAGTTGCTCTAAGTTTATATATAATTTTTTTTCCCTTCCTAAAATTAATCTAAGGCATTTCAAATACTTGGTCTCAAAGGCACAGCTGATTCATGCGGGAGCTTTTCAAAGCAAAAATGGTAGTAATGTGCCCAAATTCTGTTTTCCTGCTGTGGGAACAGGGTGCTGAAAGGGCTTTGTGCCTTTGAAATTGCCTTTCCTTTAGGTCCCCAATTAATTTTGGTTTTGTTTGCTTAAATATTGCGCATGAAATATTTGACAGTTATAGTCCTTGATTGAATTATGAATAGAATCAGCTAAAAATCCACTGTTCTTTCATGTTTCTTTGTGTCATTCAATAGCTCTGATCTGATTTTTGAAATACATTTACAAATTCTTCTTGGAGTTTCATGACACCATCACATCTGTAGATTTAGAGTTCTGATGCAAATGATGATCTGATTCTGTTAAAATTACTGGTCTGCCAAAACATTAAAAATGTTTTCTATTCTCTCCATCTGCTATATGCCTGAATACATTCCAGTATTTTATTTATGTTATGGACTTTGTTTTGAATTATGTTCTTTTGCTGCATGCATGAAGGTTTTATGAAACTTTCTTCTGGTATATCACTATTGGCAACAGCTGGTCCTCCCTTCATTAAGTACCTGATGCTTTTGGAAAACTTTTTGCTCATTTGAAAGAGTAGTATTTCTGTTGTTTGACATCATTTTAGTGTCATATCATTTGTAGTTAATTTGTAAAAAGGAAGCTTGGGGTAAGATAAAGTTATTGGGATTAATTCATCCCTGTTGAAAGTTCACTGACCTATAAACGTATGTTACAGGTCAATATAGCCCTCCATTTTTCTTCATGCCTACATGTAACGAATCATTTCTTTACAGCCTGGATATTTACTTCCACATGCTTCTCCTGTGAGCTCTAATAAGAACAACTCAGAGATGTTGCTTGGATTTCATTTTAGGAGTAGTCCCTAAAGATCACTGCTTAACAGTTGTTTTCAAAACACTAAACAGATAAAAGGTATAAGAAAACTCCTTTACCATGCAGTCAAATATTTCATGATATATGTATAGTTTGTACTCCCACTTCAGCACAGAATGTAAGAAATCATCTTTAGATTGCTACCAGCATGATGTGTCTCAGAAAAGCAGTGCTTCCTGGTCTAATCGGAAATATTAGCAGAAATGGTGAGGATCAGGGATTTCATGGATTAATATACGGGCAGAAGGGATTTTTTGCTCTTTAGTATAAAAGAAGTCATCCAGTGATTCTGTTGAAAAGGTTTAGATTAAACATTGACACAGAAATATTGCACTGAAACATAAACAGATGACTTCAGAATGACTGCAGTAAATGCAATTATGCTTCAACCCACAATAATCTTGAGGTATTTTATTAGATGTTAATAACTTTTGGGACTACGTTGGTTTCTACTTAGGTCTTTCAAGTAAGAGTTACTCTGTGCACAAGATGCCTGCAATATGAAGAAGGTAGAATGTGTACGAAGGATGTTTCTGAGGGCTTAAAACCATTTGAGATTTATTAATTTTCTGGATTTGGGTTAACATGGTTCCATGAATAGGCACAAGGCCTGGAGAGTGGGATTAGGAAGGTTTCCAGAGGCTCTGAACTCATGTCAAGCAAAACTGTCATGCCAAGCAGCTAAGTCAACTGAATAGGGAAAAGCCTTGAAAGTGCTTTATCAGTGCTTAATGTTTGTAAATTTTATTCAATTAATTTACAGCTGCAGGGCTCATGAGGATAAAAATAAAGTTATGTAAAGTTTTGATAAGGAAGCAGCCAAAGACAAACAAAAAAGTTTGATTAGCTCTGGATGTTTTTAAACAAGTTGGCAAGGAAACAAAATTACGAGCAAGTGTTGCAGAAGAAGATGCATTTCATCTTAGGAGTTATTGTAGTCGACTGGACCGGTAGCAGAATGCCCGCTAGTGCCCTGCATGAAGTGCCTGCAAGGTGTGCTTGCCGTTTGCTTTCCCCTCTGCCAAGAGGTGCCTCAAAGAAAAGTTGTGACCCAAATAAAAGCCTCTGGAAGCTAGTGCTATCAAAAATACTTAACAAATAAACGTTTTGCCTAAAATTACTGTTATTTCTGTGACACAATTAAATGGGATTTACGTCAGGCAAGAAACAATAGTGGAAAAGAGGATCTGCCAGCGGGCAGCCAGGGTACTAAAATACGAGCTTCACACAAAATATCAGTGCCTCCGTTGCAGGCTTGAAGACGACTGACTCTTGAATAGAGTCATAAGCCATGCCACTGCTTATTAATTTTGTATTTTTTTTCTTGGGAGGATCAGGGAAACCCTCAACTCTCCCAAGAGCCTTTTGGATATATCTTGGGAAGGTCAGAGTTAGGGCTGCCGCCCCACTTCTCTGCTACTTGTGGATGAGATAGAAGCGGTGTTGCCCATTGATCTCTTACTTTTGTTGCTCATGTGGGGCTGGGATAGACCAGACTTTTCAAACCAAGCTTACGCTGATCCCACCCTCTCATATGCAACACGTGTTACTGAGGTAGCAGTTTCTGTTCCTTTTAGTCATATGTATTCATTATTTTGTGTTTGCATTAGTGAAAAGAGCAGTATTTTTGTTGTTTTCTTACATGCATTGTTAATTTTTAGACTTGAGTTTCCATTTCTCAGCATTGTTTCTTAAAATAAGATTAGCAAAGTGGATTATCCAGACAGCTCTTTCACTTCCAGTCATTGTGAAGTTTATATTTTATTGGGAACCTTCTGCCAGTGTATCTACAATGAAAAGGGAAATTCCATTAAAATCGAATTTTCACATGGGAACCCATGCACTTTTGCTGAAATATTTTGATTTACTTTGGGAAAATCTAAACAAAATACCTCCATTTCAGTCAGGTCACTTTAAAAGCAAACATTTCAATTTGTCAACAGCATCTTTTAAGGGAGCGAGTGCTATAGGTTTGATGCATCCCAGTCACATCAAAGTTGTGGCAGATGCACTTAGAGAATGCTGATCTGTCTGGAAACAGGAGCTTTAACTCAGTCAGAAACTCAGCCTGCACCTGGGCAAAATGTAAACTGCCTTTTCTGGGAACAGAGCGGAGTCTTGAGAGGAGAAAAGCAGCACCATCCTTGCTTGAGTCTCTGCTGCGTCTATCATGGAAGTCCTGCAATTTTGAGAGAGACCTACGGACAACAGGAGGTTACTGGAGCTGTTGGTGATGGTGTTTGCTAGTACCTTTTCTGCAGAGGGCACAGCTACCCGTGTGCCCCGGGATGCTGCTGTCCCACAGTCGGTCCTTTCGCCAAGGGTTCACTGGGCTGGTAGAAGTTTATACCCAAGGAACTTGGATCGTATCTGAATGGCAGTGAATTGCTTTCAGAAGTTGGATTGGTTTCTGAAATTACAGTAACTGTATCAGATTAGGATCTTTCTTACAGTGCTGTTGGTCTGGAAGAACTTGAAGGCTTTGTAAGTGTAAATCATGCTATGCGCTATTGTTATTTGACTTTGAACTCACTGTTCATGGTTGGATGCTTAATATGTTTTGCAATCTCATTTCCATAAGTATTTGAAAAGAAGCAAGTCTTCCTTTATTCAGAAACTCTGCTGACATTTTTAGGATTGGAGGAAAAAAAGCTTTCATTGAGACTTCCTTCTGATCTTAGAAGGATACTGGGACCGAGTGCCCAGACTTTCTGGTATGGTTTGCATGCCTTCCAGTGAGTCTTTTACACTGGGACAGCTGGTGACAGTCATCTGGATTTGTACTGGGAGGGTTTATACAATGTCTTGAAGGACATTTTTTAAGGTTCTACTGAAGCTTCCTTAATTTTTCCCATGTCCTGTACCTAAGTTCGTGATTGTGAAATACAGTAGGATGAACATTCATTTGTGCTCAGCTGTATAATTTATTTAGATTTCATGGTTTGTGAGTAGTCCTTAAAATTTAAAAAGTACAGAAAGAAACTTTGTTACCACAAGACTACGTCTGTTTTTTTTTTTTAATAATAGCAATAATTCCCCCAGAAGGAAATACGTACATAATTTACGATCTTCCCTATAGACTGGGGTTTGGGTACATTTTAGAAACATAATCTCAACTTCATAGAAGAGATTCCAGTCTACCTCTGCAGTACAGAAAAGATACCAGAAGTTCATTATCTTTATGGTTTGGCATGGCCAGTTTTGGTTTTATGTGCTATTTGCCCAGTTTAATTGTGTTTTTCCTTATTTCCTTCCCCAAAGACCTCTGTGGATAGTTGGCAGAGCACTATCTTAAAACTGAAACCTGAAAATTTTTGTACAGTGTGACAGCTTATCCATTGCTTTTCATTGTCACTGCTAAGAGCAAAATGATCGATCCTGCAGTGCTATAAAATTGCACACTTAAAATCAAGTGCTGTATTTATGTGGAGCTATATGTGAACTGAAGTTATACATATGCAGTATCAAACTTTGGACAAGATTCAGATTTTTCTATCCTAACTTTGCATGAAAAAATAAGGTAGAAGGTTCCTCTGAAGCCTCTGAAAATATTTGGCTTGGTATTCATGAAGGTAT
Source organism: Sagittarius serpentarius (assembly GCA_034782735.1). Classification (NCBI taxonomy): domain Eukaryota; kingdom Metazoa; phylum Chordata; class Aves; order Accipitriformes; family Sagittariidae; genus Sagittarius; species Sagittarius serpentarius. The sequence continues at coordinate 4,593,689 of JAVKLA010000049.1, forward strand.
GTGTGAATATATAGATAGCTTCTGCACTTTAAAAACAGACTCCAAAAGCCATATTTCTTTCAGGTGTTTAGAATGATCATGGTTTGCATCTCACTCAAGTGACAGTAAGTTTCTGAAATGGTAGTCATGACATATCGACGCCTTAATCACAGCCCTAATTGCAGATGATTTTTCAATGTATTGTGTCCAGCCTGTTTATTTCTGTGTTAGAAAAATAAATTATGTTTCTATATAGGATTCGTTAATGATGGTAGAGAAATAAAGCAAAACTCTGCTGTAAGTTGCATCTATTATTAAGAATCTCAGAGTATTAAAAGCATTAGGATGATGTGTTACAATAAACCTATGATTAACCTAAGCCCTCTCTTCTTAAAGAGGAGAAAGCCTTGATTCATCACCCAGGGGTAAATATATGTCACTGATGTCAGTTATTTGATATCATATGATATACAGTGATTCTATGAAATGAATAAAACTTTAAAACCGAAGATATTTAAAGAAGCAAATAACGAACTGTTTGAATTACCAGCAGTCACGGGAAAGAGGGACTTGTTCTCATAAATAGTGATTTGGTCAGGACTTAAATGAGATCATTTTATAGCAGAAACATGGGAATATTTTATACATTATATGGGAAGTATTATGAGATGAAGAATTTTCTATACCTACACAACATACCCACTTTCTGATACCTGCTGTAATTTGTGTGTGATCCATGCACTTAGTCCATTTTTAAGTCTGTCGCATTATTCCCTATATTACAAAATGCCCACATACTATTAGTTTCTATTTTGGTGGACAAAAAGTAAAAACTGCTTCTGTAAAGTCTAACCAAGAGCCTTGGCAGGCATTTCTGGACTTTTAATTTGATTGTATTTATCTATAGCATTCAGTGTGGCTTAAAAAATAAAAGTTGGGAGGAGAGGGAGTTCTGTTCTTCGTAACATCTCAAGCTATGTGTCCTAGTGAACTTTAATGCAGTTGGAAAAGACTGATCCTATGGCTGAGGGCTCCCAAGCTCTCTGATATGCAGTTCCTCTCAGTCTTAGGAGCAACAAGTCTTTGAGACATACTTTTTCCTTTAGGCTTTAAAGTCTAAGAGATGCAGATATGTTCAAACAGGTACTGTCTTCGTACAGTTGCACTTGCTCTGCCTTTATCCTTTAGTTGAACACGTACTTCAGTTCCCTGTAGCCTCTGCGCTGCTCTGAGGGCTGCTTTTTGCCTGACCCTGGCCCTCAAACCATCGAGATACCTGGGGGGGTGTCAAAAAGCCACCATTTGTTCAGCCCAGCATTCGTGTCCCCGGTGCATTGCTTGTCAATGCTGGCCAGTGCCACTTTCACTGACAGCTGTGCTTGGAAGCGTTAGTGACTGTCGGAAGTGTGGTCTGGAAATGGTTTATTTATAAGAAGATAATGGAGGTGGACATTGGACACAGACACTGCTGACATCTTCATTTAGGCCTAAGAGCTTCAAGAACATTATTTGATGGAGGCTGACTTTCAAAAAACATTTGCTCAATGAGGAGGTGCTCAGTGAGGTTTCCCATTTAAGAAATGTCCATCTTAGGGGAAAACAAGAACATAACAAAAGAAGCAGCCAGGCTGATGTTGTTTCAGGAAACTGGTTTATTGATTAATAATGGCAATTAATACTCTAAATGCAGTAAAACTGTGCTGGGCCAAAAGCAATATTTGAGAAAGCTGTTCTTCCCAGGGACAACTGACACATGGGGTTGAGGTGTGATGCTTGTACCTGGTTGACTTACAGCTAAGATTTCACCCTATTTTGTAGCTTCTGTTTAAAGCATATTGAGTTTTTAATGAGATTTCAGGAAGTTACTGTGTTTTGCAGCCATCCTTTTTACTTTCTTTATTTTTGCAATCTACTAATGTTCTCTGACAAAAAATAGCTGTCTGCAAATGGTAGATAATGTGAGGGAGATATAGTTGCCTGTAAATTTTCTTCTAGAGAAATTTAACTCTGAGTTCAAGGAAGTCTGAATGAAAACAAGATAAGACGTGGTCAGGAGTGTATTTATGAGTACAGAGATCTTCCTGCTACAGGGGCACTTGACAAGAACCAGAGAAGGCATGTGAAGAACCAAGTATACGGCAGGATTGTTTCTATCTCTGTGACTACTTCTCTCCTCTGCCTATGCGGAAATCTCTGAATTTTCAGTCTTTATTCGTCTCCTTGATTTTATGTAGCTTAATCCAGGACTGCTTATGGCAATTTACTATCTCTTTATAGTGCAAATGTTTTAGTCTCTGCTATGAGACAAGTTTCCCCTACCAAATTATTTTCTTACCTCTGTGCAATCTTTGCTCTGCCTCAGGTGGGAACTAAGGGGACAGATATACTGCCTGCAATATTTTTCTGTTACATTGCAGAGAAACTCAGTGTCTTAGAGTAGTATTTTAATCTTGTAGTAGCTTATCTTGGAAAGAGGAAAGCAAAGATTAACAAAAGCTTTATTTTTAACATTATTCTGTAAGTGATCTAGATTTCCTGGCATCTATCTCAACGTTACTAGTTACATCCTAACTAGTATAAAATCTTTAGCTTCTTTTCAAAATACATGTTGTCTCCCCGTTATAGAATCACTTACACTACTTCTTCAGAAATCTTGTTCCTGAAAGGCAGCTTGGAATAAGGGTCATCTTTGTTGCTCAATAGTGACAAGATGCTGCAGAATTTATCTGCGTTCAGTCAATCAGAGAGGACTTTCAGTTCCTTGTGGAAGAGAGAAAAGTGCACAGTCTTTGGTGGATCTTCCTATTACTAGCTGTCTGTGAAATATATTAATTAAAATGATGAATTGGACCCCTTTCCATTTAATAATTTGATTGAAGTATCTTCTAAGACCTGAGGGTAAAGCGTATAGTTCTGCACAACGCAGTGTGTGCGTGTGATATCTCATCAGATGCCGGACTGTACTGAAGGTGCCTGTGACATGCTGATTGCAATATGTTCCTCCAAGGGATCACGCATGATGTGGAAGATGTGTGTTGTACGTCGTGCTATTACTCTGGGTAACTGGATCGCACTTAAAAGGCAGAGTAATGGGCATGCCAGGAAGAAAGCTAGATTGGCATTCAAGAGGTTAATTAGAATGGGAGAGAGCAATTAAAAGGACGTGAGGAAGCCTTCATAAAACTGTAATTGAGCGCTCTTCTCTAAACGATCTCATTAAATGAGGCAGAGGATTTTTTTATTGTTGTTGAAATTCTGAACCTCCCATTAAGATTGTCTAATTAGCTTTCTGAAAGAAGAATTATTACAATACCTTAATTTTTGAAACTTTTTGTCATTCTCAACGTACTGCTAGGTATGTTTTATGTGGATGTGTTTTCCTTGGCCTCAAAATAGGGAAATAGAAGTGATAATATTGCTTGGGTGTGAATGTCACGAGTATTATTTTTATTTGCCCAACCTATGAGACAAATGAAGATTTAGCTCTTAGTTTCAGTAATTGCATTGTTGTATTATGTATATTATGTGGTAATGTGGCTACACGTGCAGAATACAAATCAATACCTCACCAGCAAGTAACAGATGGATGGCTTCTGTGAGAGAACTTTGTTGTCCATTTATCGATCGCAGTTAGTAGTTTATGTTAGCAGAGACATACCATAACTACTGGTGCCAAAATAAACATCAGTTTGAATAGTGGTCCAGTGAGAACAGGTTCTTGCTGGTTTACTTGGTAAGTGCAGTCATGTTAACTGCTAGACTCCTCTTTGGTTGAACTTAAACAGAGTGCAGGGACTTGGAGAGAAAAAGGAAGGGAAAATGATTAACATTACGTTTGTGTTGGTATAAAATACCTTAAATATTGTGAAGAAGTAAATTATTTAAATCACAACAAATAAAGCCTGTCAGGGAAAAAAAAATTTAAAAAGACACAGTGAAATGCTGCTGATTTAAAACCAACCAAACAAGAAGCAATAGCTTTGCCTAATGTGATGCCATTGGTATTCTCGCTGTATATCTCTGTGTCAATGATTTATCTTGTTTTTCTTTTCTATCTCTGGATGAAAGACCCACAGAACTGCAGGAGCACATGTGGAGAGAGGACAGCAAAACTCAATGTGCACAAAATCTTGTTGGCGTAGAAAGTAAGCAAAATGAAAACAGAAGGAAAACTTCGTATGTCTCTGCTTCCCTTATCATGACCCTGGGTACTGTGTGCTGTAGTGGTAAATGACCACACAGTGATTAGATTACGAATTATTTTTGAAGTTGTTGGTGTCCTTCCAAAATCTTTTAAAGTGATTTACATGTGTGAGTGTGTGACACACATCTCCGGGATATGTTTATGCTGTCATTTTGGCTCACTGTTTTGCGCTGTGGCCCCGGCTCTCTGATTGTCCGGTGCCAGTTGTCTTCTGGCCTCCTCTGGGCACAAAACCAACTTGTTCCCTCTTAGAGGAAACCCTGGCTGCTGAACACAGATATATTGACATATTTTCCACATATCCACTGGGGCCTGCTTTCTACAGAGCAGTGTAAATATAACCAACCTGGAACAGCATGGATGCAAGCCAATACATGCCATTTGCTGCCAATTTTTCTTCTATATTGCAAAACCAGTCTAGAGGCATCCACAGTATACCCTTACTGTAAACAGCATTGCTCTGATTAGTCATAGTAATAAAAGTCTATTTTTCTTAAATGGCTCTTCAGTGAAGTACTAATTAACTCTAAGGATTTGGGAATCCACATTGTGTAGCTTGTGTTTCCCATTACCAACATATGTAATTTATTGTAAAAATACAGGGGTGGGAGAAAACAGAGATACAGTACATTTTAAAAGTGATGGGCAGGTAGTAGTTTTTAGTCTCATACAAACTCCTAGACATAAACAAGGAAGGACCCTGGAGGAAATGTGGCTTTTCCCCTCCTGTCAGTAGGGTGTTTTGAGGGTGCCTTGCCTGTGTTTGCTCTGGCTTTTTGCTCTTCAAGTCCAGCAGATACCATTACCCCTCAGTTGTGTCCTGGCAGCTGCACTGGCTGCATTTTTATCCCCAGAGTTTTAGGAATATGGGAAATTATAGGGGGAAAGAAGTGGCCCAGAAGTACAGCAAACTTTTTCTTTCCTCTTTTACCACTTACACCCATTATCTATTTTATTTAAGTAAATTTCTGAAGAAACTGTGCATATACAGGCTTGCCCACACCAGCCACATGTACTGGAAAACAGCTGTGGCAAATTCAAACAAAAGGCATAGCACATCAATTCTTATCCCTTCCGGCAGACTTGGCTGCTTTTTTCTAGGGTTGAATCCTGTAGTTCCTGGAAGGATTAGGAAGGTCCCACAGACCATTGGACCGATGCCTTGCTTGCGTTCCCTTCCTAGTAGGGGGAGCACAGGACACCCACCTGCCATGTTGGGTGCCGTGCCATAGATCATGCAGAGAAATAATGAGAACCACTCCTCCTGACAGCCGGCCTTTGGGGGGGGCGGGGGGGGCGGCATTTTTTTCTCTTGAGGTGTATTAGGAAGCTCAAAGAAAATGCAATGGTTTGCATGATTTAGCATACAGAGAAGGTACCAGAATTCAGCCTGATGTATAGGTCACATCTGTGGGAGGAAAAAAACAAAGCCCAGACTGTGGTTTGCTTCATCACTGTTTTATATTGTGAATTATGCTCACAGCTGGCTGAATTTGACTTAGAAATGTGACTGACATTGCACGTACTCTTTGGCCCTTCTTTATCTTCTGCTGAGGAGGAAAGAAAAAGCCACTCCATCCTTAAATAGAGATCTTGAATAGGGAAGCCAGAGGCATGCAGCACATAACAATTGGATGATTGTAATAAATAAAACTTGGTACTTTTCTTATTTTCTGAATGCCCTTGCCAGACACTCTTTCCTGATACTTTGCCAGCTAATTAGCATCTTGTGATAGTCGGTTCGTTTTAGGGTGATAGCAAAGCTTAATTTTTGCTGTTAATTACTTTCCATCAGTTTTCCATCTCTGAATGGACAGTACGTGTATCTATACTATTACTGAACAGAAAATAGCCCTCCTAGATGAAGTGAAAAAAAAAGTAGCTTGTCTTCTCTCAATAATTTTAATGTTTGCAAGAGAATGAGAGTGGATTATGACACATTTCATTTTAAGTGTAAATGCTAATTCAAATTGATTGTAAATTCTAACAAAATCATAAAGGCAGTATGCAACTCAGAGAAGTGTTTCCAAATTAATTTCTGAAATATTTCTAGATGCAATTAAAATGTTTTAAAACGTTAAAATGTTGGCTCAGATAAAGAATTTTTATTTAGTCATTAGGCAGAAAAACAATTCTAAAACAATGCGATCTTTATACTATGACCTATTAATGATATCTAATGGAAATAATTGAGAAGACAGCATCATGTAGCTACGCAATGAATTCTCTGAAATATATGAAGGTCTGAAAGCTGACGAGATGACAAGCTGGATAAAATTGCTGTATAAACACAACTTGACTATGGAGCGTAGACAACAGTTTCTTTAACTGTAGGTTTTGATTTAGCAGGACTTATACCTTATCTGTGCTTCTGCTTTCTGATAGATGCAAATGTAGCACTTTGTGAATATCCCTATTTTGTAAAGGTCCGCCTCACTTCTTTGGTGATGGAAAGTGAGGAGTTGTGTATAACTGGGGAATGGAGGCAGGCTGCCGAAGTGATTTTTGTTAGCGGCATCATTACAAACCTTACCGAGGCTTCTGCTGAAGTGTTACCAGGATAGTTGCTGAAGTCTGTTTATTTTGGGCTGTGTAGCTGTGGAAGTTTGTCAGTAGCACCCAGAGGTGAGGAGCCAGCTCTTGTGCTTTCTTCTCACTGTATCTGCAAAGTTGTCATCCAGCTCCAAACCTGAGGTGATGCTGATTTCTGTGAAGGGTGGAGTCCTGTCTATGGTTTGCACTTGCTCAGCTCATCAGCAACCTCCCTCCTGAGGGACGCAGCCCCCTCAGATGCCAGAGAGGGGCAAGTATGGATGTGTCCCCTCTCTCCCTGCCTCCCATTAGTGCATCACCCAGGAGCGTGCTGGCTGTGTGTGCTAAGGGGAGGACCAGGCCATTCAGCCATGGCCTGCCACTTTGAACACCATCACCAAGAGCTCACAGCATGGTGCGGTACCTATTCAGTCTAGTGAAAGCTCCTCTCTTGATTTCTTATAGCTCTGAATCAGATCCTTAGAATGGAAGGTGCTTGTTTTTTACAGGTACACTTGGCATTGCTACCATCTGCTTCTAATTTTCTCTAAACTAGTAAAAGATACATGTAACCAGAATTGTCTATCTGTGCACATTGCAAGTACTAAAGTTAAATAAGTAACACCACAGCATTCAAACTTGGCAAAAGCCAAAGTAAGGTCTGTCAGCGGGAACAGATTTTGCCTGGCTGATCGATGTGAGAATGGAGTAAAGGTGGCCGCCACCCTTTATGTACTTATGGTCCAGCTGTTGTATTAGCACAAGGCAAGCTAGGCCTAACACTCATTTTCTGAGTTTGGCTCTGAGAAAGAGATTGTGGTTGCAACAGGAAGGGTGCCACTGCCTTTGTAGGTGCCAGAAGTGTCCCTGAAAGAGTTGTCTGAGTCCTGCTAGACTCCCTGTGGCTGGTGGAGGTCATGATACCTGTTCTGGGGAAAGGTGGGGAACCCTGGGCAAGGGGATGGTGCCTCAGGAATTCTGCAGGAAGCAAACTTGGGATGAGTAGTTGAGTTGGATTGTTTTGCTCTTAGTTGTCTAATTCAGCCAAAACTAGTTGAAGAAAGAGGAAGAAGTTAGACTTCAGCACTATTTATCCTTCTTAAGAGTGTTACAGCTTTTGAACGTTGGTAAACGATACAGGGTGAAATTTGCAGGTGGTGAATTCAAAGCGAAATGAAGAAGCCAGTTCTCTGCATGATATGTTGTTAACCAGTGGAAATCCTTGCCACAGGACATTGTGGATATTAAAAGGTTACACAAATTCTTGAGAGTATTCTCTTGAGAATTAGTAAATGTACGAAAGCATGCTTGGCTTAAGAAAAGCTCTGGCTGTAAATGTTTGGAGGATAGGAGAGTACTTGGAGGAAGTGTAGTTTGTCCTCTTCATCTGCTCATTCCTGAGGCTTTTGCTTAGCCACGTACCTCGTGGCTCTGTTCTTGTGGTTTTGTTGAATGCCTTGCCTGCTGGATTGCTCACAAACTTTCTTCCATAGTTATTTGCTTGTAGTGTCATATGTCTGTGTATCAGATGGTTTCTGGCCCTGAGCAGATGGCTGGTTTTTATTTGTTTTTTTGAAGTAGGATAATTTCAGAAAGTCATTTCCAGGTAAACTGTTGCAGAAACTAAAGAGTTTAGGAGACCTGCTATCAGCAAATGTTCTAGAGGAGAAAAGTAATATTAGGAGAACATGAAAGCACTAATATTTTTTCCAGGTGCTGATTGGAAGAGGAAAGCTGGGACAGAGAGGGCTCAAGGCCTCTTGACACTCCTTTCCTTCCACAAATGCTCATATGCAATTCTTGCTTTTACACTCGCCACAGTCTTACCCTCAATATAAAACCAAAGAGAATCTGCAAATGATGATCAAATCAAAAGAAAACATTTTTGAAATATTCTAAGTATTTTCAAAGATATTTTGGCCATGTCCTATCACTTAAAAATAGGCCTTAATTTCAGTCTATATTATCACAGAATTATGTCAGAAATAGTTGCAGAAAAAAACCAGAAATTGTTACTGCCTGTGGCCAGCTAACTATTAATTTCACATTCCTCAATTCTATGGAGAGTTTATTGTAGTGATATTTTATCTAATTTATCAGTCATTTCCATCACTTTCACTTATGCTTATTAGTTTATATTACATGGTTTTGAGTTCTCTTTGCTTTCTATTGACATCTTGTGAACTGAGCTATCCAAAGGACACACGCTCTATGACTTAGCTGGAATAATTTTAAAAGCATTTTGATCGTTACTTCCCACCCTTCCTTCCCAAACAAGCCAGGTTTTTCCCAGCTTGTGGTAAACAGGCAAGACAACCACTCTCTAGTAATGATTATCACTCCAGTCACTTGTTTTATTTGAATTATTTTCTTATTAATAATACAATCGGATTATAACAAGTGAGTCATTCTTCTCTTAAAAAAAACCAACACACATTGTAAAAATAGATGTAGAACTATCCTAGCAAAAATCTCTTAAAATGAAGAGAGTTTATATCTTTTTAGTCCTTGTTATACGTTTACGCCGGTGACTTAAGTTGACATCCAGACTGATTTGTTTAACCTTTTCTTCTGACGCAGTGAAAATAAAATGAATAGCACCATAAATTTAAATGTTCTATGGCCAAAGGTAGAGCTAAGATCTTCAGTGATATCCTTTATAATACTGGACAACAAACCACAACAATAATTGCTATGTCAGGCCCGTGGAGGTGTGTCTGAGTTATAACGCATCTTTGAAAAGATAACTAGCTTTGATTTAATGGCATCAGGCAATGGTAAAGCCTCCGCATTTCAGTGTGGTGTTGCAGTGATTAAACTTCTAGCCTGGATTTGGTTAGCTTCAGCTTCCACTGATGTGAATTGTTCTGAGTTTGAGGAAAAAGCAAAGAATCTCTTCCACACTGAGACTATGCACTAATTGCCTTCTTATCATATCTTAAATAAACTAAACAGACTGTTTGAAGTAGATGCTTCCAATATGAGTATTCAGATTAAGATCACTGAAGCTTGCTGTGGGGAAAAGATACACACCTTGCTGGTGTGTAAGTCAGCACCTGCCTGACGGTGACCGGAAAATACATGTAACCTGAATCCCATTTTGTTAGACGTTTCCATGAATAAAGAATGCCCTCAAAGTTGCAACTGTGAATTAATGGTGCCCGAGACCTGTAGAGAGGAAAGGAGCTTCCCAGAATAAAAATTTTCCTCTAGATTTTCTGGCGCTGCAGCTATCAGCAGCTGTTTTCAGCAAAGTAGGGCATGGTCTTACTTGCAGGAATCAGTCTTTTGCCACTATGAAAGTGTGAGACTGAAAGACGCATAAAAATTTTCTCCCTGGATGTTAACCAAAGTTGATATTGCTCTCTGTGCATCTCCTGTGTGATCTGCTTATTTTTCAGTTTCCTAGCTGATCTAATTCTTTTTGCAGTGCTCATCCAGACCTTATGGACTGTGCTCTTAGTCTGTGCTGTGACAGTGCAGCTGAGCAGAAGTAAAAACATGGCCTTTGCCATCTATATACTTAGTCCTCATATCCATCTTGTCCTAGGAACAAGCTGGAGAAGTTGCCTGTTAGGCTTTCTCCAAGTCAGGGCTGACAACAGCTATGCTCTTTCTGCAGCAACACTGATTTTTCCTTAGGCAACGTGAATCCCATTCCTTCGCTGCTGTGTATTTCTTAAAGCAAGGTGGACAATGCACGAGATTTTTAGACATCCATTTGTTGTTTGAAAAACTACTGCCAATTTGTCAGTAAATACTACTGTTCACATTGAAAGGGCAATGTCACATTCAGATTTTTGGATCTGTGAAAGAATATTCTGCTTTTGAACTTTTGGAGTGTAACTGATTTAGGCGTCACAGTGATTCCATCTCAACCATTTTTTATGTGTGTCATGGAGTCACTGGTAAATTTGTTTAATCTATACTGGCATGAGGAAGAAAAATAATCTGCTGAAGCTGACATGAAGGGTACAAATGTTGGGAGTGAATGATGTTCCCTCTCACTAACTAGTTAGCTGGAGGGAGGACAAGTAGCTGTCTCTTTTTCTTCCAGGTCCTTTTAGTGGCCCAAGTGCCTCTCTTTGGATGGGTTAGTGTCCCTGTGCTTTAAGGGTTGTATCGCTTCCCTGCTGCCAGCTGCGTGGGAGGGAAGAAGTGGCTCTTCAGTGTTAGTTCGCCTGGGTAGACTGTCACTGCAAACCACTTCAGCAAAAGTCAGCATCGACAGGTGCCTTCATCTATATTTTCACCCAGTTAAGTTCAGTGAGTGGTATCCTGATTTTCCTGTACAATGTGTAGAATAATGTACATGGCATGGAAGCTGGGGCACATCTGGTGAAATCAGGGGTCTGTAGATACTGCTGCAGCATCAATAAATTCTGTAACTTAAGAAGATTGTACTCTGCTTGATCTGCACTTGCTCAGATCAGCTCTAAGTTTGCGAAACATTTTTATTTATTGTATTTCCAAATGACATTTAATTTATATGTACTCAGTGGAGTCTTGATTTGTATGAATGTTTATCCCACAGGCACTGTTAAGTATCTTGCAAGTAAATCTATCTGTGCTCTTCATGGTGTTAATTTCTCTACGTATGCCACTGAAGGCTGGGTCTCAGCAAAGGAAATGCTGAAAATGCACAGTGCTTCAACAGTGTATGAGCTGTTTATCTTCAGATTTGCATTTCTGTGTCTGGTTTGTGTGGCACACTGAAGAAAACAGATCAAAGTGACAGATCCTCTAACTTCATTACCTTTGTGTTCCACAAATTCTGTTTGTGCCTGTTCTTAGTAGAATAGCTCTGGGACCAAAACAGATTTGAAAAATCTTTGAAGTTTGGAACATATGGGAGGAAGAAGAGTCTTGTGACAGTAGACTTTGCTTGAAAGCTAAACTAGTAATTTAATATACAGACTGCGTTATGGAAACCACTAGTGTTTAAAAGCATCAACAAAGCATCAGTTCTTAAACAAAAAACAAACTCTGTCTTAGATTTGTACAAACTCTGTTCTTGTGTTGGCAGTGAATGAGCATGGAGCCTCCGTTCAAGACCATGGTGTTTCCCAAGCCTAATTGAATTGTTTTGTTTATTTTGGGGGGAGGAGAGGGGTAAAGGATCTTCGCAGAATCCGTTTTTCATTTAAAAAAAAAAAGGCAGTTCTTCTACCCAGATTAATGAAAACTAACACATGCTGCTGATGGGCCTGTTTTTCACAAAGGAAGAAAACAAGGGATAGTGTTGAAAGCTCTGAGGAGCCCACTCCCATCCAAATGTCCAACAAGATTTTAATATAACCATTTTTATCCTAGACCCATCTTTTGATGTTCCTTAGTGCTTTGCATTCTATCTAGTTATTAGCAGCAAACTTTATATGAAGCAGCTGAGAAATGCTGCCAGGCCAGAATCGGAAGCCTGAGTTACACCCCTTTGAGCGTGTTTAAATGATATACAAAGAAAATGGCTTCCAGTTCAGGTACATAATGTCATGTCTTTCTAAGCTGAAAATTGTTGATTTTACTGACTTCTCACAAAGAACAGTGGAGTGCACAATGTGATGAGGAATCCTGTAAGAAGTTTGGTGTGCTTTTAATTCTCCTTGAAATCAGGGATGAGCATTAAAGACCATGTTTTCAGCTGAGTCTGGATTTTCTTGGAAGATCAGATCCTGAAATTTGTGGTAGGATTGTTATTCCCAAATTTTTGAATTTTTACTTTGGTTTCTCTGAAAAATATGTTCAATATAATTCATGAAATAGTTTATTGATTTATCTGTAAGTATTGAAGTGTATATTTGTAGTTTAAAAGTGCATATGTTAAAATTCCTAAATGCATGTTAATTTTTGTGTGCTTCTTCTGAATAATTTTCCAGACTAAGTATAGACCAAATTGTAAAAATCATAAATGTAACTTCAGTTTGTATAGGAATAGGTGAATGAGCTACAAAAAAGAACACATTTCTAATAACCTTCAAAAACAGCTCTTCATGGATTGATGTTTGGTCTGATGCAAAATGTGTGATGCAGTTGCTTTATCCAGCCAGTTTCACTGAAACTGAATAGCCTACATTCATTCTTAAAGCTCAGAGAAAACGTGACTGAAAATGAGGAATGAGTTGAAATAAGAATTTGAAAGTGATCCTTCACTAGTAAGTATTAAGTCCTCTGATTCAGAGTAAAAAATTATATTCAGCTCTGAGTCATTGCAGTGAGAGCTCTGTATGTCCAGGAAAACCCTGAAATGTTTGATTGATGACCAGTGTTGGCCAGAATGTAATTTTCCATGCATGCTGCTTTTAAATTTAGGAGAAAGTAAACATTTTAGTTTTGAAAATTTTAGAGCTGAAAATAGACACAACATGGTAAATGTGATCCTTATTCTGATCCTATTTCAGATTACGTTAAAGTTAACTTTAATACCAGTGCTTTGGCTGGTGATATGTTTTGAAAAAGAACAGCTTATGGCCAGTATGTTTTCCTATTTTGCTATTTCTGAACATAGTTGTGTGATATATTGCAATAAGGAAATTAGATGTTATATACTTTCAAATAAGGAAACTAAATTTTATGTATTCTTCCTAATTGTGGAGAATTCCCTTTCCATGTGCCATAGGAAAATCTAGTTCAGTTGATTATTATCTCTGTGAAAATAAATATTCATAAAATCAGGTTGTGATTCATTTAGGATTTAGAGTGGTCTGCAGTCCTTTCCCTCTGTGCTCCCAGGCCTTAACCTCCTTCCACCTAAAGGATATTATCCCGTTTAGAGCAGGCAGGTCAGCTCTCTTCACCATCTCCATAGCACTGTATCACCTCAGTGGATACAGAAGCAATGCAGGGATGGCCATAAAGTATCCAAAACACTGATGAAAGTATTTGTGCTTTTAATCAGAGACTTCATCTAGAAACAGACGGGACCTCTCTTGTACCTTTGTCTGTAGAAAAGCAGACTGCAACCCTCATGTTTGTGTGGGATAATGAGGCCATTGCCTGTTTGTGGAGGGTCAGCCAGGTGCAGGCAGTGCTTTCATCCTGTTTTGAAGACCTAAGTGGGATTAAAATCATCCTGTATTTCCTGTCCTTGTGTTCTGCCTTCACGAGGCAAATGAAGGTTTGGGCCTTGGGCCTTGGGCCTTGTCTTACTTGAGTGAGTCCCCAGTTCTCTCTTCAGGGGCTGAATGAAGAGACATGCTCTGGCTCCTCGGTTCTCATCTCAGGTCGCTCAGCTAGCCAAGCTTCTCAGTGGCATCTCCCAGCTGCACCAGGCCCTCTCCTTCTTTGTTCTTTTCCACTCATACCTCATATTCCACTTGAGTAAGAAGTGGAGTACTTCTCACCCACGTGGGGTTGCTGTGAAGGTCAATGCTTTGCCAGACTGTGTTGCCCTCAGATATCAGAGGAACACGGACCAAGGAAGTAACAAAGAGTAATCAGTAATCTTTTATTATATCAGTGTTGGTGTCCATTCCTTATGATTCCCTACATGTATTTTAGTTTTCTCTGTATGTGGCTTGCCTGTCTTTTTGATATGTTCCCTAAATGTGCTGGAAAGAAGTGACGCTGCTGCTTATTATGGGGGGCCTGCCTCTTCCCACACGGTGCAGGCACCCAGGACAACGCTAGAATCAACATCACAGCATCAGCTTCCTTTCTCAGCTCTTTGGTTGCTTCACAAATTTATAAAATGCAGGAATCCACCTTACAGTCATAAATACATATACACTGACACTGTTGTCATGTCATCGAATGTGGTTTTGAGCTCACTTGCGTGTGTGAATGTGTGTGAATACAGGCATGCATGTCTTAATTTTTACTGGCATACGTATACACAAATGTCCAACAGTGCGGACCTCTGTTTATATCTGATAAAGTTCTGTGCTTGTCACCTGCACAGCAAAAAAATATGCATATGAAGATTTTTTTCCAGATGCTCAGCTTTTAGTTTACTTTGTAAAATCTGTGTTTATGTCTGAACTTTATGTTATAGTTTTATTTTGATCTCCTGGACTGCTCCACTGCAGTGAGATTTTGATCTCTGGAATATGACGTTTCTATGCATGATTCTCAATTTCAGATAGAACTGGCTAAATGTATACATTTTGGAGGTTTGGAGACCACTTCAAAATTTCTTAAGACCTCTGGAGACAGTTTTGGCAGTGGTTTTGTCCTCTGACAGTCTAGCCTAAAAAAAGGAAAACAGAGATGAGCAGATAAACTTGGAGCTCTTTGTGAACACTGAGATTAGGTCAGTAAGGATGATCTCCATCGGCTCCATCTATACTCAGTGAAGAGGAGGGCATTTCTCCTCCAGAGAGGGACTCCGAACAGTTAGGTTAGGCTTCACTGGTGGATGTTTTTGTCTCCGTTGACTGGAGGCTGTTTAGACACATTAGCCACACGTGATTAAATTAGCCTTGATGAGTATTCTTTCTGATGGGCTAATCTAAGAATTGAGTTCCAGTCATTAGGAAAGCTGATATGCGAAGGGTATCTCTGTATCTTGGGCAACTTATCCTAAAGATGGGCAAATTAAGCAGCATTATGAAGTTCTTTGTAGATCATTTTGCATTAGGGTTGTGTATTTCAGTGTGGACTTTGATCCATATTACCATAGACAGGACAGTTTAATGAATACAGGGAAAAAGAGAAGTAGGAAGATGGAAGGCAAACAGTCTTATTTGAACCACTGGGTTTCTGACATGAGATCTTCAATTTGCATTTTTTTTCTCGTTAAAATAGATGTGCATATAATTTTCATTTACTGAGTAAAAACGGAAAGATGGCAAAAGCAATCTGATAACTGAAGGAGATGTTCGTGGTAGGAAAACTATCTAACCCTCACAGCTGGAAAATCTTCAGGTGGCAGTGGCCCAATGTCTGAAAGTACTGACCTTGCGTGGCCTTGTGGATTACAAGAGGTTTTGTAGGAAATAACCAGACCTAGAGTGCTGGGTGCGAAGGGAATGTTAAATACAAAAAGTACTCATGCAATGTCATGATTGCCAGAAGAAAAACAAATTGTAAAATGCAATACAAACTCATTCATAATATACATATTATACATTAATTACATCACTGAGTACTGCTGGCGATGTTTATGTTTACATATTATACTACTAAAGAAAGGCATGTTTTCTCTTATCATTTGAGTGGGTTGTTCCATGCAGAAGAAACATTTATATCTATTATTTTCTTTATGTGAAGATTTATCTGTTACATGAAACACTGTAGGAAAATGAGAATATGACTGACTCAATCTGTTTCATATCAGTTTAAAAAACCTGAAGTTGTGTTCTTTTGCTTGATACAGTGTTATGACATTCTCTCTGGTAGAGAACAAATTCTATAATGCAAGGTGGCATACCTTTCTGAGTGTATTATGGGAACCATAACATGCCTAGGGGGTTCCCTGGAGACCCTCTGATGTAGGAAATGTGCAGCCTTGTTGGGAAGCCCGGCTCCTTTGGAAAAATGAGAATGCCATGTTCTCAGATTGTCACTGCTGTAAAGCTGGTGCGTTGTAATGCAAAAGAGCGGTTTGATACTTGGGCAGTATTCTCAGGTAGTAGTTAATGGGAAGATTGTGTCAACTCTTGTAACTAATATAATATGTAAACTAGTGTATTGGGTTTGCGTGGCCAGGTTTTGGTCGTGGGAGGGTTACAGGGGTGGCTTCTGTGAGAAGCTGCTAGAAGTTTCCCCCATGTCTGACAGAGCCAATGCCAGCCAGCTACAAGGCAGACCTGCCGCTGGCCAAGGCCAGGCCCATCAGTGATGGTGGTAGTGCCTCTGTGATAACGGATTTAAGAAGGGGGAGGAAAAAGCTGCATTATTGCAGCCAGAGAGAAGAGTGAGAAGATGTGAGAGAACCAACTCTGCAGACCCCCAGGTCAGTGAAGGAGGGGGAGGAGGTGCTCCAGGCGCCGGAGCAGAGATTCCCTGCAGCCCGTGGGGAAGACCCTGGTGAGGCAGGCTGTCCCCCTGCAGTCCATGGGTGTCCACGCTGGAGCAGATCTCCACCTGCAGCCTGGGGAGGACCCCACGCCGGAGCATGTGGGTGCCCAAAGGAGGCTGTGACCCCGTGGGCTCCTGGCAGGACCTGCGGCCCTGTGGAGAGAGGACCCCAGGCTGGAGCAGGTTTGCTGGCAGAAGTTGTGACCCCACGGGGGACCCGCACTGGAGCAGTCAGTGCCTGAAGGACTGCAGCCCGTGGGAAGGACCCACGCTGGAGCAGTTTGTGCAGAACTGCGGCCCGTGGGAAGGACTGAGGCTGGAGAAGTTTGTGGAGGGCTGTCTCCCATGGGAGGGACCCCAGGCTGGAGCAGGGAAAGAGTGTGAGGAGTCCTGCCCCTGAGAAGGAAGGAGCAGCAGAGACAAGGTGTGATGAACTGACCACAACCCCCATTCCCTATCCCCCTGCACTGCTGGGGGGGAGGAGGGAGAGTAATTGGGAGTGGAGTTGAGCTGGGAAGGAGGGAAGGGTGGGGGAAGGTGTGTTAAGATTTGGTTTTACTTCC
>JAVKLA010000049.1:4611020-4633711 GCA_034782735.1 Sagittarius serpentarius
GTGCTGCTGGAGGGGAGGAGGTAAAGAAAATCAGGAGTGGAGTTGGGCCCAGGAAGGAGGGAGGGGTGGGGAAAGGTGTTTTAAGATTTGGTTTTACTTCTCATTACCCTACTCTGGTTTGACTGGCAATAAATTAATTTTCCCCAAGTCGAGTCTGTTTTGCCCGTGATGGTAACTGGCGAGTGATCTCTCCCTGTCCTTATCTCGACCCACGAGCCTTTCGTTATATTTCTCTCCCCCATCCAGCTGAGGAGGGGAGTGATAGAGCGGCTTTGGTGGGCACCTGGCATCCAGCCAGGGTCCGCCCAGCACAACTAGCAAACATGAGAGCTTGTGAAAGGAAGACAGGTTGAAAGAGCACTGCCAGTCTTCCCTGGGAGTGCTGTTGTGCCAGGTTGTCTTCTACAACAGGTGAAAGTGTGTCTGCCTCATGAACATCATATTTCTTTCCCATCTTCAAAGAGGCAGGATAACAGGGAACATGAGATAAAATATTTCAGATTGGTTAAAGAAATAAATATTAACTGTTATCACTTTGGGAGCTGCAATTACTTGGTTTTAATTGGGAGTGCTCACATTAAGCGTGTTACTTGTCATTTAAAAGTGCTTTGGAGATTGTGTAATACAAAAATATCAGAAACACGTTTAATCAAAAGAGGGAAATATGTCTCCTGCTCTTTTTGTGTGTATGTATGTATAGGAGGATGTTTGCAATTCAGTGGCCTTAAGACTTGATCAGGCAGGTACAGAGCACTCTGATGCTGTTTCAGCTAAGCCCTGAACTATGCGCTTGAGTTTTTACTGAGATTATAGCAAGAGCGTTCAACACTTTGCAGAATAAAGGTTTGGTTTTTTAGATGTCTCAGAGTATTATGTAAAGCTAAAATTTTACATAATAGGATAGCTAGTACATACTGCTGGGAATGGAATAGGGGGCTAGATGTAGTTCATGGTCTTTATGTGAGATCACATGAATCTGATCCGTTGGTTCTGATAAGGAATGAGATCAGTGGCATTTAACCTCTGACATGCTTCTCTTCTACCACTAAACATCTATATTCTCCCAGTTCCACAATATTCACATGACTGAATACCCTTTGTAAGCAATGACTTCATATATTTTGATTAAAAAACAGAAAGACAGGAAATAAGATGAGAGACACAGATCACTGCTCTCACTTTGAGGAGAATATTTCTTGTTTAAGATATTATGCCAAGGCAAGTGATTCAGAAGGGATAACTATATGAGCAGATTTACCTAAGCAAATGCAATTCTCTCCCCCCTTCCCTCATAAAAGTCACTAATGCTGATGAAGAATTTTTTTAAAAAAAGCTTAAAGAAAGCAGAAATGTCTTTAAAACTTTTTTTAATATCAGTTCAACCCACAACATTCATTTCTCATAACAGTTCATAAGATCATAATAAGTACTTTTCTTAAGTAACTAGTGATAGGACGAGAGGAAATGGCCTCAAGTTGCGCCAGGGGAGGTTTAGATTGGATATTAGGAAAAATTTATTTACTGAAAGAGTGGCCAAACATTGGAACAGGCTGCCTAGGGAAGTGGTGGAGTCACCATCCCTGGGGGTCTTCAAAAAACATGTAGATGTGGCACTTCAGGGCATGGTTTAGTGGACACGGTGGCATTGACAGTTGGACTTGATGATCTTGGAGGTCTTTTCCAACCTTAACGATTCTATGACTATAAATAATCAAGCAAATATTTGGAGATATTAAAATTGCTTTCCCTGTAAATTTCGTGTTAATAAATCAAAAAAATATTTTGATTAAGGGATTAACAGTGTTTAGTCTTTGCAACAGTGATGTATTGGATAGTAGCAGTCAAAATACCGGACACTTCAGGATGGAAATGGTGACACTCAGAAAACATCTTAAGTTTTTATTTTTACATTCTAATTAATTCCACAGTAGCATCTGAACGCCTTGAATTTGGAGTAGTGCCACCCTGTGCTAGAACTGCCTAATCCCATTATGTCAGATGGTCTCTGCCTGGAAGATACAATGGAAACAGCCAAGGCAAATAATGGGGAAAAAAAAGGGAGGTGCAGGAAGGTGAAGAAATTTGCTGAAGGTAATCCAAGAACAAAGGTAATGCTGGGAAGTGAATCCAGGTTTTATAACTGTGATTCAATGCTCAGTCCGTTACCATACTGCATCTGTTCTCATTCCTGCTATTTCTTCTGGGAGTTCAGTGTTTATTATAAGAATTTTTATGTCCGCTCAAACTAAAATGAAGAACTGCTTAGAGTCTAAGAGTAGAAAAACTTTAAAATAATTTGATGGCAATTCAAAACTTCGGCACAGCAGTTCAGCTGAGGTGCCAACATTTCAGTTTAGCCCATGATAATTTGCTCAAATGTGTATTACCTCAGTATATATTAGGATCTGACAGGGAAAGCTGCATATAAAAAGCATCATTACAGTCAGTGGAACAAATTTTCATTAAATTTTCTGAAATTCTACAACTACATAAGTGTTTGAAGCCAATAGATACTGTTTGTGTCTTTTTGGTGAGTGTAAGTTCTTCCCAGTCAGACCATCGACTTTTTTTCAACTACATCCAGTGCATCACCAAAGGAACAGGTGCACTTATTCCTCTTATTTTCTCTGTGAATGTTATCTACAAAGTTTCTAGTTTTCATTTATCTCACTTTGGTTTGATATAATTGGATGAATGATTTGAAAGAATTTATATTGCCCATGCCCTACTTCCAATAGTTCTCATTCAAAACCAGGTCTGCTTTTCTTTCCATCAGCACACATGACATTGAGATATGCAGAATCTTCAGAATCAGAATGTTAATAGGAACATCTGTATTGCATTTTTTCTACTATTGAAAACATTTATTTTTGACTTTTGTATTGTAATTTACATAATGTAAAAATAAAATTATTCTGTTTTATGGCATAATAGACAAAATTAAAAGTTGAAATGAAAATGCTGATATTACTAAAAATGAATCTGTGAAAAACAATGTTTAGATCTCCAATCTGTCTTAATTGCTTAAGACAAAAAGAAAAGATTGAAAAAGAAATATTTCAGAATATTTTATGTGTTTAGAATAGCTGAGTTTTGGCATGCCAGTGCTTGCAGTGATGAATTCAGAATTTGTCTACAGTGAATAACAGCTTAAAAATTCAAATGCCTGTTGCATTTCCTAGAATATTTGAAGATATACATATAATATTTGCAATTAGGATATATGAATAAAGCTTAAAAATTTAACTGCATATTTAGCACTAATTTTATTCTTTATTTACTCTTCTCAATTTTAGGACAGAAAGATTTCTAGTCTTTATAAGTTTTTTTCAATAAGGTTCATAGAAAGGAGGCCAGAATCTGAATTATCAGGCTATTTTCCTTAGCATTTGGTACTTCTGGTATTTGGCTTCTTTATTGCTGGCTTAAATAACCCCTTAAATCTGTATTTCTTAGACATTTAGATATTTCTGCTTATTATTAGAGGTCACTGGAGACCCAGCACTGTGGCCCCGTCACTGTTAGAAGTCAGATTACAGGGTGGCTACTGACAATCATGAGCCTCGCAAGCTTTTTATCAGTTCCATGAAACGTGCAAGAAAAGGTTAAAAAATGAATCGTGACCTGAATGATGATCTGTGCCCACTTTGCCAAACCCAGATAACTATACACTCTGTATTACAGAACATCTCGTCGCAGCCAGTGTGAGCCTCTCTGGGATGCAAGGTGACTTGTACATTGCAAACGTTTTCCAGGACACAATGCCAAGGGATTGGGTCATAGAGGGTGGTGGGCTTGCACAGAGTGGGTCTGGCTCTTGAACTCTGCACTGAAAAGGTAGGACTGTAGCAAGGCTCATTTTCTCTTCTACTGTGTTCCATCGTCTAGTCAAAGCCTATTCCTGGGTGCTCACAAGTCTTCCTCAGTTTTGGATGCCAGTCAAAGCTGAGCGTAATTAGGGTTGCAGCACACATCTATAACACCAATGTACCTAAGTAATCTTTGTTTAATACCTTATTTTAAAATGATCTTGTATTGCTTCTTGCTATTACAAATATTTGAAATATTTGTCTTAACATATATTTGTAGTATATGGCTTACTATGAAAGAGACTGAAATTGCCTGCATTCTTAATTATCTTTTGAAATAATGACCTACAACCCTGTCCGACCTTATTTTCCCAAACCAAAATAATAGAACTCTTAAAAAAAAACAGAACTATGCATGCAGTATTTCAGAATCAGCTTATAGAATGACTCCTGTCTCTGTACTATTATAGCTACTAGCATGCTGCTCTTGAAAATGCAGCATAGAATTACATGTTAAGCGCTGATTTAATTTTTTTTTGTTATTCATGAATATGTGAGCTTGTAGTTCAAAGATGTTATGGTTAATCTCTGAACTTTGAAGGAATAAAAAGTAGAAGGGACTTAGCATTATTTGGATTGCTGATGCCAGATGACAAATACTTGAGTGTTCCTGTGCAGAAACAGGCAGCCAGATATGCTTTTAGATCTTCCTTTTCTAAAAAATTGAATGGACAGTGAATACATTATTTGAAGTAGTTCCTCTCTTTGCTTATCAAAACATACAGCAGAATAAAAGCATAGCACTGGAAAATCTTTAGCCTCTTTAAATTCTAAATCAGATGCAACATTAGTGAAACTTTTATTTAAATGAATAAAGCCAGCTACTATGTTATCTGGCAAGCAAAGTTGCATAGGGCCTCCTCTTAACAGTATTTTTTCACAATAAAGTATGGGCGTGGAATTCCCCTGCTGGTCCCTCGTTCCTCATCTCTCCTTCCACCTCGCACAATAATGCAATAGCATGCACTACTAAAGTTAGATAAAGGCTTCTAAATCCTGACCTTTAATACTGGAAAAGAGGGTCTTATAATGGATCAAGTGCCAGACTGTCTTCAGGTACCTAGCACTGTATTTACCCAAGCTCACTTGAGATGTTATTCATATTTATTTGAAATACTTGTCTAATCTCTCTGAACTTGGAATCCTATGCTTTTCTCTGGCAACTGAGAATTTGGAAGAGATCTTTCATTTCCAGTATGTTGTGCTATTTGTAGTAACGCTTGTTCTTGCACCTAGGATCTCAGGTTTGTTTCTCATACTATAGTGATATTCTGGCATGTAAGTTATTGCTCTTTAAAATGGATCAGTTGGATTTGCTCCAAGTCAATCTTCTTTTCTCTTAGCTTCAACTGGGAAAGGGAGCGCACTAGATAGATCAGGAATTAGCAGTTTTAGAACTGAGCTCCTCCTTGGGCTCTTCCAAAGAGCTAGGCAGATTCTTGAACACCATCTCATCAAAAGGTGTTGTCCTCTTCCAGGGACAGTAAATCTTTGTTACATACAGGATGAAGTATGTAATCAATGCTCTTTGAGCAGTGTTTCATGACATACCTTCCTCCAATTTATCCTTTCTGAAACCTCATCTTAATTACGGTACATGGTCTGAGACTGCAGAATTACAGTCACATATTCACACTGAAGTCACAGAAGATCTACTCTCATGTCAGTTGGAAGTTAACCCCATTTGTCCACCCAAAGAGCTCTTAAGTTACAGGATTAGAGAGAGATTTTGAGGATGCTGGAAGTACCACATATGTAGCAAGTATGCAGTCCCCTGCACTAAATGTGACTTTTGCAGGAAGGACAGGGGAAGAATTTGGTGTAAAATTTGGATAGGACTTATTTTCACCTTTTGAAGTTGAGCTTCCTTATTATTGGTGTTGCAAATTATACCTGTAGGCACACTACAGACGTACTACTTCAGAACTCTTCACTTTAGTTTAAAACCACTAATTTAATAAACCTTAGGGTCCAAATATGTTGTTTAGGTATGTAGTCAAATGATTCTTTCACAAGAGAAAACACTTCAGATGTTTCAGTCAGATCTTTCTGGCCTTTATTCATGATGAGAAGTGTACAACTGCAGTTTTAAAAAAGACAAACTTCCAAAATGAGGACATACTGAGATACTCATCTCTGCTAAAAGAGAATAAGTAATGAGAAATTAGAGGGGAAAATGTTTACCCACAATGCATATCATAAATTCTACCACCTCAAATAATTGTGTACAATGGGTTTGTCATAAGGTGTGGTGGGTTTGCCTGTATAAGGCTAAGCTGTGCCACAATGCCCAAACCCTATTACAGAAAAAAAGACTGAGAAGAGCGTCACATATTTATTTCTGTCACAGGCCTTATTTTTCAAGTGGTAAAGTCAGAGGCACTGTTACAGAGCTTGTTTCCAGAACTGAGCTTATCTAGATTAGAAGAAATTTCATGAAAGTCTACCAAACACTAGGATGAGCTATGGGTTTTCATGCGGCACCACTGCTGTTAGGAACCAATTCCAGGCAAACAGCAAAAGCTGTCAAATGTGTTGATGGCACTGCTCAACATTTAGAATAAACTTCTCCTGCTCACCATACTGGGCCTTGCCTTAGGAGTGGAATCTATCCTGTGTCATTTTAGATGTTTAAAAGATAGATATCTATTACAAAGCAGGTTGTTTGGACTCTCTTTGCAGTCAGAAATTCAAAAGTAAGCTGGGATGAAATTCATCAAATCTACATCGGACAGCAACTTTAAAATGAAATGACTCATGATCTAGGAAAGGCTGTTTATCTCTAGTGATGCTAAAGGGAGGCTGGACAGCTCTCTGAGATGTATGGTCCAGAATTAGCTTGACTAATCCTAGCCTGGATTATTAATTACTCATGATAATTCTGTGTGAGTGTGTGACTTTCTGATGAAAAAAGCCCTGGCTAGAGATTTTCTTACATCTTTGATCTGTAACTCTAGCTTTGATCTCCTTGTGTCTTGTAGCCAGACTGTAAAAACTATAAAACCATCTCATTATCTATGAAACTTCTGATGTTACATTTTTTGGCAGTTCCATGGTCTTTAGCTTGCAAACAGACACGAGAAGTAAGAAATAAGACAATATTATCATACCATGTGTTCAGAAGTCCTGGTTTTCCTTCCAGTGACTGAATCACTGATCCAGCTGGTTCATGTATGTTCTTGTGTTCACACCTTGGGCATATACATTCAAGAGTTGCTGTTCAGATCTTTTTTTTTACCTCTGTAGTACCTGTAGCACATAATATGAACTCTCCACTCTATGTGGTTCACAAGACAGCAAGAGCACTGGAGCTCATTCCAACTTCAGTTTTCTCCTGTTTATTGTCTGTGTTATACTTTCCTTTTTTTCCCCTCTGTTTAAATGCATCACAACCCTTTAAAATTTCAATTTTCATTTGCTTTAGGTTCTCTTTGAATGCTTTTGAGGACTTACACTATTTATTCTTTTACTTTATAATTTTGGTCCTGGGTTTCCCCATTTTGTTCTTTAATCTCATACTGTAGCTTCTGGCTTTGGTCCAGAAAGTGTGTGGTTATGATCTCCCCTGGCATCAAGGGCTGTGGTAGAGAATTTTTGGTCTCTAATGAGCCTACCCAGTAGTCTGGAAGAAGAAGACATCACAATTAAAATATCCTGCATGGCATTAAATCCAGAGCTAAGAAATTAAGAGGGGTACCACCAGCTGCTCAATAGGTTTGTGTACAAAAAGTTGCATATTTGCCCTCTCCATCACTCCCAGAATCAGCTATAAAGAAAAAGAAAACCTAATTAAAACCACCCTTAGTTCCAGAGCTGCTCTCTGGCACAGGTTCCTTGGGACGCAGGAGGTTGTGCTCTTGTCAGCTAGGCTCCAGAACCAGACAAAATGGGTCTTCAAGAGAAACTTGTCAGCACCAGAACTGCTGGTGTGTTTTTCTGTGTTGGTAGAACACAACCTTTCAGAGGACCACTCACCTTTGTGTGTCTACAACAGAAATGTCAAGAAGGCCCCTACTCTCCTCAAAAAAATCCACCGTGAATTTCTTACCATGTAAAGGAACATTCTCAAATTGCAGATTGGGATTTCCCACTTCCCCTGAAGGCCAGCAAGTAAGGCTTCATTGCACAATGCCTGAGTAGTTGGCAGGGCAGCTGCCTGGAGCGCCAGTTTTGCCGTGTATGTCACGTTTGGTGTTTTAGGAGCAATGCTGCACTTGGCAGGGCCTGTGCTGCAGTTTTTGTTCGTGTCACAACTTTGTGAACCACCATGGCCCCCCTGGCTGTAGTCACAGGGTCCTGGCTGGAGCTGTTCACAAAATGACTGTAAGTAGAGGCATTCAAAGGAGAAGGGCAGGATACTCCCTTGTATCTCTTCTGCTTTGAAATGTGCCATTAGTGTGTACGTTTGCAACCTTCTCTCCTGTGACAGTTCCCCTGTGGAAGAGTTTCATCTCATCTCTGAATTCTCTGGCTGAGAGAAAGGACCCCTCTCTGCCCCTTTTCTCACTGTGTGAAGGGACGGCAGCTCGCACCATGCCCACTCCATCCTCTGCTAGGATAGAGATTCTCCAGGTACCAGCACAAGCCCCGCCTGCAAGTTACATATGACATCACATCTCAAAGGCACCGTTAAAGGTCAGCAGCATGTCTTTTTACTTTGGAACTTACCTTTACTTTTACAGTCCCATCCTGATCCCTCTGAGCAGGAGCCTTTGTGTGGGTATGAACTCAGCAGCCTGAGTTGTCAGTTGCCCTGTAAAATCCATTAACTACAGCAGGGGTCGGGGTGGGGGTGGTGTGTTTAGTAATTAGTACTTAATTTCAGAAAATAAAATCTCCATCTTGTGTGTCACCAAATATTTCACAGAAATGGGTAAAGAATA
Organism: Sagittarius serpentarius; assembly: GCA_034782735.1. NCBI lineage: Eukaryota > Metazoa > Chordata > Aves > Accipitriformes > Sagittariidae > Sagittarius > Sagittarius serpentarius. Next base: position 4,619,773 of record JAVKLA010000049.1, read on the forward strand.
ATTTAACTAAGCAGCACTGTAAGCCCAGCTGAAATTTGAAACACTGAACCTGTGAGATGTGGTGTTTCATAACATTGTGGTCTTGCTCTCATAATTGTGCCCGTGCCTGTGCATGCACACACATACACATACACGCACAGACACTTATACACATGTAATTTAAATTGCCTGACATAGTACGTATATACAGCAAATATTTGCCTGCAGGACTGCTATGGTAGTATTTACTCCCCATACTTCCTATCTGAGAGTGGTCTGTTTGCAACCTTTGCTAAACATAACAGCGTTTTAGGGAAGGAATGTGGAGGACATTTGGCTTTCCGTCACATGATATACTTTGACCCTTTTTTGAAACATTTTTCATATATAACACAATTCCTAAAATCCCAGTTGTTTCCTATTTACTCTGTTGTAGAATTTGTTATGTACGTATGTTTTTTGGTTCAGATGGAATAATAAGGGCTGGTTTAAATCATGTATTTTTTTGTAATTTTCTTGTTAATGGAAATTATTTCCTTTAAGGGATTTCGTGGCCAACAGCAATGTCACCTTTGTTTAGTATATTTGGAGGCTCCTTCCTTGTCCGGATGCCTAGAAAGCCTCAGCACAGAAAAAAACTTGCCTAATCTTTAACAGAACTCAGAAGTCTTGCTGAGAAGTTGAAACAGGATTAGAAGTCTTGGTATCTGATCTTTTGAGGACAGCTGCTTCAAAGCAACTATGCAAAGCTGGGAAAAGAGAGTGAATGAGCAAGCTTGAGGCCTGTCAATATTTACTGTCCAGTGAGTTTGGAGAGGAGCGGGGAACATGATGAGGCCTTCCCTCTCCTGAAAGCTGATAGCATCCTCTTGTTTTATTAATAGGAAAAAGATGATATTACTGCTTTGATGTTTCTTTTGTTTGACAAAAGCTGGAGACACTGATCTAAATATTATGCCTTATACACACATACACATACGTGAAAGTGGCAGAAAAAGGCTGTAGAAGTTCCATTTGTTCCTAAATATTGTCAAGTTTTTTTCAGGAATACTTCAATTCCCTGTAAAACACATTCAATAACTAGATCAATAGCCATCATATATTGAACATGGAGCACTAAGAATCGTTCTTTTACACAGTTTGTCCTATCGCTCAATGTCTTGGCAGCAGTTTGTCCCAAATTCAAAGCGGTTGTGGAGCTTGAGCTTTTGTTTTGGCTCTCTGCATCAGATGGAGATCTGCATGCCCTGACGAAAATTCAGACCTGGCAGGAAACTAGTCCCCTTGTCACACAGTGTGTACCTACTCGTGTGCCTGAATTTATTTACACAGCCGCTATTTGCAAAGAACTGTACAGTTAGCCTCCAGTTTCTTCTCTCCTGGTAGTGATTTTTCTCTTTTTCTTTTTTTTTTTACCCAGGCTTCAGCTTTTTGTCAGTAAACTTGAATGTTTTCAGGATACATTTCCTTATGCTCCTCTTCTGAAAACATCTTAAGGGCTCACCTGTTCCATTTCTCATTTTGCTATTAGAATAAACTATATTTACATAAAAATGGGTGGGCTTGAATCTCTCCAGGTGACAATTTTCTCATCAAAACATCTTTCCAAAGGACTTGGCATAGCACACCTTAGATGTGTAGGAACTCAGTCAGTGTTAACCATGCAGTGCTGTGTTTATATGAGCTCCTAAATGCAAGGGAAACTTTTTCAAACATAAACCAAATACAGTTTTGAAGTTTTTATTTAGGGACTTCATTGAATTGCTGTATGGAGCTGGTAAAACTCAGTGTGGAGGAACAGCTCGTGCCAGCTCAGTCTGAGAATGAAGATCCCAGTAACCAGGCATATGGCCTTCCTGCATGGTATTGGGTTTTTAATTGCATTTAGTGTCAAGGTAATCAGAGCTTGCTAATAGATTCAGAAAAAACTATTATTGAAAAGAAAATCCAGTCTTGAGTCAAAAGTTCATTGGTTTTGAGAGGATTGTAAAAGTATTTCAGGGGAGGCCTTAAATTCTTGAGTGGATTGCTATTTATCTATGGTCATGCACATGCTAAATAATGATATTAAATAAATTACTCTCCTGTTGTGTTTTACAATAAAGCAAAGCCTTCCAGCTATATAAACAACACTTTATTTTTCCAGCATTATGGAATAAAACAGAGAGAGGTGGCCTTGTGGCTTGACTATTTGAGGTTCATGACTGAATGGCAATTTCCAAAGCTGAGCCTAACTGTGATGGTAAATTATGCTCACTCATGCAAATTAGGGCAACTTTTGAAGAACCTGTGCACATTAAATTTCATATTTGGTAAATCTTATGTATTTCCCATAATGTTGGATGGAACTGCCAATGTTTTAAAAAAGCAATTTATTTTGCCATCTTTGAAGTAGCTGATGCATTAGTAACCCTGCCACCTTTGAAATTAAACAGGGGTTTGCCTGCAGTTTAAGCACTCAGAAGTGCCTTCTATTTTTAAATCTCATATGAGTATTGGAAATGCCTTCAGCTCTCCTGCAAATGGGTTTTGTTTAATGATTGCTGTTGTCTCTAAAAGGGTCTTGGCATTTTTAGTCAGTTTGTGGTGAAGCAATTATTTTTGCTAATTGAATTTATAGGGGAATGACTTGGGTCAGGGAGCAAACTACATCACATAGTCATGGGCACTTTAGGGTTGAGAAGGTCACCCAAAATATGGAATAGCAGCCTTTGTATTTCAGCTTATATATCTCAATATATGAGTACTTTTAAGGCCTGTAATCCAAAGGCTTCATTACTTTTCTCAAAGTGAAATATTCACTTTACATGTGTAAAGCTTGCAACAGAACTGTCCTAAGTGATGTTTGCCAAAGCACATTGGTTTTGGTACACTGCTCATTATCATTAACTGCTCAAGTACTACATTGGCGAGTGCAAACACTAGAAAGATAGATATGCTGTCAGATCCTTCTGGTGACCTGAGCTTTTTCACCACAAAATCAGAGCACTGGAAGGAAAGATGGCTTTGAGCCAGACGGGCAGGTCTGCTTGCAACAACAGTAGATGTTCACGCATGCTAGGAAGGTAAAAAAGTTCCAGTCTTTTCCCTCCCAGTCCCTCACTGACTGTAGCTTAGAGCAGGGTAAAAAGTGCCTTACTGTAAGTCCTTTGGTGTGGATCATCACCAGACATGGCATTAAGTAAGTTTCAGGCTAAATCAACCTTTTAATTCCTTCAAAGAGTCTTCAAAACGTATTAATTTCTGCTCAATTGTATTGATAGAGAAAACTAAGAAAAGAAGGGAACTTACTAATTGCATTGCAATTGAACAGTGAGATAGCAAAGCTTTGGGAGAAGATGAGGTTAACATGAGAAAACTGAGCTACATTTTAGAGAGCTCTTGCTCACTAAGTTGAGATAGTCCTGTTCAATGCATATCTGTTGCCGAGAAAAGAAACCAAACTTAGGTTGTACTGAGACTGGCAAAGTAAGTAATATTTGAAAATACAATACGGATAACATTAGTCATTTGGTATTGGACAAGGTGAACTATGAGGCTAATCTAATATGGAAAATACCATAATGTTGGTATGTGCCCCACAATGTCGGCTGCCCAGGGAACAAGGGAAGCACAGCTCTGTTTAGTGTGGGACACAAGAGACCCAGAGCATTCAAAAAATATGATTACTGAAAGATAGTACACAACCAGATAGCAGGTATTTGCTGAAATAGCATGTGCTTAACAAAGGATTTCCCTAATTTCCCGGTATAACGGATGGATTTGTACTGCGGTGTATGCATCACAAAATTTCCTAAAACTGCAAAGCAATCTTATTAACTGTTGGGGAGTTTCTAAATGGTGCAGATTGTAAAGTACTGATTCTTAGAAACTGCCAGAAAAGAACATGAAAGAGAAGGCCACAGAATCTCTTTAAAATATGCCAAACAAATCAAGCAAGGACAAAAATCAAGTGGCAGAAATTGCATTCATTTTTCTGAACAGGCAAAAATGAAATTTTGCTGTAAGCAAAATAATGCTTTGCCATCACTTAGCACCATTATTCCTGCACTAATGTTCCCTGAACAAACTCTTTTTGTCAGTGTATTTCTGTTAATTTGACAGCCTCCGGTAACATTCAGATGTCTCTTGGGATGTTAATATGTCCTGGGCTGAAATGAATAGAGTGTGTAAGCATGGTTTATAGCTCATTTTAAAATAATTTTCTTCTTCAGAAGATTAAAAAAACCCGCTATGCATGGTTTGAACTCTCCACTAGCCAGGTGCTGAGGAACAGAATAAACACAAATAAAAATTGGTCAGCATCCTTGCAGCATGCTGTGGCGCAATGTTTGGTCCTGGGAGGGTCATATTAATTTGACTGTAGGGCCCTGAGAGAGGAAGAGCATTGCTGCCGAGTAAGTCTCTGTGTAGAGGCAGGTGAAGAGTGCCTAGAGCTGTGGCACAGAGTATCTGCTGTGTACCTGTGGATGTTGGTGAACCCCCAGATTCTTGGGGGGTCAGTGTGTGTGTCTAACAGCTGCTTCAAAAAATGTCAGTACTTTGAAAATATCAGGGATAAAGGAGTGGACAAGTCATTGTGCTCTTACGTAAGACATTATAATCAGTGGATTTTCTGTCTTCCAGCTGATAAACGTGGTCTTCCTCTTTCATTAGTTTTCCACATTCCCGTGAAAATGAAGTTAGGATGTGCACAGAAATACTGCTGTTCATTTTGTATTCTTTCCAGCGTACTTTTCATCTACACATCATGGAGCAGAAAATGAGAGGCTTGCACTACCCCAATTCTCAGAGGGGATCATTAGGATTCCCCACTGTTGTCTAATCATGTGCTGTCCTATTGATGTGTAGTCAATTGATAGGGTAATTGTGTTTTGTGCAGTAGATCTCGCTTGAGTACAGCAGTGTGTTGGTTTTAGTGACAAGACACTGGTATGGATTTTAAGCATATATGTTTCGCAAACTGCTATTTTGAAAGTCTGCCATTTGCGCATACCGCTTTTGCCAGTTTTCCTGTCTGCCTTCAGCTCACAGCCAGGCTGGCCATGGTTATTTCCTTATAGTAGTTTTTGAGGTTGCATTTGAGATGAAGGCAAGAAGTAGGACAGATTATCAGTGATAGCTGATGAGGTTGTTATGATGAGAAACAAGCTAGGGATAGGAGAAAAGTGAGAAGCTAATGCATTCACTTGCCTGTCTGATAATGCTGTGGCAGTTTCGGTTTGATCAAATATATCGCCAGTAAGTCAGCATGTTGAGAACCACTAATAGCAAGGTTATTACGCCTGTGAAATTGTTCTGGCTTCTGTTGTTTTATACAGATGCACCACAGTATGAAATTATGAAATTTGCTTTTAGCAAGTTTTGCTCCCTCTTATTTTAATGTACTTTGTATACTAATGTGTTCTATTATAAAACTCCATCTTCAGCGACCCATACATTGCAGCGGCTTTCTCAGACAAGGCAGGCACAAACTTCTTTTTCAACTGTTTCAGCAAAAGCAGGGAAAAGGAGTGTGTGATGATGAATTTTGTATACAAAGGTACATCAGAAAAATTATCAGAAATAATACTTGAATAAGAGCCGTGTGACGTACATAAATCCTTTGTTTCATCATTTTCCCTACTTTTCTTTCTTGTATAAATTTTATTTCCCTTTTCCCTAGTCCTTTTTTAAAGATTGGGAAATTTATATTAAAAGATGTATGTGAACACAGTCTGATCTTTACTGCCCAAACAAAATCATAGAATAGAATCATAGAATGGTTTGGGTTGGAAGGGACCGTAAAGACCATCTAGTTCCAACCCCCCTGCCACGGGCAGGGACACCTGCCACTAGACCAGGCTGCTCGAAGCCCCATCCAGCCTGGCCTTGAACCCTGCCAGGGAGGGGGCATCCACAGCCTCTCTGGGCAGCCTGTTCCAGTGTCTCACCACCCCCACAGTGAAGAACTTCTTCCCTACATCTAATCTAAATCTACCCTCTTACACTTTAAAGCCATTACCCTTTGTCCTATCACTACACTCCCTGTTAAAGAGTCCCTCCCCATCTTTCCTGTAGGCCCCCTTTACATACTGGAAGGCTGCTGTAAGGTCTCCCCAGAGCCTTCTCTTCTCCAGGCTGAACAACCTCAACTCTCTCAGCCTGTCTTCATAGGGGAGGCGCTCCAGCCCCCCGATCATCTTTGTGCCCCTCCTCTGGACCCGCTCGAGCAGGTCCATGTCCTTCTTATGATGGGGGCCCCACAGATGAACACATATATCATCATGACATCCAAAGGCAGAATTCTTTCAGCCTACTGACTCTATTGATCAAAAAAGTGTTTTAGTAAAGATTGTGAGGAACAATAAAAGTCCAGTAAGATCAAGAATTTTGGGGGGTTTTTTTTGGTAAAGGTAATGACTGAATAAACAGGTCCCAAGAGAAGTTTGTTTGAAAACAAATCCTCAGTTTGGCCATTAAAGTTGACTTGATAATTGCTCAGTGAAGTTATTTTTACTGCTGTAAGGTAAAAATGTAGTGAATATTACTGTAACATCACTGATTGTTAAACATGGAGGTAAAAGCAGAGTATTCATGCTTTATGAGAAGGTAGAGGAGCATCACAAAAGATATAGAAATATTAGTTCATATTTTCATTCCTTGCTAGAGCTGCTAAGGGGATATGGCATTACCATCTCACTTTGTATTAGAAAATATAGGCATGTATGCCAAATAGAAATGGTTCCACATTGTTCATTGTGGCATTTTCAAGACATCCTCCAAGTCTCCGTTCCATTCACCACTCTATGATTGCCTGCAGATAGCTTTGCTAATACTTGGTGAGTCATATCTGATACTTGGTGAGTTATATCCGATTTCTGAATTTAAGAAAAATAAATGTCCATTTGATGTGAATGAGGTTCGTCCCACCAAGAGAACTTTGAGGTTTGCAGATTTGTCACAAGTTGCACGTTTTATCTTCACAATATTGCTTTACATGTTATAAGGATGAAGAATGCAGTCTATTACTACATCTTAACAGACATCAAGACCAACCTGTTAACAGGGATGGATGTGTATTTGAGGTAGCCAGCATGCTAATTACCGCTTCCTCAATTTGGGGATTCTAGCTTCTTCATCAAACTTGAAATACCAAAATCAACAACAGTCTGGCATTTAACATTTTCATATTACCATCTTCACTGTTACTGATACAATTTTTTAAGTCGTATTTTACATGACTAGTTGCAAAAAAGAGTTGGTTTTCAGTGTAAGAACAGCTGGTAACAGCAGATTGGGAATGCAAGAAAGCAGAGATGAATTGCCCAGGCCTATCAGTTGCACACCAGAGGGATATAGGAATTAAAATGTCACTGTTTTGGAGGGGGGCTGATAAATGTGATTTTGAAGCCTGTCTCCACCTCACTTCAGGTGACAAAATATTCCTGACATCAGCATTAGGAAAGACACTTGTATTGTGTGGAGAACGTTTTGATATATCATCAACTGAAATTCTCATCAGACTCATAGGACAATTGCAGTATTGTTGATACAAACTCACCAAGACTCAGCATTTCATAGCATGGACAAGAAAATGGAGATCTCAGTGGTAGACTTATGTTGCAGGTTAGTAAGTAAAGGGTGCCAAGCCCACCTCACTCCAAAGGTAAAGGTTTTAAGATCAGCTCTTATATACACCAGTGCAGAAGCCTGAGTTTGCACCCAGTGAGTGGCCATCTGCTGACTGGAAAAATATAAATGAAAGTGTGAAGTGTTGGCTTGGCATAATGTTATGTCAGATACCCATATCTTACTACATTGGGAAATAAAATAAAACAAAAAGACCCCAGAAAAATCTCCAGTCTTTTCAAACTAACTGTTGCCTAGACTAAATCAATTGCATATTATATAGGTAGAATTAAGTATTTAAAAAAAAATTTAAAAGCAGCTATTCTGTTATTTCCCTGCTAAATGTTATAGTCAGGATTTGTTCCTTCTGTAAGTAAAATTACAAATATATAAACTTGTGCCAAGATATGTGTTCTGTTGGATCTATATATTCACTAGAAGCACAAGGATCAGCTAGGGTAGGGATCACCAACCTATTCCATGAATATCATTGAATATTCCTTGTAGATGACAGCTGTGAGTCTTCTGTGAGTCGCAATGCCCATAAGCACAGCCAGCTCCTCTAGGGGTGGTGCTTAGGCTGGGGAGAGGTCCTGAAACACCTTCTGCGCAATGGTGGATAACCAACCTAATGTACTAGATTTGCACATATAATGCAAATCTGAAAATCCAAGCAGGACAAAAACACAAACATGTATAAAGACTTGGTTGTATCAGTATCCTGGTAAGTGGAGTCCAAAGAAAGAAAGTAGCCTTTGTTCAGCACATTGCCAGCTTCTCTGTTACGTCCTAAAATATTTGTACCAGTAAAATTTCTCCAGATGTCGGTAGGGATTTCTGCATGAGCAAGAACTGCAAGATATGGTTCTACTAATGTCTGTACTTTTTGAGGTGACTCTCTGCTTCATTCTGTGGGGATTTGTAGAGATGGTAGCTCTCCATAAGCCAGCTGAAGTATGTGCCCTTAAGAATTTATGTTGGTTGTAAAATTTCTTCACTGAAATGCAGTATGTCCTGTGAATTACTAGTGTAAGCCTTCCTAAGTCTCTTGTTTTACATTACGTTTCCTAAATTCATGGCAAAAATGCAGTACTGTTTAGGCATCTATTTCAAAAGTCAGCATGGAGTTCTGTCTCAATTCATATATAAGAAAGAAAAATAATAATTGCAGGGAAGTGTTGCTTTCCACTGGCTTTTCCATATATCTACTTGTTATTTTTGCTTCATTTATAGCATAAGATTTCAGGGCATGAAGCCAAAGTGGACGTTTGCCTCAGCTAGTCTCACTTGTATATAGGAATTCCTTAATTATCGCTTAGCTTCTCCTTTATTGTGCTCCTTAGTTTATAAGAATTGCTTTCAGTAAGACAGCTAAACTCAATATGAATGTGCTTGGAGATGAAAAACCTGCCTGTTAATTTTTTCCCAGCTCCTCATCTTTACTCTTAAAAATGTACATTATGTACGAATCTGAATGCACCTGGTTTTGGCTTCTAGCTGCCGGTTCTTGCTGCCTACCAAGACTGTGAAGCCATACAAGAACATGGCTATAGAGAGGAAAAATTTGTAAATATTATCTGAATGCTAATTGTGCTTTAGTATTTTTAAGACATCTTGCTACTGGCTTTATTAGTCTTTTATGTTGTTGCATTTCTATGCTGGTATGACCTGAACAGAGAGAATGAAGTCATCATTTCCCTTCTGCTGGGGGCGAATATAATTTATTTTTCTTCTTATTATTGGAGTCTCTTAACAAGAATTAAGACTCATTGCTTTAAAGACATATGCCTTTAATAACAGGGATTTGATGTGTTCTGATCTCAGTGCCCATATGTAGTCTCCTACAGATCAGAAGCTGTGCACAGCTGCAGATATTTTTGCACATGAAGTGCTTTACAGGACCACTGCCTAACTGCATACATTTTACATGCTTTCCTTCTGATATGGATCTAAAGCTGCCAACAACAGCGTGGGAGCAGCAGAAATAAAAAGGAAGGGAAGGAATGTTTCCAATAAAAGTCTATCTCCCTTGCATAGTCTAAGTGACAGTAAGCATTCCAGCTTTGAGGACTTTCAGTTGGCATTGTATGCAAAAATATTTCAAAGTGGAGAGAAAAAGACAAACATAAAGAGGGGGAGGAAAGGACTGCGGCACCACTGAGCTTCATTCAGATTTGCAGCCAGGACTCTGAAGAGGGAAGTGATGACAACTGCCGAGTTATATGTGCGTAAGAGCAAAGTTTCCCACACGTGTTCTCATCCGTATCACAGTTTGGGGTGCTTGGTAATGGAGGCTTGGGCTCCAGCCCGTAGGGAGGCAAGGCCAACCACAAAGTTCAGATCTGGATCCAAACTTCTGCATGTTTGGGAATAGTTAGCCCTCTGGTTTGACATTTTACTCACTTTAACTTGCGCAAAAATAAGTAAGAAACATTAAGAAAGATGATTTTCAAGTTACAGCTGTAATACTTCAAGCCCTTTAGCAGTTTTGATTAACTAGGGGATTACACAAGATTTTGTTGTGGGTTTTACTTTATTTTATTTTAACAAATTTATACATGACAAATACTTTGTCATTTGTATTGTGTTTCAATCTCAAATGAGCCTGAAATCAGGTTTGGAGTAAATGCCACTTCTGCCTCCAAATTAGATCTTGTGCTTTAGAGAGCACCTGGTTATCTGCAGGAGAGAGTGAGCTCCTGTCCTACTCTGAAACCAGATCTTCAACCCTACTAAGAAAGAAGAGACTGGCTGGGAGCCACTGTGCTGGCAGTGGTGTGGCAGCCACTGGTGAGTGTCACCAAACTGTGGGTCCTGCTGTGGGCTGAAATGGCTGCATTGAGATGCAGCATGTTGTAGGGCACCACTGCCTTTTGCTAACCAGCCCTCCTTTCTGCCGGAGAGATCTGAGTGCTGCCCCATTTCTGGGGACTCTGCTGCTATAAGCATAAATGTAGACATCCTGTGCTCATCCTCCTGACCTAATTTCATGAGGCAGAGATGCAGAAGATGCTGGAGACTGCTTGATTTATTTGAACTTGAGGGAACGTCTTTGTTTGCTGTAGTTGGTGTGGCAGCTGCCTATGACCTTCTCCCTTTTCTCTTGCACTTCTGTTGCGGCAGGAGCTGCTTAGTTCATGGAGGAGCTAGAGAGACCTTGCTTCTTGTAAGAGACCCACTTTTGCTAGAGCTTTACTACCTGAAATCCTAAAAGGCAGTTCCTCTGCACACTGGAGTTCTGCCTGATTTGGGGTCCAAAGAATGTCCAGCAGCTCCTCTGGAATGAGAGGGATTGGAATTGTGTCAATCACTTTTCATTTCATTCCATTTGAACCACAGATAAAGCCATCACCTATCTATTAAAACAATCTTGCATGTGTTGATCGGACTCTGAAATTTGCATTTCATACTATAGCTACAGTGATTCATGACATTATATAGAATGGACAGATTTTGAAGATATGATTTCCTTTGTTGTTGTTTTTGTAACAAAAGAAGCCAGTGGCCCTTTGTAAAAACTTAGTAAGTAACTCAGGGAGACTCCTAAATGACAAATGTCTCTCTTCAAAATAAGACTGTCCCATGCTCCCTTATATCCTGGTGGTTAGGTCACATTAAGTAGACAATTAAGCAAAGGCACTGCAGAAGTCTGACAATAGATAGGTACCTGGGAGGATTTGTTCATGGTTTAACATTTTTTTTAAGAGAGCATAATCTTTTTAATATAAACCAAAGTTTTTTTTCCAGGTCATTCAAAAATAATACATCTAAGTAGCCCTTATGCTACTCCTAATTACACTAACTACTGATTTTGGATTAACATGGTTCATTCCAATACAGAATGTTCATGTTAAGATGCAGTTGGTATCAAAATGATCCTATCTTATGACTACTACTGTGTATTATATAATTTAATTAAGGAGTAATCCCTTTCAAAATTGGTCATTAGCATTAGCTAGCAATTTGCTAAGTTTGCTTCAAAATGTTAATGCTATAGCTATGGTAAGCAATAACTAATTTCATGGGGATTTATTGCTATTAAAAAGTATAATCAATTTCTAATAGCAATAATTTTTTGAAAAGGCTGTAGGTTGGTTGAGTGCACTCCGATTACTTTACAATGGATATTTTTCTGGCAGATGAATAATTCTCTGCTAGTTAATTCAGTCTTGAGTTCTCAGATTTAGCACTTCAATTATGCAGTCTTCATTTGTTTTATTAATTGTTTGGTTATATTTGACTATGCTGAACTATACATGCATGCATAATATATGACATATTATTCATGAATTTTTCCAATGTGACAGGCTCTGGTTACTCATGAGTAATACAGTATCTGTCACATAATAAATAGAGCAAAGCGACTTTATGTAAGCTTGTTCTAAGTTCTTAAACATAATTATCTGAATTGTTGAAAGGAAATAAATGTTGAAATTACTCTGATGCATGATGTAGTAATTTGAGGAAATAAATTCTTACGCATTAGGTAGAACTCTCCTAAATACTTTTATGACAGGAACAAATGAGATAAATTGAGATATTCTGTACTTAATACCAAGGCTGAAGCTGGCTGAGATTGTCATGCCAACCCTTGCCCTTACTAATTAGCGGTTCATTCTTTCTGGGCCAAATTATCTGCTGCTATAAATTTCTGGAGCTTTATTAACTTCAGTAGAACTGGACTGAGTTCCATAGGCATAGAATTTAGTTTTGAAGAAGGATTTATTGCTGCTGTGTTGAGCTGAAGTTCTTGCAGGACTGGCCCTGCATGGTAGGAAACACATGACTGATGAATTCCATGAGATGCAGCATGCTGGAAAGCCTGGTTGCGTGTATACTCTTGTCATCAAGCGCAATAACCTCAGCTCCTTGTCAGTGCCTTCAGATGCAGATATTCTGCTTTGGAAATCGAAGGGAAACCTTCTGTCTTGGTTTGAATCAAACACAACAAAAACATTTCAGTTTGCTGAATTGCAAAGTCTCATTTCAGGGGGTTTTGAGGCCTGTGTGGCTGGTGTGTGCCACTCTGGTGCCTCGTGGGAGCTGTGTATGGACGTTTGGTTCCTCGTCCTTCACTCCTCCTGTGCTGCCTGCTCCCCGGTTCTCCTGGTGCACAGAGATTATTTCTGAATTTGTCAAGACAGTGAGAGTCTGGCCGCAGACCTTGTAGGTGACAGGAGAAGGTGAGGTGACAGTCACTGGAACTACAGCTCCCATCAGGCTGCAGTGCTTGAAGATGGCAGTTTTTACACTGAATTTGAGTTATTCTTCTTGAAAAGCAGCATGACGTAGGGACTCAGGGAAATATATCCAGCGCTGACATTAAATGTTTTGAGGCTTTAATGTCAAAATACTTCTGGTTTAATTGAAAGTACCAGAAATTGAAAGTACTGAAATTTTCAAATAAAAAAATCAGAAAATTTCATTCTCTAAAGCAGTTTGACTTAAAAAAACCCCAAACAGTTCTTCCTTAGGGTGCATGATGTTACAGTGGTCTTGTTTTCACATGGTAAAATATTTTTCAGTGATTTCCCACATGATATGGGGCTTCTGTATGCACAGAAGAAGAAATAATGTTAGCAGATAATTTTTTTCTAGTTACTGAATTCCATAAAATGTATACCTACATTCTTTGAACTTGCAGAGTAGCGTAAAATTATTTTTAAAATTTCCAAATATTTTTTTGAAACCTCCTTCTTGTTTTTTTCCCCTCTAAAGCCTGTATTAGCATTACTACTTTAGGACTTTTACCAATTTTTTAAATTCCAATAAAATTTTGAGATAGTTTGGCCTTTAAATAGATAGCAGAAATTAATAGAAAATGATTATTTAAAGTGAAATCACAGAAATCATTGGTGCAGTAATCAGCTACAATTTTGTTATCTGTTTCTGGTTGATTGTTTTTCACCTGCAGTGCAGTCAGTAACTTCGCAGGAGAAAACCAGACCTCAACAGAAAGAACATCAACCTGTCGAGGACAACATTTCTCCAAATTCACAATTCTTATAAGGCTCATATGCTCTGGAGAGTTTACTCCAGCTTCACTGAGACAGGGCAAACACAATATAACAGTTCTTTCCTGGGTTTCTAGAAGAGATCTAGAAAATTGTATCTGTTCCTTTCCTTGCAAATCTTAAAATTTTATCGAGAGGAATGCACTACTGAAAATAGTATACTGAAAATACTCATTTGTGGAGTAGGTTCTACAGCAGAGAAAGATTTAACCAGGTATTCATTATATGATGTTAATTTTAGTTCCTCTTTTGGATTGTTGTGTGTCCTGGTTTCGGCTGGGATAGAGTTAATTGTCTTCCTAGTAGCTGGTACAGCGCTGTGTTTTCAGTTCAGT
>JAVKLA010000049.1:4642523-4754663 GCA_034782735.1 Sagittarius serpentarius
AGCAAGAAGGCTGGAGGGGCACAGGAAAGCTGGGAGGGGACACAGCCAGGACAGCTGACCCAAACTGGCCAAAGGGGCATTCCATATCATGGGATGTCATGCCCAGTATATGAACTAGGGGAGCTGGCTGGGGAGGAGCGCTGCTCAGGCATCAGTTGGCGAGTGGTGAGCAACTGCGTTGTGCATCGCTTGTTTTGTGTATTCCAATCCTTTTATTATTATCGTCACTTTATTGTTGTTATTAGTGTCATTGTTAGTTTCTTCCTTTCTGTTCTATTAAACTGTTCCTATCTCAACCTATGAGTTTTACCTTTTTTTCCGATTCTCTGCCCCATCCCACTGGGTGGGGGGGAAGTGAGTGAGCGGCTGCATGGTGCTGAGTTGCTGGCTGGGGTTAAACCACGACATGTATGAATGGGAATGTGTATACAGCTTATTAGAAAATAGAAGGGTGGGATCTGCAGGTGTCATAGGCTTCCATCTGTTGTTTTGTAATCTCCCAATTTAGAAATCAGCAAAATAGGTGGAAATAACTTTTGTTTATTTATTTGTCTGAATATATATTTGGTTGAACGTATATATGTATACAATATACATATATTACATATATATATACACGTATATGTATACATGTACTTTAAGATGGTCCTGCATTTGGGTCACAACAACCCCATGCAACACTACAGGCTTGGGGAAGAGCGGCTGGAAAGCTGCCTGGCAGAAAAGGACCTGGGGGTGTTGGTCGACAGGCGGCTGAACATGAGCCAGCCAAGTGCCCAGGTGGCCAAGGCAGCCAATAGCATCCTGGCTTGTATCAGAAATAGTGTGGCCAGCAGGACTCGGCACTGGTGAGGCCGCACCTCGAGTACTGTGTTCAGTTTTGGGCCCCTCACTCCAAGAAAGACATTGAGGTGCTGGAGCGTGTCCAAAGCAGGGCAGCAGAGCTGGTGAGGGGTCTGGAGAGCAAGTCTGATGAGGAGCAGCTGAGGGAAGTGGGGTGGTTTAGTCTGGAGAAAAGGAGGCTGAGGGGAGACCTCACCGCTCTCTGCAACTGCCTGAAAGGAGGTTGTAGCGAGGTGGGTCTCGGTCTCTTCTCCCAGGTAACAAGTGACAGGATGAGAGGAAACGGCCTCAAGTTGTGCCAGGGGAGGTTTAGATTGGATATTAGGAAAAATTGCTTCATGGAAAGGTTTGTCAAGCATTGGAACAGGCTGCCCAGGGAAGCGGTAGAGTCAGCATCTCTGCAGGTATTTAAAAGACATGTAGACGTGGTGCTCAGGGACAGGGGTGTAGTGGTGGACTTGGCAGTGTTAGGTTAACGGTTGGGTTCGATGATCATAGAAGTCTTTTCCAACCTAAACGATTCTATGATTCTATGACAGTTCAGCTGCTTTGTCTGCTATTGGGATTGAATTGAATATTAATTGCTGAAATTAATCTGACTTGCTTAGATGAGCCTGTGTGAATTGCAATCCAATTGCTTTGTAGATACACTGTGAAAGAACCTGAATTGGGCTATGTTAGGCAACTGTCAGAAAAAGTCTGCCTCCTTGCTTGCTTAGAACATTCTTGGGAAACATTTAAAACAAAATCTTGATTTAACCACCAGAAACACCATGGTAGTCACAGATCCAGATGAAATACTGAAGGTCACTAAAGAGTGTCCTTAGTGTTGCCACAACAATGCATTCTGTTACTGAAATTGGGAGTCTGGTCAAGTTTTCTAATTCAGGCACAAATTTTACAACTCACTGTTAGATGGTAATAATACAGTCATTATAACTGCTAAGCTGGCTATGCGTTTAGAGGATAACTGTTAGTGAAGGTACTATGATAAAATAATGAGCAAATTCTACAAATTCAGGATTATGGGGATTGCATTATTACTGTAAATGCAGAAATAGCTATTGTCAAAGATGAGGAGGATTCTCTGAAGGTATATTCTATCTAATCAAAACATTTCCCACATGAAAAAGTAACAAAAGCAATGAAGTAATAAAAGCAGCATTAAGCTGTACAAAGGTGTGATATGCAGACAAAGAACCACTTTAGAAGGAGACTTTCCAGTTATGAAAGAAAATTATGGATGTTTGGTCCCCTCAGAGTTCATTAACAAACACTTGGGAGCACTGATTAGGGCCTGTATCTTTGTTTTTCCACTGGCATAAAATAATGGCAAAAATGTGAAAAGATTTACCAAGAACTTGGTATTAGTTCATGGGACATATTCTTAGCTTTAAGCTAATTAAAGTGAAACTCGGAAAGACTCTTCTGATCCTCAACAGTTGAAAACTTTCTTTTTTATGTTGTTTGGAGACCATTTAACAATACAGATATCATAAGGGAATAGCAGAATGGTTATTTAATTTGTTTACACCCTTTGCTGAAGAACTGGTTCTTAAGACCTTCACTAATTTAGGTCTTTACAGAGCTACAAGAAGTCAAAAGTATTATTTGTTTATATTTTTCCTGTCTGTTACTCTGTTTAAGCAACAGAGTTTGGATAAAATAAGAAAAAACTGATTAAGTTTTTTTTTAAATAAAACAAAACCAAAAAACTCCTTAAGATTCTGCAGTTTTAAAAAACTCTTGCTTTTGTCTGTTCCTTCCGTTATCAATATGTCTTTTCCCATGGTTCATAAATTTCCAGTAAACCTCAGAGAAATATTCCAAGACCACAGATAATGTTTAAGGCCATGTTAAATTAAACCCAGCCCATAATGATTATTAATTATTTTAAGTGCTTCCTCTTTAGGCTTCATTTCCACTATTGGCAGGCTAGGTTTGAGAAATGCCAGTGATCTGAGTAACAAGGGAGACTTGCAACTTAAAACCAGGGAAATTAGCAGAGTTATTTCAGATCTAAGCTGTAAGCGATGGCAGTCTGTTTTGGTTCATGGATTTGTCTGCGGCTTCCCACATGGGATCTGATTTAAGGACCTGACTCAAAGTCCCTTAAGTCAGCAGGTTCACCAGCGACTTTGGGGGACTTTGGACTATGCCACCAAACTCTAAACCTGTTCTCACATCTATGCATATTGCTATGGGTAGAGGCCATCTTCCCAGATCCTGCTGCTTGTGGAAGGCACATGAATTTTTGCCAAAGCTTTCTTCCATACCCACATGTGTCCTTGCCATTCCCTGTGGTGCCATTTACAGCTTGAGGGAAAAACATATTTCACATCCTCATAACAATAAAATAGGTGTTGGAAATAAGAGTATATTTGCAGTTAGGGTAAGCACGATGGTTGTTTCCTCAGGAACAGAGAGTTCCCTATCTGTAAGTTTATTTGGAAGTTACTCATATTGCTAGGAAAAGTCGAAGAAAATAATGACTCAAGTTTAGGTTAGGTATTGAGTTACAGAATGAGAAAAAATGTTACACAAAGGAAAAAAAAAAAAGCATGTGGTCAGGTGTACCTGTGATTTAATTCTGTTTCTTTTTTGGGACATCTCACTCAGATGCCAGAGCTGAGGGCACTGTCCTTCCTCACACACTGCCCCAAAGCATCACACCTCAGCACCTCACCTGAAGAAGCATTTGTATAGCCAAAAACATCTTTTTTTTCCCCTCCACACTGTATCAGTTGTTGTGATGGAAGGTGTTTGCTTTACTTACACACTTTGCCCTGCTTAAGTACTTAATCCATCGGGAATACAGTGATGCCACTACTTGGCCTCTGAACTTACCCTCTTCCTTAGCCACTGTGTCTTAGTTTTGGCTGGAATGACTTTGGCTGTCCTTGGGAGCGTATCTGCGGAGCGAGCTGCCGCGAAACCGTCCTTCCCTTGGAGCAGCTTCTGCTCTGAGCTCCGCTCCCTCGCTTTCTCTTTTGTTCCTTTTGCTGTCCTTCTTTTCAACTTCCTTCCTAGATCTTTTTCAATAGGAAGGCTGCCTGGGGACCTGCACTAAATAGAAATGCGAAGGATCAGTGTTTGCCTCCCCTGCTAGCTGTGGCTGGGCCCTGGGATATGATATGCAAATCCAGCAAGGGGTATGCTCCCTCCTTCCTTCCTTCCTGTTTGGGGCCAGGATTTTCCCTTCTCCTTATCTGGCTGCTTTTAACTTGCATTTCACTTGTATTCTTTAATTAGCACATTCCTTCTAGCTTGGCTGGCTTTTTCCTGTTTACAGCCTCTCCACAATTGCTACTCAACTCTATAAATCATATATTTCATGAGAAGTACTCATATGTGTGTTACTAGACTCATCAATTCTAGTTCACTGGGAGCTTTGAGTATAAATTCTGTATTACATATTAATAATGCAAATAGTAACTTAGTACTGAAAGTGACTTCCTAATTGTCCTTTCTTTTTACTGTGTTTGGGGGTGTTGTCATACCTGAGTGGGGATTTCCAAGAAAGAGAGTAATGCCAAAGATATCAGATGAAAAGATGTACAAATTACCTATATTGAAAATGAAACTAATCATTTTGTAAAGAGGATTAAGTGACAGAGTGTGAGGACACTGCTTCTTAAAGGCAGAATTTGGCTCGTGTTACTTCTCGTGGGGAAGAGGAGAGGAGAGGGGTTATGATGTAACCCATTAAAAGTCTTCAAACAGTAGTATAAGAGAGACATGGAAGGAAGGAACAGGAATAGGGTAATGCTTGCACCTCGAGGGCAGTGTGTCCACTTGGCCAGGCCAGACGTGCAGTGTGACAGTTCTTTGCGATAAAGGAGGCTGTGCAACATTAGTTCATGTGCTGCCCAGTAAGTTCTCATTTAACAAGTTTCAGCATCCAGCAATGGACATGTGAAATACCTTGCGTAGTGAATTTTAAAGTATTTTTTGGATGAAAGAGTATGTACAAATGGTAGATGGTTTTATACTTCTTAAATGATATATTAAGATTACAGAGAGGTCCTAGTAAAATCACTAAAGTCTTTATGTATGAGCTAGCAAATCAGAAAACTGAATTATGTCTCAGAATGGTGGAGTCCTTTTAAAAGTAAATTTGATCTGTGATTATGTAAGTAAAGATACATTCTTTTTAAAAGCAAATTTCATCTGTGATTAAGTAAGTAAAGACACATTACTTAGAGAAAATATCCAGAAATACATTCAAAATGCAAGGTGCCATTCCACTCTAGAATGCTATCACACAAATCATAGCAAAGCGATTAAAAGCTGGGTGTGCATCCTAAGCAAGAGCAGAATTTGGCTCGTTACTTCTGCAACTCAGTATGAGTTGTATATATACATCAGTATCAGTGGGAGAATATGACACTGTCACTGCAGTGTTGAGCTGTGATTACCATACAGTGCTATGAGAGATCCTCGGTTTAGGAACTGTGTTGTAGCCATGAATGTCAAAAGAAAGAATTGAGGCTTGCAGGCTGAAGTAGTCTTTTGTTAGACAATCTCATATTGGAAAAATGATCAAAACCTTATCTGTTTTTTTCCTCTAACATCAATTACTCTTATGAAACACACTACTTTTTTCCTACAAACCTTTGCCGTTATATTTATCTTTCTATGTGTAGAGGACGTATATTCTTATGTCAAATGTGCACTTTTTAATATTGATTACTTGAGACATTGTATGTGACAAAGGTAAAGGAAATAAAGAAAGGAGCTTTGATGAATGTATAGCAGAGTTTAACCCAGGCAGGCTTTCCAGGCTGTGTTTATTATAAAGCACAGATCTCTGATGTGCAGAGACTGCAGTGAAGTGGCTAGAATTGTACTATACAGGTGGCTAGAATTGTATACAGTGGTATGAAGCTACATACTAAAAGTTTTAAACTGAAGTTTACAGATTTAATTTTGAGGCAATTGCCAAAGGTGAAAAAGAGGATAAGGTTTTCTTTTTCTCATTCTGAAAATCAGAATAATCAGTGTGATACTCCAGTCTTTCTTTTTGTGAAATACAGACTGCAACATTTCAATCCCAATTCTTTCATTAAGACCAATGATTTAAGGCTAAATTAAAATATTACCTTTTGGAAAGATATATGCTGTGGATCTAAAAGTGCAAATGCAGGAGAATTTATCCATGTCCCTCGAAACTTTTCCAAAAGTGCCTCTGCTAACTTGACCATCCAATCAGTAGATCTTTCTGCATCTTTTCCCCAAAGGTTGAGAGGTGCCCAAACCTAAAAGATTTTTGATAAAATAGATTGTGACCAATTGCTTTAAACTTTCTATTCTTCATGTGGCTAGAATTTTTAGCGCCATGATTTTTAATAGCTTCAACCTGCACTTACAATTTGAGCGCTAAACTCTGATATATTTGTATACTCCAGATGTTACTCTTGCTGTGCTACACGTGCCTTGAGCAGCCCAGATCTTCATGCAGTGCCAACTAAATGGAAGACAGAAATATTTGAAGATGTTGGATTTCAAGCATGCTGTGCATACTGTAGCTTGACACGGATCACTGTCTGGACTCCTGTTGATTTTGGTGCTTTGTAATGCATGAAATGTTAAGTGAAAAATGTTATCATATGAGGTTTTGGCCTTTTATGGACCGAATGAAGGATCTGCAATCTAAAGCTTTCACAGCTCAGCTGAATGTCGTATTTGCTTGCTGAGTGAATGACAGTCAAACAGATTCACCTCCTATTTCCTAACAAGATTAATTTGAGACCTTAAACGTAACCATAGCAAACAGATTAATAGTTCTAAGAAATACGAATAAGCAGATCATCGTTGAAAGCTTTAAGGAAGAAATGTGTCAATGAGGCAACTGAAGTACGAAATGATCATGTGGTCCCTGACAGCTGGGAAGAATGTCAGAAAAAATATAACAATACCAGAAAAATCTGCAAACAAGATTTGCTTTGGATTTTGAAAGCTGAAGATACGTTTTCAACCCTGCCAGAAGGAAAGACAGGAAACAGCAAAGGTTTTGTGTGGGGTAGGTGGCAGACACAGTGAGGGGAAAAGAGAAAGTCTTTCATACCAATAAGAGAAGAAAATAGCTAATGCTATGTGGAGAATATAGAAGAAAGTAGTAATCATCCATTGCCTTGATTTAACCCTTAATATAATAGACTGGGCCAAACTTGCCTTCTATAACTCTTTTTATTTCAGTGGAATTATATCCAGAATTGATATTGTCAGTATATTCCTCTGCTAAAACTCACTTTGTAAAAGCAAAAATTAAATACAATTATTTCAGTTTTAAGTATCTGTATGTGCAAAAATAGCTATTTAGTAAATGTGTGTGGTTGGATATAACCAGTTAGAAACAAGTCATTTAATGACTCCAGTATGAGTCTGTTGAAGTTGTTATATTTAAAGAAGCGATCAAGCTCCAAGGAATAAACTGTTTATGCATGATATGGTTGTTACTTCAGCAGTGCAAAATGAAAAAGCTTCATTTGCTTCAATCCTACACCCTTAGTGTATCTCGGCTCCCACAGATGTGGAGGATCATTTGTAGCACTGTAGGTGCAGCTCATGTGGGAAGGGAAAATAATTACGGCAATGATATGTGCTTGCTTTACTAAGCCATCAGGAATGGCATGGGAGAGCAACAGAAATGTCATGTTTGTATTGTTTAGAGGTGATCCGTTTTAGCTTAAGTAAAAGTAACTGGAAGACAAGAGCAGTGAGTACTAGGGAGTGTAGAGGACAGCATTTTTTCTTAGTTTGTCAGCACACGGAATAGTTACAGTTTTACTGGACCATACTGGGTTTGGCTGAGGTGGTTAACTTTCTTCATAGCAGCCCATATGATGCTGTGTTTTGGATTTGTGACCGAAACAGTGTTGATAAAACACCAATGTTTTGGCTATTGCTGAACAGCACTTGCACAGCCCCAAGGCTTTCTTTTTCACACTCTGTCCCCTCCTAGCGAGTAGACTGGGGATGGGACACAGCTGGGACAGCTGACCTGAATCAGCCAAAGGGATATTCCACATCATATAATATCTTTCTCAACAACAACAAAAAATGGGGTAGGGGTAGGGGTGAGGGTGTGGCGTGCCTTCCAAGGCAGCAGTTGCTTGGAGCCTGGCTGGGCATTAATTTGCTTGTGTGAGGTGGTGAGTGATTGCCTTTGCATCACTTTTTTTTTTCCTCTTCCCTTCAGTTATTAAACTGGCTTTACCTTAACCCACAAGTTGTCTTGCTTTTGCTCTTCCTGTTCTCTTCCTCATCCCACTGAGGTGATGGTGGGGAGCGCTGGGTGGGTACTTCATTGCTGGCTGGGGTCAACCCACCGCATAGCCTTCACTGCACAGGATAACGGACTATACAGTTCTGTGCTCTCTGATGCCTGCAATCTGATTTTCTTAATAAGTATATAGCATTCTGGCAGTTACATATCTTTAAACCCTGAGTCATTGAGGGCCACTTTCAATCAACCAGAACATTGGGAAAAATACCATGCAGTTAAATGTCAGTGTCTAATGCTTCAGGATATACATTTGCATGGGTGAGTCATCCAATTAACATCCTGCATTCTTCCTATGGAGTTGAATGAAACACAGACAGAAGTTTTTCCAGAACAGGTGCTTTTATCAGATAGACTGATTTCATAACCATTCAATACATAAGTACATCCTTCCATTTTAGCTGCCTGCAGCACTTAGAATTTCCTGTCAAGGTGATGCCACAACTGAATGCCTGTCCCTCACATTATTTCTCTCAATGTATCCACGCCACCAAAAAGTACAATTTAGTCTTTGAGGAACTGTTCTTCACAGGAGGAAATGGTCGTAAATGTGTGTGCTGAGGTAGAGCAGGAAGAGCAAGGGCAATTTGTGCCACAGCCAGTTAGCAGAGGTGACCAGCAAAGGACAGTCTGCAAGCTGGAAGAGGTATTCCTAGTGTAGGAATGAGGCTGGGGAGTCCTAGCGCAATAGCCGATCAGTTAAAAATCAGATGGAAGGCAAATAGAGCAAGACTGAGAAAACATTGCAGCATCATTCAGATCAGCGTGATTTCATCTCCAGTCTGCAATTTGTAAAGTTTCCTTTATTGATTGAGTTTTCTTGTCTTTCCTTGGTGACTATCTTGCCATGCACAGTCAATTAAAGAGAGTCTCAAACTTGAAATCAATGCTGTAAAAAAGAAAGGTAAGTTTGAACTTTATCAGTCATGAACATTTCTAAAACTAGCATTTTCCTGTGATGCTGAACAGGTAGGACCACCTGGCACCACTCTGCTTGCAACTTTTGCAGAAAGAAAACGTATGACGTATGGTTGTGCTGGTCTCAGTAGTTGATACTGTAGTGATTAGAAAGTGATGGCAGAGATGGGCCCTGTATTTCTCCTATCAAAACACAGACGGTTGTTGTAGAAACACCGATGATCATCCTAGTGCTGCTTTTTTGTAGTGATAAATGCCTTTGAATGACTTTCTGGACTAGAATAAAATGGTCTACAGTAAGTAAGGGTGTATGATGAATATGCATGTGACTGAATATTTTTTTTGCTTAGTTCAGTACACAATTTTAATACTGCCCTAGAGTACTGCTGAAGATGATTTTAACTCAGAAAATTTTATTTTTTTCTGTGATTTTTTGGTGTATATATGATTGTTTGTTAAGAAAACAGTCTTCTACCAGCAGTAGTGGAAGTGCTGTTTAATAACATAGCAAGTATTTAACGGATTATAATCTGTTTTTTACAAAGGTTTTTACTATTAAAATATAATGATTATAAACAAAAATTTGTGGAAAAGTCCTTAGGAATGGGAGGTAGAAAATTCCTTTTTTAGAGAGCAGATGTTATTCTGCCAAAGAACTGACATAATAATATTATGAAAATGTATTCTCTTTCTTCATTTTCTGCAAATCACCAACTCTCAGGCTTGTATATGAAAACACTGGATCAAAACATTTTGAAGTCAGTGGGAGCTTTTCCACTGAGAGTCATGAGCTTTGTGTCAGATGCTTGTGGGTTATAACTTGTGCTAACGTGTTGGACATGGGGAATGTGTTTCGCCACTGTTCTAATGCTGAAAATGGAGAAGTAGTGTTGTTTTTCTGCATCACAAGTTGCAGGACAGCCGATAGGTTTTACCTAGTTCTATGCTGATGAGCAAACTAACGGGTTTTTTTGACTCCTTTCAGCTTGTGCAGAGACCAAACATAATGTTTGTCCTTCTACTGCCAGGACGTGATGGTTTTGGATATTATAGACCAGCTGCTAAAGACAGAATGACCTTAGTGGTGGCAGTACTGGGCATCTGCCTATGATAGCAGATGTTACTATCCTCTGCCTAACTTCTGATGGCATTAAAGACCAAGGACAAAATGATCCTTAAAGACAGAATTTGCTTCTCAACACGTGAACTAGTTTTGGTGGGGGACATTTGACACATTAGTAAGCAATTTCTTGAAGGAATAAAAATTCATCTCTTCTTACCCATACATTACCACACAGTAAAAAAAAAATTTAGATGTTTGCTCAGTGATGGCATTGTTTCATGATTACATTTCTGTCATCTTATCAAGGGCAAGGGAACTCCTCATCTCAGTTGGTTTCAAGCAAATAAAATTGCAGTAAGTATTCAGGGCCTCTTTGGAGAGAACTTTCTCTTATACCATTCTTCCCATAAACCACCTAGAGTTTCTTTAAGCACTTACTGTTTGATGTTTATACTTTTTTTTTCCTCTTGGATGGAAGTATAACTGAGTTTAAACAATCTTTCACTGATGAATACTTCATTTACAATAAGCATAACTGTAGTAATTTTATCTGTCACTCAAGATGCTACTACCTTGTAAAGCTACAGTTAAGAAAACCTGCTGTTTTCTTCCCTCAACTAACTGGAAATCACAGTTGGTTAAGCAACGTTACAGAAGGTCATTGTTCTTACAAATAAAAAATAGAAGAATTATGCAAAATCATTGAAGAAAGACCTCTGGATATCTTTTTCACATAGAAGTACATTTTTACAAAACAGTGTTCGAGAAATTGGCATCTGTCTGTCAACCATATGAGACAGTCTAATCAAAGTCAGTTATTTCTGGTTAACAGTTCAGACATGTTTGAAACACTGATATTTAGCTTGTTTGGGTTTATGTCAGATGAACAGATTTTGCATTCCAAGAGGTCTGGCTGTAGCTTGACTCTGGGCTTATTTACTGCAGAAAACAGGGTGTGACACAAGGGCAAGTTGTAGGAAACAAGAACAAAGGGTCTGAGCTTTTTGTTGCTCTTGCATCACATTCTTATGAAATGGTATTGTAATCCTCACAGGACAGGGAGAAAACAGAAAACTGGGATACAGAGCTGTAGGGTTGGATCAGACTATTTCTATTCAATGCAGAGCTCTGGGTCGCAGAGACGGTAAGTGATTTGCCCAAAGCCACAGAGGCAGTATGTTGCAAGTCAAAGTTTGAAAACTGGTGCTCAGATTCTCAGTTACACTTCTTTTACTGCAAGAATTAGTGAGCATTGCAGCCAAACACCACCACGTCTTTTCTCTCACTCACTGTCTTTATCACTCTCTTTCTATATTTGCTACCTTTTTGTTTTATTTTCTTATGTGACACTGCAAAAAAAAAATCAGGAAGGCAGTAGCTGGTATATTTTTACTGATGAGCCACAGTTTCTGGAAGCCCTATTTGTACGTTACGTCTTCTACATTCTGCACCACTAGAATAATGATTTGTGACTGAGTGTATAGCCAAGGGCCTGTCCTAATTTGCATTGTTAAAATTTTAACTAATACAATAATATCCCTGCAGGTCATTTGCAACCTGCGTAATCTATTTGCTGAAGCAATGTCACGTAAATTAGAATTGTGAGTAGATGATTGTAAATGATTAAGTTAGCATGTCTTAAGAAGTTACCACCCTTGAGCAGAGATGCAGTAACTGATTGTTGCATGCTTCTATTTCATGACAGGTAAACTCTGGCTAATTTAGTGCTAATTTAAGACACGATGCAGTGCATGATTGTCTGACCATACCTTACAATCTATTCTTTTAAATACCTAGGTAATTTTATTTTTTCACAATGAAGTCTGAAGTTGCTTACAAGCTATCTAAAACTCTGATTCATCTGGCAGTGTCAATACAAGGTCACACACTTGACTCTTAGACATTTCAGAAGATTAATTTTGTTCAGGGATGTGTGTATGGCACTGGAGGCTGCTGCTGTTTTTAGATTCTGTTTCCAGTGCAGGTGCATGGCAGCACACCAGCCAGCACGGTTGCTCTGGCACCAGCATTGAACACTCTGTCCTTGGGGACAGTGTGGCCTCTGTACCCTCCTCTCTACTCCCTTTGAGGTTTCTGTGTTTTCTGAAGTAAACAGTGTTATATGTTGACATCTTTATATTCAGTAACTAACACGATAGAATAAATGGGGAAGCAACCAAAGACAGGAGAATTTTCTTGGAAGTCTTGGAAGTGTTGCTATTCCCTACTAAATGGCTCTATACACATATAATTTTGGCACATTCTAGAAGGAAGGGCAAAGCGTGAGCCAGAATGCTCACTTAAGATTCCTTTATCCAACGTAAGACACATAGATGGACACAGGCACAGTGTTTTCTCGGATATCAGTGAAGCTCTGCATAGCCACAGAGCCGCAGAAGAAACAGATTTTCAGAACGGTACCATAAACAGACATGTGCTGTTGGGGGAGCTTTTGGGACAAGACAGGCTTCCAGAATACAGAGTGCAGGCTGATAGTCGGAAAGTGCTCAGATCCTGCAGTGAATGCTGCCAAAGTAGGGCTCCAGCTAGACAGTTTAAAAACCTAGACAGAGATTGTATCTGGTGTATTTTTAGAAAATCATTATGCACATTCTTTTGAATATTTAAAATTATGGTGAAAACTGTATCATTCATCAGGCACGTTGGTTTAAACCAAGAGATGATGTTAGAGCCTGAGAACAGAGACGTCGTATCTTTGTGAGAGATTCACAGATGCTTGATTTCATTCATCCACCCACACAGTCTGAGATAAGCATAAGAAAATTGTTCTACTTCAAGACGGAAAGTTAACTGGTTTGAAAAGCTGTCTTGGAGGTCAAGGGCTTCTGTGATAAATCTTCTACATTTTTATTTGATCAATTTGATGATGTTTCTTAAAGTCCATATAAGAGTTGGTTGGTTTTATGTTTTAATGTTCTCAGAGCAGAGAATTCACATTTTGACAAATGTACTGCTGTACATTAAAAAAGGATATCATGAAACTGCTGTCATTACCAATTAATGTTCTTGTTGCCATTTTCTTTCTTGTGATAATGTTTAATTCATTCAAACCTTAACAGGGATTCCTGTCAAAAAGAAATGAGTGAATCTCAGACAAAGAGAATTCAGCAAATGAGTTGGGCCTAGGTAGAATATTTAACATTACAAAGAAAGCAACCAACTTCCTTCCTAATTATGTTAAATTTTTGTCACTATCTGACGGATCCTTCACTGTTATAAATTGTAACAGTACCATCAGAAGTCAGCTTGAACTGTGCCGATATGCATAGCTGAGGAACTGCTCCAGTACTGCAAGCATCTACTGCGTCTCAGAAGTTGGATGGGCCTAATAATTACAAGCATGGCTACGTTAGTGCAGGGATCTTCCAGTTATTAGTGCAACTGAAAACTCAAATTAGTCCAACAGTATGATATACAGACTGTTTAGCAACACTGTTAGAAACATTTATTAGAGTTTTATGATAATGTCTTTATTTGTGATGTTGGATGTGCTTTGTAGTGATGTAGCTGGTTGAGCTCCAACTGCCTGACTCATGCTGATTTTGAATGAGACTTCATTCTAAAAATTTTCTTACAAATAGGAAATTCCTAGGAAAAAATGCAGAAAACTCCCCAAACCTCATACAGGTTATTGCTTAAGTTAAATGTGCTCTCCAGTATAACAGCAACAATTGAATGAGACTGGCATTTCTGTAAAATACCTGGATTCTGTAACATGACATTTTCTGACAAACCATCAGTTGAATCTAGTTTACAGATTATGCTTAAAGTGTTCAATGTCAAACCCATTTTTGCCTTCCCATGGAGCATATTGTCTTCTTATTTGTCTAAGCCACAGCTGCTTTCGGTTATAATCTCCAGAAGAGATATTGTCTTGGTAAAACATATTGTCAGGTACTCTATGCCATCTAACTCAAATCACTGTACTTTTGTTAAATTCTTACTTTCTTGAGAAGGAAGTTTCAAGTCTGCTGATGTACATGCTTTTGCACTCTTTTAAATTCATGGCATCTACAGAGTTGTTTTCAGCTGTGCCTTGCATGAAGACTGAGGGAGAGTTCCTGAAACCAGCACGAATCATGCAAGAATTTGTGTTTTTCTTTTACTTGGTGTTGTTATTGAGGCTCATGGGCCATACCTAGAAAGGAAAACTCATATATCCAGTGAGACTATGATTCGTGTGAAGCACAATGCAACATGACTGTACAAGAATTGCCTTATTTCCCTGAAAAAGCCTTGTACTTTCAGCATTATTCACAGAAGACTATATAGCACGCTTTGACAGCAGTATGCATACCTGTAAAAGCATCTATGAAGGTGTAAGAGCACCAGAAATTTGTTGAAATTATTTTTAAGATATGATGTAAAATTGAGCAAATGGGTGTATGATCTGAAACCAAAATAGACCATGTATTTTTCTCATGGTTTTTTAAAAAGTTGCATATGGGTTTGAATTAAGAATCTCTACCTGGGGCCTACTGTGAAAACAACCCATGGAAATAAGTTACCGTTCATCCCAACCTGCTCCTCCTAAAGTGCAAATAACATAGATTTCATTGTGCACTTTCAATGACTCCAAGAAAAACAGCTCATATTATTTGTCCACTGAAAATGAATAGCAGTGAATGTTTTCCTACATACATTACTTTCCCACATGCATTGTTTTCCTACATACATTTATATATACCCTACATGTATTAGTTCTCTCACTTTCCAGACAAAAAAATACTTCCTTTTTTTTCTAAAATTCATTATAGATAACTTTTATAGGAGCCAGAAAGTGCACGTGCTTTCAATATACAGAGAGGAATATAATTTGGAAAATACACAGTTGATGACAAGTTGTTTTTCTTCTGTCACAGCAGAAGTTTGACTATTGAGGGCTATTTCCTCATGGAAGAAGGGGAAGAGGGAAGATAGCCTTTTAGATCTTGTCAGATCTTCTTTCAGTGAAAAAAAAACATTTAAATTCTTCCAGAATCGCTGTGGTTTTCTTGTGACACCTGTTTTGGAAACCTCTGTTTATGCACTAGTTTTCTACTAAACCTGTTTTCTGCAGTATTTTGCTGGCAGTATTCCTGCATCATGGATGGTGGGGAGGAGAAGCGGAAAGTATTTGCTGTCAAGCTGGAATAATTATGTTTCCGTTGTGATTATGTCTTAAGTACTGTATCTTTTCATAGCAGTATTTTGCCATGACCTGATTCACTGAAGAAAGCAAGTAATGTCACTGCATGGGCTGGGTGCTGGGGGTGGCGGGGACTCCCCAGGGACCTCAGGGCAGAGCCGGGCAGCCAGAGCCCGTCCCACCGCCCCAGCCAGGAGCAGGGCGGCCGGGGGGACCGGGGCAGGCCCGGCCCTGGGTATCCTGCACCTCCCTGGGGACAGGGTCACGCTGAGGCAAGGCCGGTGTGTGGGCCTGTGGGTGGGCCTGGCTGAGCGGGCGATGGGTGGGCAGGGCTGTGGGGAGCTGGCGAGCGGCCCTGCTGGGATGTTGCTGTGGCAGGGACCGATGGCCTCGCGGGGGGGGCGCTGAAATGGGTTTCCTGGCCCGTGGGCAGAGGGGGGGACCTCCTGGGACAGGCCCACTGGTGGCCTCAGGGCCCTGACAGGAAGTTCTACCAGGTTCATATTCTGACTGCCCCAGGGAGGCCTGCGACAGCCTCAGGGCTTCCTGGTGACTGTCATGGAGAAGGCCCTTGCCAGGAAGCCGTCACTCTGGGAAGAAGGTGACTTTCTCAGCTCACTGGGAGGGGGGAGCTGGCTCAGAGCATTTCAGCTCCCAGTACAAGTGTTTTGAGAACATTAACAAGGCATGCAAAAAGCACACCAGCTCTGTTGGTTTTAGTATTAAATTTGGGGCCTGACAAGTTTAGTGCTGGGTATCTTCCTAGGTGCCTTCCTGGCCTGACACAGTCACCTGCATTTGAAAGTGTAGACATGGCAGCCCCCCACTGCAGCTGCTTCCCCCCCTCACCCGGCAGGCTCTGGTGAGCCTTTCCCCACAGCGGGCACCCCTTCACTGTCAGTGCTGCAGGTGCCAAGAGGCAAAATCACCCTTGCAAAGGCAGGCTGCAGCGTCAGGATGGTGAATACCCTACAGCAAGTGGACAAGGTGGGCTGCGCGGCCTCTCTGTGCTAGTTTGGTTCCTCTTGTCCCCAGTTCTTCAGGGGTTTCCCTTCCTGATTCATGACTGAGCTTTTAAAAGTGCTCTGGTGCTTTATAGGTTTTGGCTGCTGCTAGGATTCTTTCCCTCCTCTTTGCGTTGCTCGCCTTTTTGTTTTCTATATGATGAGTTCGCTCCGTAATGGCAGTTAATGGGCATGGAATAATCTACATAAACGCAGAAAGGCAAATGCAGACTGAAAAATGTGCCAGAGAAGTGTGTTGGAACTACCAGCCAATTTCACAGCATCATGCAGCCAAGACAGAAGACATGAAATAATACATGGCCCCTTAACTGGCATAACATGACCAACACTGTGCTTGCAGTTGTCCTGCAGCAGGGCGCCATCAACATGTGCCACAGGGAAGCATAAAGCCAGGAATGCCATTTCAGTTGTGGATTTTATGCTTCTGTTATTTTCCAAAGAACATTAAGGTTTTTTTTCTTTTTAAGTGTAAACCTTTTGGATACAGTCAAAGACTCTGAAACAAATTCCTTTGCATGCCAAACTGCTGCTGATGTGCTCCATAGCCTTGGTGTTACATTCAGCTGCTTTATGATTCAGTTCTGCATTTCCATTATTCACAGCGGTGTTCTTAACTTACCTAATTAATGTCTATACATTGTTTGATGTCCTTGGGCAAATAGAAATATAAAGCTACAGATATACAGACAAATAATAGTATTTCAGGTCTACTGAACTCTGGTTTCAACCTCTAGCCACAAAACTGAATTGCCAAAGTGAGAAGCAGGAAAGAAGCTCTGTGAGAAGCTGCAATGAGGAAAGGATCTCCAAAAGCATTACCTTTTTTTTGTCCCTACTGATGAAATGCTCCAGTGTTTTACTTCCTGAGTTTGAAGCATTATTATTTTTGATCCCAGTTCTTTTCAGAGAGCATTTAAGTAATTGTTATTTCAATAACAAGATGATGAAAGAAGAAAAGAAAGATTTCTCCCCAAAATCGTAATTCTCAGGATGGTCTGGGTGACAATTTCTGTGTGGGCTAAA
The DNA here is from genome assembly GCA_034782735.1 of Sagittarius serpentarius. Classification (NCBI taxonomy): domain Eukaryota; kingdom Metazoa; phylum Chordata; class Aves; order Accipitriformes; family Sagittariidae; genus Sagittarius; species Sagittarius serpentarius. The sequence continues at coordinate 4,659,830 of JAVKLA010000049.1, forward strand.
AAATAAAGAATTAGTATTTTCCAAGATTCATTGTTCCATTAATTGCTACTATTCTAGGGCAGGGCTTCTTCCAGCTTGTGTATGGGATTGTGATTTACATTTAGCATCTATGCTACAATGCAATCACAATATGCTGCAGTATTTTCGGTTCTTAAGTCAGCCAATGTGTCTGCAGACTCAGCAACTGTCACAATTATAGTATTTGAGTGTGAATTTTTACTACTTAGTTAATGATTGGTTTGTTGAGTTCAAAAATAGCAACAACAAGAAAGAAAGATTTGAGCTGATTTTGAATGAATTTTGACAGATTTATAATCTGCTTTCAGGGATTCCAAAAGTAAAGACAGAAACTGCTTTTGGAGGGTAAATAATTTGTTGAAAATTATTTGCTCAGCTGTAATTAGGACAAACATTTTTACTCATGGAAATGAAGGGAATGTACATGCTCAGATGTTTATTAATTCAAATATGTAGCATTTATTGTTTGTGAATAATTTTGAAACTGAAAATACCCAAGTTCAATTATTGTGCAGTTAGTTATATGGATACTTGGTTTGCAAAATGTGTGGCTTTATGGCTAAATTTCTGCCAAAGACTGTATTGTTAAATAAGATGTCTTTTTTTAGACAAACACCTGAAGTAGCATGAGAGTATGTTCATAGTCATGCACAGAGATCTGGCAGAGAGAAGTCTGAGTAAATATCAGTGAGCTTTATTTTGCACTCATCTCTTTGTATGTTTTGGAGCAAATTTGTCAGATTTGTATATAGGGCTTTTTAAATAATGGCTTTTATGTAGAAGTTCAATCATTATTTTTGTTTTGAAGAAAACATCCCTCCTTCTGTCCTCTCACATGCCAGTACTAATGCAGCTCTCCTAAAGCTTGGTAAGCGATCCTGCCCTTTGCTGTTGTTGCCCAGTCTCGTGGAAGTATTGTGGTACAAACAGATCATCCTTTAGCTATCAAGACTGAGTGTGCTTCACTTGGTTTCTCACTTTAACGTTTTTCCTCTGGTAAAGGACTTCTGCATTCATTTAATTAAATATTGTCAAGTATTATTCAGTGACACGTTTACCAATAAGCAACATGTAAAAAAGCCACCCCACACAGTTGTTACTGTCATGTTCCCATCTCGTGCACAGGTCCTGGGGCTGTTGCTGACTCTCCTGCTTTGAGAATCCTCCCAATGGCCAGATTCTGCATGAAAATCATGTCTAGTCAATAAAAAATAAGTTTAAACTTAAAATTACCTTTTTTTACAGTAGTCACATTGCAGGGTCTTTAGACACAGTAAGACACAACTAGTTATAACTAGAATAGCAATACTCAAGTGAATGGATGAAGCATTTGTGGGACGTGGGTTGCAGGGTGGGTCACTGAAGCAGGTAAGAAATAGCAGCAGTAACCTGTGAGCCACCCTTTTGAGGTTAGTGAGAAAGCTCAGCTAAACCCACAACTTCTCTGTAAGTGCTTGCATAAGCAGGGCCTCTTTCTCAAACAAGAGCAAAGCAAGAAGATTTATTTCTCCATCTTCAAATGTCTGACTAGTCTGTACGAAGTTAGGTGACAATCTTAAACTTTTTACTCATAAAGCAGCAGAAGACAATAAGTATTCAGTCAAGGCATCGGTACTCGTTCATTCAGTCATTCCTACAACATGAGAGTTGAAAGTGCAATCTCCATGTATATGTGCTGACTGGGTGAGAAAGTGTCAGTGGATGGACCCCAGTACTTATGGAGCCCCCTTTGCAAGGCAAAGTGTACAATTTAGGTAGCCTCAGTTGTCCTGCAGATAAAGGCATCCTTAGTTAATAAGAGGCAGGTTTTGTGAATTGGTGAGCGCGGCTTGGAGTCAGGGACCTTGAGCTCCACAGGCAGGTGAAGCTTCAGCTTCATGGGGCTGAATTCAGCCCTGCATTCGCATGCAGAGGCAAAAACCGCTGCTGGCTGTCGTTTGCCGCACTGGCCCCTTTGAGAGCACGCCAGCAGGTGCTTATGGGCAAGTACTGTGTCAGAGCTGGATTGCTGCTTAGAACCGCTGAGTGAATTAAGAGGTGTAATAATTTTTAAAACAAAACTTTATCTTTACCTATGTTCTAATGGGGCCTGCGTACTGTAAAACGTTTGAGCAACAGGTTGTGGAAGTTAAGCGCCATAGGCCTTGACTGGTATTTTGCTAGGTTCTCTTCTCCATACTGTTTCCACAACCAAACTGTTGATATATGCTCATTAAGAAGCAAGTTATCTGTTTGAACTTGGTTTTTTAATACATTATCTCCTGTAGTTTTATCTTCTATTTTTTTTCTCTTTACTTAATTCAGTGATTTTATAGTTTTTGCTACTTTTCCTTCTCCTGTTTCTTATCTTCTTTGTTAAAAATCATGGACATGTAGCTGGAGGGTTGGCAATGTAGTTTGGAGAAACAGATTTAGAAGTCTAAATTTTGTCCTAAGGGATAATTTTCACATATTTGTTTTTAATATCTTACACAAACTGAATGATGATTTAAATGATCCATCAAGAGATAATAGCTCAATAGAGTGTTCAATGCGGTGCTATCACAGTGAGTATAAAATGTCAAAAATCTAGTAACAGTGAAGTTTAAGAGAAGCAGGCACTTCATTCATGGCTAGGAAGAGCCTTGCCAATGAAAAGGGGCACCTGTTTCAGCTTCACTGAGGAGGTGATGTTACTGACTGTCTATGGGAAAACACCTGGAAAAGTGGCTGGAAAGACTGATCACAAAGGCTAGATCATGATTAAAACTTTCAAAATGTTTTGCATTTTCATTAGGATGAGCTCAATATTAAAAAAAAAAGTGGAAGTATTTGGTATTTGAAAGCTTGACATCTGAAATTCTTGTTAGATAACCTAAAGGTTACAATTTTATAATTTCCCACAGCACATCAAATACTTTAAAAATACACTTTAATTGTAACTTAAACAGGAATTAATGGAACAAGTTACTCTTTTCTGTCATAACTTGTAAAAAAGAGAATTATTTCCACATTTGTTGGTGAAAAAAGATACGAGTTTACTTTCTTTGTTCTCATATGGCTCTCATAACAAGAGCTAATAATGAAACCTTACCTAGTCTGATTTCACATTTTTTGTTTTAAATTCTTATTGTATCATGAATGGATCTGTAGGGTGAAATGTCTTAGTTTTAGGAATAACTTTATAGTTTTACCTCATTCTATTCATGAAAATATAACAATTTAAAGGTAAAATTTTCATAGACAGTCAAATCAGATGAGAGACAACTCCTAGATGAAAGGAAAATGTGCTCTTAAATAATCATAGCCAGAATATTGAATTTTAAAAGTCTTAATTCATCAAGGAAGAATGTATTTTGGCATGTAGGTTTTTGGCATTATGCTTGGGTAAAACCAGTATGAACATAAGGAGAGTCAATGACAAAATGCAAACTGTAAGGAAAAACACAACAGTAAGTTTGAATAACCTCATGCCTTGCAGTTCATATTTCTGATCCAATTTCTTGATTTCTTTAGTTTTGTGAGGTTTTTAAGAGAGCTTAGAGGTATAAACTTAGAGTTTTCATTGGAGGTGGAGGTGAGGAATTTGCTAGGATCTACTAGTATTGTTGTGATCAAAAATTAGTAGGTTATTTCCTGTCACCCTGGGTTTTGTCAGGTGTAATAGAAATGTCAGCTGCTATTGTTGCTTGCTGAAATCACTGTTTATCTAGCTGGTTTGCTTGTCTTGGGTATATGTAAAGATCTGGTTTGCACAAAATAAAAGAAAAAAGCTCAAAGTAAGGAGTATGAAAACTAGATAAAGATTTACTGAGAGTGAATCTGCATATCCAAAAAAAATAGCATGAAGCACTAGGAGAGAGTTGTGAATCAAAGGGGTATTTCATAAATCTGTAGTTAATTTTGTAAAGCCAGCACAGCCATCTCAGCCATCTTTCTTGCTTGAAATATATAACACACCACCACTGTAATTTTCTCAGACTGTAGTGAATGTTGGGACTTTGAAATATAGAGATCGTGTCTGTTCTTAAAGTTTTTGAAATCATGAATCTGGATTATGAAAGCAATTGAATTGGCTTAGAAATTGTAAGATAAAGAAAATTAAATTAAAGCATATTTGTATGCAACAACTTTCCAGGGTATACTACTGGTATTTATTTTCCTGGACTTGCATATATGAGGGAAGATGATACAACTTTTCCTGCAAAGAAATTTTGATACTTGGTGGTAGGCAAAAGCATCACTTTCACATGAAAGAAAACATGGTTATGGCAGTCACTTTGTAAATGGCAGTATATCGTTTGAATGCTGGGAAAACAAAAACATTTTTGATAAATGCAGTTTCAGTACCTTTCAAGCTATCTCAAGATTGGGGGTGGGGGGGAGAGTGAAGCAAAGTTGCATGTTATTTTTTAAAATGTTTGCTCAGCTTTCAAGTTTGACTAGTCAGGCTATTTTTGAAAAAAACTTGTCTTTTTATTTCAGTATTTAATGTGAACTTGAGGCATTTGTGGTGAAGGGCTTAGGTTAAGAATTAAGCAACCCAAAGTTTGCAGATGTTTAATGGCAAGGATTTGTTTTGTCTGAAACGTACAGAATTTTAACCACGTGGAGTTAGATCACCCAATTTCCACGCTCACAGAAATTTTTATTCTTGTTCAACTTGTGAACTTTCTTCATACCTAATTATTGTTTTGTGTAACTCATCTGATGCCACTGAAGTCACTGCCAGTCTACATTAATATAAGTGGCAATTTTGTGCTCTTATTTGTGTTACAAGCTTCAAAAAATATGTGGAATCTAAACAAGGACAAATGAACAGGGAGTGGATAATTCTGTTTCAAGCTTATTTGTATAAAAGTATATCCTTTATCAATTAATACTTGCCAAAATCATGTTTCTGAGAAGGTGACAGATTCTGTTCCTGGATGTTAGGTTTAGTTCATCTCGTAGAGGTGGGAAAAGTCCTGTTCATCACAGAAATGCTCTTAGGAGGTTTCTTTGCTGCTGAGTTTGTGGAAGGGCAAAGGTGAAGGAGTGAGGAGAAAATGACTTCACTAATGCAAGTATTTCCTGTAGACAGCAATTACATACAGGTCTGTGAACTTTAGCTACCCATAAGCATTTGAACTGTGAGCTCAATGTAGTGTTTGTGTAACCTCCTTTTGTTTCTGTATTTCCAAGATATCTGCTAGAAATTTTTCAAAATGAAATACTTTTCTCTTTATGAGTGAAAGATCAAATAATGCAGTTATTTGACTATTTTCTCACCAATTTACAGTCTGTATACCATAAAAGAGTTCATTAAGTAGGAAGCATACATAGGAGTTCTGCTTTTCCCCAACTTTTTCTGCAAGTTATGATTCTAGGTGTGCAAAATAGTTAATTTCTACTAGTACTTTCAAAAGTCACAAAGGAATCAAAACAAAATGTGAAAGCAAGGTTCCTCTTACTTGATACCAACTACCCAGGCATTTCTCAATGGAGCAGGTTGTAGCATGCGGAGCCTCTTCAAGCAAAATCCCCTACCCTGGCCTACCAATGGGAAATGCAGCTCTGAGATGCTCTAGTTTAGATCCTGGGTGCCAAATGCACCCTGTGAATCCAAAGGAGTAGAGCAGGATTATTTTCTTTTTTTCTGACTTAACCCCCTGTCACTTCCCAATATGGTCAGATCTAGTGCACAATGCTAGCAAATTGTCTTTGGTATTTTTAGAAGTCATTGACTGCCTGTGGTTTATCATCAAATAGGATTGTCCAAGAATGTCAGACTACCATTAGGGGAATGAGAAAATGAGTAGCATCAGCATGAAAACTATGCCTCACAGTAACTAGAAACGCATGTACTGTGTTGAGACTAAACATGTCCAACGTTATGGAATTCCGAAAATTAAATTATTTCAACTGTTTCCTGATCAGAGCACTATTTGAAATAGCCCAAAAACCAGAGATGTAGAAAACAAAACATGCTGGCTGGAAACTCTTGGGGAGTTTATTTTTCAGAGATACTAATAAAGCACACATCCTGTGGAAATCGGAGAACTCCTTGAATACTGAGTACTTGAGTTAGAAGGGCTTTAAAATTACTGCTTTAGCTTTAATTTGTTCTATGCATCACATCACACCTTTACCTTAAATGTAATACTGTTCTATTTTGTCCTGAGAAGGAAATGGAGTTTGACTTATATTTTCTGCCTTTTTGTATCCTGCTATCTTCTGATATGGTCATATTCACCCTTCTGTGCCAGCGCATATGCTCACAGTGCAATCACTTTTCCCTTTCACTCAGTCAGAAGGGGGTCTAGAACCGTGGTCTGGATTTAACCATCTTTTCAGTGCCTTTAATAGGCACTTTTTTTCCCCCAAAGAGCTCTCATTAAGACCATCAGCTGGGTATTTCAGTGTTTCAGGATTAAAAACAGTGGGCTTTTTGTTTCACAGTTTTACTTTGTCCTGTTAAACTTCTAATTGCCACCTGGACTTAATATATTTGATGAGTATCAGCTGGTGCTCCACTCATTTTCACTGGCCAGCTCTAGCCTGTCTTGTGCAGAACACCTCCCGTGGTACAGTAACATCAGTCACTGTGTCTGACAGCACTGTTCATACACTGTCTGTGGAAGGAAGGAGTAAGGGTGATTTCCAAAGCATTTTGCAGGCATATCTAATCAAGTGCTAAAAAACTTTAAAAGGACAATATTTTATTTATGAAATTCTACATTGGCATTTTGTGAACAGCTCATATAATTTTCAAATTACACTTTTGCATATAATTTAAATGGCCTGCTCTCAGCCAATGTTTGATCTGCCAGCTATCTGGAATAATACAGTGCATGTTTCCCATTGCGTGACTTAGTGATTTCCAAAGGCCTTTAATGGGGAGAAAGGGGTTTAGACCACTGATGGTGATGGATTTACAAAAGGGTAAGTCTGGCCCACTAATTTTTAGCAGTAGTAATGTCACCTGGTTTGAATGATAAGAATAAGTTGAAAAAAAAATCTTAGTAACTTAAATCCTTTTTTAAATTTTTTTTTTGCTTTAATGATTTGGTAAAAAGAACAACACATTCCTTTTTATAAAACTGTATGTCAAAAGAAAAGTAGGAGTAGTTTATCTACAGGGAAAGGACATAAAAATGGAAGGAACTGGCAGGGATATCAGTATTCTTTTGGGCCTCAATGTGCAAACATTACAAGAGCCTGAGATTTTGTCTGGTTAATACAAAACAAAGCAGGTTGTAGTTAGCCTTGCTTTGCAGCAGTCATAGACACATACAGGTTTACAGTGTCATTTGCTGGTATGAGTGGTTTCTGTGTATTTTTTTCACCATACTAAGAAAAAAGAGGTCTTAGGTTTGGTTCTAAAACTCCCCAGTCATTTCTGTTTTAGGTTATAACCCAAGTAGCAAAGTGAGACTAGAGCTGGTTCAAAAACCACATGCTACTTATGAAAAAATCATTAGAAAAAATGTGGGTTTTTTCCTCAAAAAAAATGTTTTCCATGTTTCTAAATTAATCAAGATTAATGTTTTTGTTGTTCAGAAGAATTTTCAAAATCAAACCTTTTATTTATGTTTGTTTAAGTTTTTAAGATTTCAAAATACTCATTTTATACCATCACATTTTGGAAGAGACATTTCAGATTTTTTCTGCTCTTTTTGAAATATCTTCCTCTTCAAACATTCTCAGCTTTTGTGTTTTCAGAAATTTCCTGGTGGAAACAATTTTAAAGAAATGGTATGAAAAAAGTTTTCCCCAGATTTTTCTCTTCCCCCCCCACTTCCCCCCCACACCCCACTAGAAAAGATATTGTTGGGCAGTAGTTAAAGAGTGAAAAAGAGAAGAGGAAAGAGAGGCAAAAATCCAGTAAGCCCAACAGACAAAATCCAAAAAATTACAGTTGATGAACTTCAAGAGGTAGATATACTTGAAGGTCTAGCTCAACAAGCACCTCCAGAAGGAGTAACAATTATATTCCATCTGTGAGAATAAAGTTGGCAAACCCTGAAACATTTAGGCTAGGTTTCATCTCACCTCAGGCTGCCTAGCAGTTATGAGTCTGGTATGAGGAAATCATCTGGGTAATGGAAGCTGATGACAGATAGTAATTTATTCCACCTGTATTATTAGGTGAAGTTATACAAGATTAATTAATTAATGTTTTGCTTTTGCCCATGTAATTTTCATACCAGCAACCACAGCTGAATCTCAACATAATTTTTCATATTAAGTCCAATATTTATTTTGTCAATATACCATTAAAAAGCAGATAAACAGCTATCTGTAACAAGACAAATACAAAGTCAGTTAACCACTCCTGGATGCCCATGAAGTTTGATCTCATGCAATAAACAAGCAGTTCATTTTCAATAGGCGGGCATGCAGTGGCTGTTGAAATCGTTAGTTCTCTGCCCTGTTTCACAGGAGTGGAGTTACCAGTAGGAAAATGAGGATGAAGAGAAGGATGTCATGCCTCTACTCCACTCCAATTAATAATACCAAATGCTGCAAGCGTACTGTAATATGATCCATTAGTGGCTTTGCAGCTCCCTCTCTCCAGTTCTCCTCCAGAAATAGATGCATTTCAGTTCTGTTCCAAAAAGCAGGAATAATAATAACATTTTCAGAGCTGGGTAAAAGCTAGAATTTCACCAAAGGGAACATGAGGCTTGCTGACTGTTGTCAGAGGAGAAATTTGTGAAACGGTTAGAACAGGTTGCACAAAACTTTTAATGGGAGTTCTACAAAACTTCAAGATACTTAATTTTACCCAAAGAGTGCAGTATTTTTGCATGGTTTAGGCTTTACTTTCTCAGCTCTCAGATTTGTAACTACATCTTGTACACACTTAAAAAAAAAAAAGTGCCCACAGCAAACATAACATTTGTCCTAGTAATGATGGCTTTGACATTCCTAGTAATCAAATATATTTAGCTGCATAGCTAAATATTTTTATTTGAAGATTGGAGAAGTATGTGTGGGGTTAAGAAGAGAGGAGGTAATTTGCCATGACCTATTTTCATTCCATTCCAATCAAAATTGCACCACTTAGCTGAGTACTAAAAAGGGATGCCTGAAGCACACTTGCATTAAATCACCTGTTAATGTCAGGCCAAATTTCTGGTCTACTGCCTTGTAGGTGGTGGCAGCCCTCTACAAGGAATACCTGTGTTCTGCACACTCATCAGAAACTTTTATGTGCGAGGATAGCAAAAAAGGCCTGAAATATTGGTAGCTGATGTGAAGAAAGATCTCCAAAGACAGAAGATGAAGATCTAAGAAAACAGCTGGAAATACACATCTTCGCTATAACTAGCTCTGAAGTGATGGTAGTCTCTAATTCAGCCAAAACACCAATGTTTTGGCACAAGAGATTAATAGGATTAATTGTTCTCGAAGTAAAATGAAATATTTGCAAATTCAGTCATGGTTTGAAAGAAATGTAACTTCTCCAAATTTCATGGTGTTACAGCAAAATTTGGCTTCTGAGCAAGTATCACAAACAGTTAACTACTTGTCCCCTTTCCTTAGTTTCAAAATCTAAGTAAGATACAGCTTTCGCAAAGCCATTCTGATATGTTTTGATTTCTGTCTGGAAAAAAACTGCAAAGAATCTTTTTTTTCTCAGTTTATTTTGATCCTTCTGATGTCTCTCATCTAGTTCTGGTTCTGTGGCTCCCATGGAAGCCAGTAGGTAGGTCCCGAGTACAATGCAACATAGAATTGGATTCAGCGTCCCTGATTTAGTAAAACATGCAAGCATGCATATATAAGCCACAAAGGTCTAGTTTGCAAATATACTTTGTAACAGGGCTCCTTTCAGCACAGCATTCTGGTAGCAGACACCTTCCCACCTTGTCCCGTCTCCCCTCTCCCTCTCGCAACACCCTGCCCAGTGGGCAGAGCTGAGTTTTCAGAGCGAGAAGCTCTGCCTGCTTGGGAAGCATGGGTATCAGGGGCTGTGGCCATGAGCAGCTGAGTGAAATACGCTCAAAACAGGGGCTTGACAGGTCTGTCCCTGCTGTGGCATACTGTGCATTTACAGTTTAGCACTGTTGCCATGTTTAGCACAGTTGCTCTAGCACTCCATGTGCCAAATGAAGTCATTAGCAGATTTGAGATCTATCAGCCATCTGTGCCTGGTATCTGTTCGTCCTCGAGCGGGAAAGAGGTATCAGTGCAGAGCTATAGTGGGGATGTAGTGGTGCTAGAAGGTCTCTGGCATATGTCTTGGTCATTTGAATTAGCGTGCCACTCTCACAGCATTTCGTGCCCACCCCTTCTTCCTGGATAATGTTTGAGTCTCTTGAGAAGCCTGTTAACATGAGAACTGGTTACATCTTCTGTTAAATATTTGCCAATGACCAGGAATACCCAGCCAGCTTCAGTGTGAATGAAAAACTTAATAATCCATGAAAGGTTTTTTTATATCTTTAATTTACATTATATTGGGTTCATAAATTAGGGAAAAACTTAGTCATGGCTTTCTTCCTGGTGGTGGGTTAGAATACACCAGCTGTGACACACCATTTACAGGGATGGCTGGAGTTATTGTATATCAAAGCTGAAAATTATATTGACCCTATCAGTGCAATATACCCTTTGGTAGCCCTTCTTGTGAGGGTTTTTTACGCATATTCTAAGAGCTGCCTCACTGTGTTGCAGTAACACAGGAACACGTGGAGACAAAATGATTGATTATTAGTCCTGGTGGTTGTAATTTGATCTGTGCAGCAAGCGTTAGCCAATAATGATTTGTTTTCTTTCCCTTACTCCCTTATTTATATTTTTCATTGTCTTGGTGTCCAAAATTCCAAATCTGGAATGTCCTGCTATCAAGTCTGAGTCTGCTTTATTTAACCCAAATGCAAATCCGTAGTATAAAGCAGTATGAATGAGGTCTGAATTGAAAGCAAATTCAACTTGGTATGTTGCCAAACTGAAGCCTTCATAGGCTGTCAAATGCAAACACTGAAATAAATCTTCATGGCCATCCGCTAGACTGTGGGTCTGACACAGGCAGAAATTGCTCAGACAGTAGTTCCAGACATCTTGAGAACAGAGACCTCCTTACAGAGTAAATTACAGAGTTTTCATATGTCACTCAGAAAGGAAATAAAATTTAACAGATTGCAGTAATTCTTGTTTGCTAATATAGTGTGCCTGAGAATACTGGTCAGTCAGTAAAGTTGGTTTACTCTCTGTGTGTTTACCAGTCTGGGAAAGATATGTCTTCTACTTGGGTTACCTTACTGAGTACAGGATACCTCTCTAAAGCATGTGCAGTCTCTCAAAAGAACAAATCTTTTTATGTAATTCGATCAGTTTATATAATATTGTTTGTTGTTTGAAATGGTTCCTTTTAAATAAACTTGCAGGGTTTATTGCCATGGAGCCAACTCAAACACTGAGAAATGATTCTTTAAATTGTTAGTGAACTGTATGGCCAGTCAGGCTATGATGATAAACCTTGAGAGCTCTAGGATACTCCTAAGAAAGTTTTGCATTGCAGAGGTGACTCTCCCCTGAGAATTTTCCGTCAGTTCTTACCCTGGGAGATGTGTTATTTCAGCATCTTTAGAAACGGCAAGGAGTTCGTCTTTGCAACTTTGAAGTTGTGAAATATGTGGGCATTTTTCCTTATTCCTGGGCATAACAAACTCTGTGAGTACTCTGTTCTGTCTCCGTATGTGGATATGCAGTTATAGTGCTGTGTAGCTGGACAGAGAGGAATTTTTAGAGGAATCAGAAGGGACAAGCTGAACAACAGCACAAATGAAATAACTGAGATAAATGATTCTGCAGGAGTTAAGATGACAAGGACCATGCCTTTGTAAGGAAGAACCCATTTCTTCAAGCGCCAGATTGCCAGGAATTGTTTATTCTTTCTTATTTTAAAATCTGGGATCACACAGAATCGGAACCTTATTGTAGTAGAAGGAATAAGGTGGGTCAGTTAATGCAGAAAAAAGACAATGCAAGGTGACCATGAAACCTGAATGAAATACTGTGATGCATGAGAGACATTTGTTTGTTTTGCCTTGTTTCGTTTTTTTCCCCCCCGGAAATGGAGTTAGTTAACTTCCAGTCCCAGCAGATTTTGATCCATAAACGATCGCCTCACAAACAAGCAGCTTACCTGTGCTCTCCTGCAGTAGTGTTAGATACTCCAGATTTAGCTGTTACTTGAGGTATGTTTGTGAATCCTGGGAAGCTAGGAAAATTAATTTTTCTTCAGGTGTTCAGTAAAAGAAATGCCTTCTTCATTTTGTTTCTTGGGAGGTGTGGTCTACAACATCAACTCTTTTGGTGGACTTTTGGATTGAAATCTCAGAACTCCCCTGGGTAGGACTGATCTTTAACTTTGAGATTTAAAACCTCTTAAAAGTTTACGTAAATAGAAATATAGAGGGGATTCAGTAGATTTTTAGAGACTTTGTAACAAATGTAAAAGAAAAACAATCAATCAACCCCATCCTCAGTGACAGACTATGGGGATTTCATGTTTGATACCTGTTACCAGCTGCTAACTGTCTGTGAAGGACTGTCATTATATCAGAATTTCTCACACTGTAAATGATGAGATCTTCCTCCCAACACCACCATCTCAATTTCTCTCTCTCCACTTGCTAAGGACAGAAAGCAGCCATAACAAAGGTTATACATTTTATATGTGTATCACTGTTTTTTTCACACCTCAGTTTAAAAGGGGGGTAAGATTGTCTCCTAGGATGTTAATCATACCTCAGAGCACCTGAAACTTCTTACGGTTCTGGTAGGATTGTGTGCAAAATCATGTAGCTCAAAATTTGCAGAACCAGTTAGACTTCTGCCTGTGTTTACATACTTGAATACCTTTTTAGATCTGGCCTTCTATATTTTGGATTCCCAGTCTCATATTTGAAACTGCAAATAATTAGAAATTAGATGGTATTTCACTACCTCACTGGGATACTGAGGTGCAACTGCATACCGTGAAAATATCGAAATTAGAGATGTTAAAAAGTGCCTAACGGCAAACTAGTCTTGAAAGAAGCTCTTGACGTCTGAATCTCAGAGCATCCATTCATCTCACATTTTTCTTCACGTGTGTACTGGTATGAAAAGCTAATGCAACCTTAAGAAAAGGAAAAAGTAAAACTATTTCGACTTCTGTGCGTTAAACTTTTCACATAATAGAATGCATACCTTTAAGAGAAAATGATGAAACAGCCTCTATAACTCTACAGTGATCAAAATTCAATATTGTTAATATAAACAGCTTTATGGTAATAACAGGAGATTTGCAAGGAAGAGGGATTCATTTAGCTCTAAGAGATGTTTGACCTCTGCTACTTCATAATCCATTAGAGAGAGCTAAGGTCCACATAAGCTGGCTTTCTTTCTCTTTTACCTGGAAGGCATTATTTTTTCAATAAATACCGAAATCAAGTCAATATTTTTAGGACCAGGATAACTGCCACTTTAAATGGACTAATCTTTGCTCAGAAGTTGTCTGACACTTTATATCTGATACCAGCAGGAAAGAAATAATTAAGATGTATGCTTTTGGTAATTGATCAAGAACATTTGAATGGGTTACATAAATAATAGAGTAATCAAAGTATTGTCTAACCATTCAAAAAAACACATGCCCTACTGCATGTACATTTATTTAAATTAATATTGCTGTCAGAATTTATGAGAAATTTTGAAAGAGGATTTCATTTTCACCTTATGGTTAATGCTCTCATAAATAATAATTTGTCAATTTATAGGATAAGATATACTATTAAATTGTTCAGTGTACCTCTTTAAAATAAAGGTGTGCATTTACTGTCCTGGGCAATTAGTCTATGAATAAAACTGTAACTTTCAAATCTCATTTTCATGTCTGCCAAATCCTACTCTAACTCATCTTTTGTTCTAAAGAGAATTAATGACTTTAATAATCTAATGTTATGCAAAGGAGATCTGGGACTTTTCTTGTATATGAAGTATCATGCAGTGTTTTTCTACATAAAACATTTTATTAGTATGTCACTGATAACTGACCAAGAGATTATCTAAAAAATAAAAAAAAAACCAAAAAAAACCCAAAACAGCTGTTCCAAAAAAAAAATCAGGTATTTAAAATATACATTAGGAATGGGGTCCTGGTCCTTGTTTAAGCTCCTGAAAATGATACTTCCTAATCATTTACAAAGTGCTGATCTATCTTGGAGTCGAACACCAGGAAACAAGTCTGATAGTTTGGGGTAGGGCTATATCTACTTGCAAGCGACTTCCATTCTTCTGCAGTCTCTTCTAAGACAATTTTAGCTTTGTATGAGGGAAGAATACACTATCAAGCTGAATATTTGAGATTAAATGAAAGATTATATTCCTCTTGAATGGCAATTTGAACATGCTTTTTTGTGGGATCTTTTACGTGCAAACAAAAATACCCATACCGTGAAAGATATGCTGTTGCACAGTTTGTATTTATTTATGCGCATACCAGGCTGCCACAGTCAAGGCTGCTATTTACTTCAAAACTGTCCCATATATATTCTTTGGGCTCCACTGGTGCTCATTAAAAGGCTGTGACAGCCTGGTATCAGCGAAGTCCCTGCATGGAAACACCATGAAACTCTTCATCAGCAGTCACTGTCATCTGCTATGTTGTCTCTGGGCTGAGCTTCTCAGGCTCTGTGTAGGGTGGCTTTTTTTTTTCCCCTCTGGACAGAAAAGTAGGGCCTCTACATGTGTTTAACCCCACATTTTTGCAGGATACTAATATTTCTGCTTTTAATTGACTGCAGTTTTACAGGAGAGTGTGTCCCAGATGTGATTGCTCTAAAATGAAAGAGCACCAGTGTTGGGCTTGAATGTTTCCCATCCAATTACCAATTGCCCCTTAGTTTTATTTTGAAAGGTTTTTTTTTTCACTTGAGTATGGGGTTTCCAAATGATTCTGGTAATCCTGGATTTTTCCCTTGTTTTTACAGGTGACCTGTAACTGTTTCACCATCAGTAATGGAGAGATGCAGGATGTTGGTGTTGGCCTGTATCCCAGGTACTGTGGACACTGTTTCATTCACAGGCAAAATCTATGTTAGTTTTTTTCCCTTTTTTCCTAGGTAGCTGTAAGGGCCATCAAAGCAGCAGTTTCTAAATGAGAAACTGGGAAATGCAAATAAATTAAAGGAGAACAAAAAATATGATCAAGTTGAAAACATCCGTAATACTCCTGATTACAGAGTTAAAACAGTTTAAATAACATAGATCTTTCTATTTGATTTGTATGGAAGTGGTAGTCTTTTCTAAGTAAGAATAAATGCTGACATCAAAAATGTGTGACTGGGACCAGTAGAAGAAAACCTGTTCAGCGTTGCTTTAGAATACAGATATTTTGCAGCTGAGAGCCTTCTGAACCAGCAATTAAAAGAAAAAGATTGAACACATTTATTAGTAAATTACCATAACTAAGAAACCAGTAAGGTGAAAAGATAAGCCCCTTGAGAGATGGATGTTAATATTTGAATTTCTTATTATTATTTCTTATTTGTATTAGGTAAGAAGTACGTACAAGGGAATGTTTTGCCTTCATAGAATTAGTTACCTGTAATATATATGTGGAAAATTAGTATGTATCATTTAAAATTATGTTTTACCATCTCAATTTTTTGTTAATGCACAGCTGAACTATGTTGTAATACCTCAGTGGGCCTGTCACTGTTGTTTCTTTTTCTACTAATGTCACATGTGTAAGATTTGACTAAAGACACAATATCTTGAGGCCTGCCCTGTGGTAAAGACAAGGGAAGGGTGGTTAGGAGGACATGGCAATTAGTGTTATGAAAAGTACAGAACTGGAATGGAAACAAATCTTTTCACATACTTGGGAAAAATGGGATATTATTTTGGAGCATTATTATTAGTGAAATGTTTTCTTTTGGTGGAAAAAAGCCCCTGACTGTGAAGAAGGTGGTTATCTGTGTTCTATGATAATGCACTGCCAAGGGATGCAAGAGACTCCTTCCCAAGTCAGTTCAAAGCAGTTTGAGTTTTGCCGTAGCAAATCACTCTGAGCTGGGAAAACTGTGAACTTAAATCTGTGGTTCCCAAATCCTAGGCAAATGCCCTTCCAGATGAATTCATATGCTTCCAGATGAAATTGTCATCAAACTCACTAATGTTTCCACAAGATGAAATTTGATTAAAAGTGCTTTGTTTAGTCTTATTAAGAGGTTGTATATAGTTGCATGGCTCAATAGCTTCAGCATCCCAGTATATTTTAAAACAGACAAAATCCTATGGTCCTTCTCTGCATCGCCTTGCCAGCAGCCTTGGGACTATGCCCAGTGATCTCACAATAAGTGAAATGGATACTCTCTCGCAGTGTACGTTACTGGGTTGATGTGGAGATTAACCACAGATATTTCATTTGGGCAGAAGGGATATCAAAAGAGTCAGGCTCCTATTGATAGCTCCTTAAAAGATCAAGAACTGAATAAACACGGTTTGGTGCAGGGCTCTGACCCTTGGCAACATCCTCTGTTTTGCGAGCAATGGTTGGGATTTTGAGGTGCTGAATCAGGCAGACAAGGAAAGCAAATAAAAATAGCAAGGAACTGGATAAGCCAAAAATTCCTCTTCCAGTCTGATGATGCCAGAATTGTTCTTTCAATGGGTCATTCCCACAGGGGAAGAACCATCAGCCCCACGTCTGCTGTGGGACTGACGGTGGCCTGGCAAAGTCAGTTGTTTCTTAGCTAATGAAACACGGGACTCAAAAGGATATAGTGGTTGTTGTTGATGTTGTTCTTAACAGTCTCCCTCAAAAAAGAGGGAAGGGCATATCTGTTTCAGGAGATCCACCAGCATATGTGTCTCTTGGGGGTGGCAGCAGCTCCCCTATGAGCTGTGCTGCTTTAGCTGTCACACTCCATGAGAACAACGGCTGAATCAAAATATGTGTAAAACAGAGGCAAGGGCTGTATCTCTTCTTTCAATTCCATACACCAAGTACTTTGGTTTTGGGACATACTATACTCCATTTTCTACCTGATACGAAATACAGGTTGATTGCTGGCCCCTCTGAGCTGTGGTTCCACTGATGATCAGGGTAACCCATAAGGTTAGTGTACTGAAACTGAGCAGAAGCAGCAGAAATAAAACACAGTCCCAAGGTACTAACCTTTTGCTCTGAACTGTCCAGGATGCCTTGTTCGCCGCTTGCCTGCTTTGCCCTCTCCCCTGAGTCAGACCTCTCTGAGAGTCACTGCAAGGCCATCACCTCCCTGCTGCCTGAGTACACAGAAGGCAGAAACACGTAAAGAGATCCAGGCATGGCTCCTATTACCAATGAATATAAATCTTCTAAGCATTAATTTTCCTCCCCTAACCAAGAGCAGCTGATTTACCAGGGATTTTGTTTGTTTTGGAACTTATTTGCTTCTTACTTCAGGTGTAATCGTTAGCTACTTTTAAATGATTAAAGGGGAATGGCAGTGGAGGCTTCTCTGTAAAGTCCTTTCTCTCTCTTTCTCCCCCTCTACCACCCCTCACAGCATGTCTTTACTGAACCACAGCTGTGACCCAAACTGCGTGATCGTTTTTGAAGGATACCAGCTTTTACTTCGCTCTGTCCGGGAGATCCAGATTGGTGAAGAGGTAATTAACTTGTCCTCCCTTCCATCACAGACACCTGCAACAATGACATCTCCCTAAATAAATTCCAGACTGCAGGGCCACCAGCTTAATATTTTGATGATATATTGATGCCACTTTCTAGCACATAGCTATGAGGGGGGAAATGATAAATAGAATCATCTCTTCACACTGCCTGGGCCCCATAATCATTACTTCTCATAAATCACAAACAGTCTTGAAAATTCTTGTTCCTCCTTTCCTCCTCTAGGCACTTCATTTTGTTTGTATTTGAACGTCTTTACTCTGATGGAAACACTTATAATATTTCTGGGTGGAATGCAGTGTTCACTAAGTCATTGCAACAATAAGCATTTGTCAGGCTGCAACCATACTGTTGTAGTAAAACTTTTATCAACAGTGAAAGTAGCAAGACAAGGTTTGTTTTCTTGTCCATTTCAGTAGAAAAGACTTCAAAATATCCCTTTTAAGAGAGTTCTGATTTGATCAAAGGTATTCTCAGCTTTGTTTTTACAACAGCATTTGTATTACTTTGAAATAATCGTTTGTGGCCAGGTAAGCCTTTCAAAGTAAATGTCTTTTGCAGCAATGCACTATTGAATTGGCTTAGTAAGGCCCGCAAAGATGTGTGTATATATGTAACTTTACATGCATCAATGACCTATGCAGTCCTAGCTGTTGGTCATTTCAAAATCATGACCTAATGTAAATATGGTTCACACCTGTGCTTTAAACTCTGAGAAGATCAAGGGCATACGTATTCTAATTTAGAAGTATTATCTCTTTTCCTCCCTATGAAGTGTTTTCTTTTTTAATGTATACTTTCTCTACGATAGTAGGCCATCAAAATAAGTAAATGGTAAAAATTTTTTTTTTAGGGAAAATATTGTGGAGAACCAACAGAAATGCTTTTGCATACTTACCTTTTTGCCAAGAGAAATCTTTTAGGATGCAATATACTTTTGTGGAGCTATTAAGTGTAGACATCTTTCAGTCTGGCATTCTTGTTCAAGCCAAGTTGTAGACACCTTTCCTCTGTTTTCTCCATACAGCATAGCTTTCCTCTTGGCTTCCCAATTCACCAGGATGGGTTGTTTATTTAAAAATACAGTAGATTTTAATGTCTTCCCAACATGCATTTGGGTTAATTATTAGAATTCTAAATTCTGAAGCTATCTTATTTTTATGTACATAGATATATTTTTCTAGGTAAATTTCATAAAGCAGTTCTTTGTAACAAGCAGCTTTTCATAGCAGGAGAGGCCCTCAGGTGGCCCGGGGTGGTTCTGGAGTGTGAAGTGAAGTAGAATTCCCTTGCAGGTATGACCACCGTGCAGACTGTGCTACGGCTGTGAAGCTATGACCCAAATTTTAGACTTAGTGTTAGTGGTCTGTAACCCACAGGTTAAAATCAGTGGTGAAACAGGTATGATATGTTACAAGTCATTTGTAAGGCAATCAGGAAATAAATACAAGTTATAAAGCAGAGCAGCTAGGACCAGTTTGTTTGCAGTGTCTTTGGCAGTTGTATGAACATAGGTTTTAAAATGACTGCACCTTATGTGGGCATATTACATTTTCTAAAAAACTTTGCCTCCAATGAGGCAGTAAAATAAAGTCAGAATTTTCCAAAGAGCTTAGGTTATGGTGTCTTTGTTGCAACTATTTCTTCTGGGTTTGTTACTGAAAGGAAACCTTGCCTTAAGAAACATGTAAGATTATATATATATATATATATATATATATATATACACACACACGCACTGTGTTAAAGCAGATGCCCTCTTGATTTACCTGGAAATAAAAGTCTCAGCCTGAGGTACATGCTTCTTTGAATAAGGACGTGTCTAACTAAGAAAATGGGCGTAAGTGAGAAAGTAAAGATACAAAGTGAATGTTAGTTTAGATCTGTTATGGGAAGAGGAAGGAAAAGAAAATTATTATGAGGCTATGTACAAGTCAGCAGTTTAATACTATTTTCAACACCCAATTACTTTTCCTCTTACACAACTGCTACCACTTTCCATTTTGTGTTCTGCATGGTAGCTTTAGTACAACTTCTTTCCACACTGCCTTACTGCTTGCCTGCAGCAGGGTGAGCTCAGTTTTCTTAATAGCCTTGTATTGAATTTACACACCTACATACATGAAACGACATTATCTGTTATGAGCTGAGTTTTTACTTATATTACTGAGGTCATGATCTGAGCTAATGGGAGCAAAAATACCTGTTAGGGAGGAATCTGATTGGGTTTTGTGAATAAATTGAGTGCTCTGAGGCAGTAAGATGAAAATTGTTTGAAGTCATGAGGCAACAAAAAACCCTAAATAATTATAAGCTGTACAAAATTTGCCTTAACTTACACTGGATTCAGACAGAAATAGATCCCCTATGTAATAATTACTTAAAAGTAAATAAGCACAAAGATTTATTAGAAAATAGAAGCTAAGTAACAAGTCAAGCTCAGATTAGCAGAAGACTATGGCTTTACTATCCATACAGGAACAAACTTGATAGGGCTTCTGGACCCTTGCCAGGAAAGTATCAACCACTGCAATATGATGTGTTCACTAGGCCAGTGAGAAGTAAAAATATTTTTGCACACTTGTAGTGCTTTCTGTCAGAGGACACTACAACAATTTACTCATGTTAAGGAGTTGTTGACCACCTGTAATCACAGGGAAAACACAGATTCAGGGAGTTGAGTTGACTGGCCATTGTGGCCATCTCACAATTACGTAAGAGGGAGGCACCAATAGACCTGATTTTGGTTGTAAACCAGGAGAACAGACAATATTACATTGGATGTAGCTGCCACTGTGTGATGCAGATTTATTCAGGAATAACATTTATGCCCCAACCACACTTTAGAGTGCTCAAGCGATACACAGTAATTATATTTATCAAGTCAGTGACAAAAAGAGTGCAAGATTATGAGAACCTCAAAAAGCTTTTATGTCCTATGGAAGTTGTTTCAGTTCAGTTTTAGTCTCATGTCTAGGCAGATTTTGTTGGCTTTGCATGTTTTTGATAGGAAGGCATGTGGCATTTAGCGGGTTTTAAATGAATTTTGGTTTGGACTTCGAAATTTGTTCAAATCCTAAGGCCAAAATGTATCTCAGGCAGTAGAAAATTAGGACTCCTGAGCCAGAAAATGTTTGCCTGAATCCTTATAGAATGAAAGTGCTAAATTTGATGGTGCTGTGGAAAACTAATCACTCCTAAAATCAAACACAAAAATTCTAGCCATCTAGGCCTTTTTTTGTGGCAAAGACAACGTTGCCAGTCCTGAAGCACTAAGAAATCATGAGTCATGAATGTTACTTCTTTGTAGGCATTGAAAGAAGGGATTCGTGTATAACTGCATGTTTTCCCAAGTTGAAGCTTTAAGAAAACAAAGTGTATTGCAGGAATCAAAATACTGAGGGCTGGTAAGATTGAGAAGTGTGTGGTCCTTAGATTTTGCTTCAAAAGCCAAAAGTTCAGAATTATCTTCAGGTGTATTATTTGGGTTTCATACTAATGTGGTTCTATGGAATTGCATGTTCTTTGAGGGCAGAAAGATACCATTTTAAACAAAACCGCACTGTGTTCCCATTGGCTTTTGCCAGTGAATGCTTTAGTTGATGTTCAAAATAACAGCTTTCATTTCTATCATTATATAACTTATTTGTCTGTTTAAATGACATTTAAAAATTCTACATTTAATGAGGATTATAAAGTGAAAATTTGGCTCTGGTAGGAAACTTTCTTCAAGCTTGGTATCTTTTCTTTTTTTCCTTGCCCATCCTTGCTCTGACTCTATTATAATTCATATAAGGTGGTATGGCTCTATGATAATACCCCAAATTCTAGTGCTTGACCAGCTGGTAATGATCACCACTAAATTTAAGTGTTTTCTGTCCTGCAACTGGCACAAAGGGAATAAAACAAATAGGGAGCAGAGGAGAGGACAAAAGTGAAAGGAGAACAAGGCTTGGGAGCAGCCTTTCACCTCCATACATAGATTGGGGGTCGAGGTGACTAGAAAGGGTCTCCTAACACTCTGTAGACTCTGCACCAGGTTTTTGAGCATAATTGAATCTAATAGCAAGAAGAAAGAAATAATAGATTTTTGTGGGGATTTTATTCTGTATGTCCCTACTTAAAAGACTACAGGACTTTCTGAAACTTGCTTCCAGCAGCTCAAAACTAATTATAACACCTTTTTGCTCCTCAAGATAATGTTAATTGCAGTGCTGACTATCACAGCTTTTGTAACTTTAGGTGATGTTACTTCGACAGTATACAAAGATTTCCTTTTCTTGCACTTTCTTCTGTGCAAAAATGAAATTTAAGTATTGCAAAGAAAGGTAAGAAGTGGGGAAGGATTATAAGAAAGCAAAAATTATTCACTTAGAGATCACCAGGGCTCCTTCAGTGGTAAGGCAGCCTATCAGCTCATTTACTTTCTCAAAAAGACAAGCAGCCTGCTCTGGAGAGGTCTTCATCATTTCCTTACCCTTAAGTAACCACTTCAAACAGCATCAAGACATGTCCTATAATTTCAATTGACTTTTTGTTAATTACTGTGTCTACCTGGTGTTTTGCAGGCAGACATGAGCTCATTTTGCCTATTCTCCAATGAGAATTTGTATAGCTATGTTAGTTCACTGCATAGCTCAAATCAATTAGTTCTGCTGAGAGACAGGATATATTAGCTGTGGTCCAATTCTGCTCCAAAATGGGCGCATGGCCTCTCATCAGCTTCAGAGTTCAGTTAGGGCAAATTTGTATCTTTTGGTAGAAGGTCACTTAACAGACCGTACTCTTACAGAGCAAGTAATTTTCAAAATTAATACTAAATACAAATCATAATTTCAGATGATCACCAATTAAATCTACCTACATGATAGATTTCAACAAGATATTTAATATTTCTGTTATTACAGTTCTATGAGGAGAAGTTTTATATCTGTGTATTTGGCACATTACATCTTTAAAACCAATTTTTCCTTGAGTTAGAAGGCATTTTGATCATATATGCCAAACAGAAAGAGCACAGACTGTTCACCACTTGTATAATTCTGTCTCAGGAACAAATTTTTCTACACAACCCTTCCTAAGAGCCTGAGACCCATGAGTGCAAAAACAAGACGACTCTTTTTTTTCCCTGCCATTTGCATTAAAATAATTGATTTTAAATTTCTACAGAATCCTCTGTCTAGAAATTTTGTAGCTTAGTCTGTTACAAAAAACATAAATTAAACCACTGCAGCATGGCGGCACTGGAAAGTTGTGGCCACCTCATTTGCCAGATGAGGAGTGTGAGGAACTAACCACCATATCCATGGTTAAAGATTTTCTGTATCAGAGCTAGAAGCAGGGCTCAGACAGTGCTGCATTTCTAAGGAGAAAGTCTTGAGAGTCAATAAGTCTCATGGCTGTTAAATAATTCCCTGCCTTCATAAATGTTATTTAATATATATTCTCCAGTTTGGGGGGGGGAAGATTTACTGCATTCTTTATAAGCGATGCAATAAAGAGGCAAGCTTTGGTCAGCTGAAATAATGTTTTAATTAGTACCATACATCCCAGATGCAAATACCATTAAGACAACCTTTGATAAATGGCCATATTTCCTAAATATGTACAAGTTAAATGAGCCTTGCATCTAATGAAGGGATCCAAAATTAAAACAAGTGTAGGAGACAGGCTTGAATATGGAATTTGTATGTTTAAACAATTAAATTATTACTATAGACTTAGTCACTGTTAGGTTGGTCATGTTTCTAAATCTTCTAATTACGTTTTCCCACTCAGTCTGCCAGCTACAAACATTTTTTCACTTATGGATTTCTGCTGGCAAGACTGGAAATTTGGACTTGGGCCTCTGACAGCAAGAGAAACCCAAAGTTGTTAAAATGTCAAAAGGAGGTATCAATGTATGAAGCCTCTTGTCCTCCTCTTCCTGCCCAGTGATACGCTCTAATCCGGAGCAGGTTGTTACGTGGTTGGTCATATCTACAACTGTTTGGTAACCTTTGAAAAAGAAATTACTGGTTTCAGACTTGTACCTACTTCCAAGGTTTCTGCAATGTTAATAAAAAAAAAGAAAAAGAAAAAGCCAAAAATGAAAAGAGAGAAAGGGAGAAAGCCCGTAGGCTGAAGATAAAGCATGTTCGATGTTGGCTATGTTTTGCAGTATTAGAACTGAACCCTGCCTAATGAAGGGTTCAACTGTGATGAAGGGTTTAAACCATTGTCTTAAGTATTTTGGCAAAGAATAGACTAATCTCACAGGAATGACTTCCCAGAAGATTCCTACTGTCTTGCACTGTCCCTGAAGTTGATTAAATCCCTTTTACTCCTGTATGCCACCTGAACCTAAAGCCCAGCACCAGGGATGTTTATGCAGAGGATAAGAGACAGGAACAAGCCAGTGTGCAGGATGATTTGAACAGAAAACACTTGTGAGTTGCAAGAAGACATGAAGATCAGAGGCTTGTGATGGGAGAAGGAAATTGGGCTTGGAATGGCTGAAGGATGAGGTTAGGGCTACAGCTTGACTGGAAACTGCTTTGTGGGATGGAAGGGAGATAGATCTTTCTTACCACACCAGGGAGGATGCAGAATAGGACCAGCTGCAGAAAGAAACGAGGACAAAGTTTCTGGGGTCACTGAAGATGACTGAGAAACCAGAGTAGGGCAACAAGGACTGTTAACTTGGGAGAGCAAGAGAGCTGGTGATCAAATATGGGGAAAAGGTGTAAGATGAGGCATGCAGGGGAGGCAGAAGGGCAGATCTGGGACCAGCAGGATGATGGAATTGGCCCATTGTACCAAGAATGGCTATGTAAGGAGCTAGAACTGAGGGCTGGAAACCACGTTTAGACAACCAGGTGTGGAGGATAAGACTGGAAAATGATACTCATGTCCAGAGGCAGAGAAGAGAGAGAATGAGAAGAGGGACAGATTGGGAAGAATGGGGCAGAAGAGACCAAGCTTGGGAGAAAAGAGTGGAAAAGAAATAGGCAAAACAATTTCCATACCTTCGCCGCAGAAAGCTCAGAGGGAAGCCTACAGCTCCTGTGTAAATGATTAGTACTGACTGTTCTCCTATAAACCAACAGTGGTGAAACTAATCCCCTCGCAGCTCAGACATGCACAAGCTGGGACAGAACATTATATAGAATGCAAAACCTAACAAGGTTCTCACACTTTCTAACTTTTGATTGTCGGTGGAATTTTAATTTGTCTCATTCATTAATTATACTATGAATCTTGAATTATTTTTGTCCACAGGCTTTCTGCTTATGATCATTTGAAATGCTTGACTTTGCCATCTCAGTAGTCTTCTTATAATAGAGCCCTCCTTCAATATGTAATCAAACAATAATAATAAATGAAAAAAATGCAGGCATTGTTTTAGTTGCTTGTTAATTGCTTATTTAATTAGCATGCTCAGTAATTTGCAAAATGCAGGTTCTGACAATGGATTTCATAGTCATTAGTACAAATTGGTCAGGTTTTCCTGTAATTTCTTTGAGTGGACTCTCGTGATTTAACTGAGAACCATGTGAAAATTCTTCCAATTAGTTGAAGTGTCTAGGCTCAGGATGAAATAATGTGACCTGATTTTTTTAGCTCTGACCTCTCTGGAGTGTTTCAAAGTGTGTTGGGCGTATAGTATAATCACTCAATCGCATGTATGACTGAATGCTGGTCTGAGCTGGGCTATTATTTTGTTATATCCTTTCCCTTATCATTAGTTTGTGCCTGTGCAGCACTTCAAACATTTGAAGAACTCTACAAATGGTTAGCCCTGTAAAATTCCTTCTGGCAAGCATCAAAGTGAACAAACTACAGACTTCTCTGTAGTTCATTGGAATTAAGTCTGTACAACATGAGGAGTTGAAAATGGCACAAATGTAAACATTTTCTTTTATCATTTTAATAAATTTTCTTGTCAATAGTTTCAATAACTTTGCCTGCAATGCTTTTGTGCTTCCTTGGTCACAAAGGAAACATCACAGACATACTGAAGATGGCTGTGACATAAGAGGAGCTTTCCTCAGGCTCAAACATATTTTTGCAAGAAAGTAGGGGCTTCCCTGAGGTGAAATTTTTGGAGATAGTTGCCTGTTGTATAACACCAATGCTAAATACACACTTAAGCTTTGGAGCTAGACAGAAAATGAGATTTCATACACAGGGAATTCAGATACTGAGCTTCTCTCCCCCCATCCCCCCCTTCCTCCTTCTCTCCCCCCGCCCCACCTCTCCTCTCTCCCCGCTCTCCTCTCTCCCCTCTCTCCTTTCTCTTTTTTTTTTACCTTTTTCTTCCAAATTAGGATGAAAAGTTGAAATAGTGATAATTTTGGGGGGATTAATAATTTCAAACAATATTAATCTGGAAATGTGAAAGTGTTGCTCCATGGAAAATTTTTGGCCTTTTTTTTACCCTTTG
Organism: Sagittarius serpentarius; assembly: GCA_034782735.1. NCBI lineage: Eukaryota > Metazoa > Chordata > Aves > Accipitriformes > Sagittariidae > Sagittarius > Sagittarius serpentarius. The sequence continues at coordinate 4,685,911 of JAVKLA010000049.1, forward strand.
TAAAAGTAGTCAATTTCTTCTAGGAAATCATCTGTTAAGATAAAATTTTATTTTATGCTGGAAAAATGTTGTATCCAAAAATGTTACCTTAGCTATACATACACTAAATATGGAATTTTTAAAAAATATACCAACTCTGGTTTTGTATGTACTGCACACAGCTCACCATCAGCTATATTGAATCACTGATGACCACCAGTGAACGCCAAAAGCAACTGATGCGCCAGTATTGCTTTGAATGTGACTGTCTTCTCTGCCAGAATCAAGAAAAGGTAGGTTGAGTGAAGAAATTCCTTGCCAATGAAACAGAATTTTCCAAGGCCTGTCAGCAGCTTCCTTTTCTTTATGTAATACTTATCTTTTGCTACTAATGGAATGGCCAGAACAGAGAAAATGACCCCTGCCCTCAGTGCTGTTTATGTTGCTATGAAAGACAACCATGAAGGAATGAAAAGCAGGAAATGCTGACAACATGATAAGAAGAATTTCTTGCTAAAAGATGTATCGTTCATAAAGCTAGGAACCACTTTCAGTTCCAAGATGTGGTTCAGGTCATTTTGAGATTCAAGGACCTCTGAACATGAGAGTTAACATGACTTTAAGCTGAAAGGAGAAGATTTTTTTTTTTTCCTAGTCAAAAGAATAATCTTGCAACTTTAACTGAAGCCACCTGTCTGATGCTACAGGAAGGCTGTGCTTATCCTCATAATAATGTTAAATAAAGTCTGACAAACAGCTGCATCAATAATTTTCAAGAACTACCAGACATATTCAGCAGTTGTTAGAGAGAGTGGAGAACCTGCTTGGATGACTGTTTGTAGTGTTTATGCTTTCTTTCACAAGTTCTTGGAGTAGCAGGTCAGTAGTTGTAGTAGATAAAATTTTGTTCAGCATGACCTTTTACTAAGGTTCAGCCTAACCTGGTTTAAATATATTCTGGTTTGCTTCATATTTATACAGCCTGGCCAGAATAATTTTGGCTCCAAGCCTGATGGGAGATCAAATGAAATATGCAAAATGAGGCCAGCTTCATAGCAGTTTATGCACTTTGTCTCTCTAGTTATATATACGCTTGTTTTTATTTTCACAAATGCCTGTTCTGGGTGACTCACATGCTGTAGCTAAATGTGTTCCCGGTACATCAGAAATGGTAAGGAAGGTAATGATGAAAATGTGATTCCAAGGAGCATGATATGATCCATGAAATAATGGCTGTACAGCAAAAGAAAACCAAACCAAAAAGTTTAAAGTCTGTGTTGGGTAGGACGGTTGTCTGTGTGTAGTTTTGTTCAAGCCAAAGTACACCCATTGAATACATAATGTATCCTTTGATTCATCAGTAAGCAATTCTAAAAAGAGAACACAGAGAAGTTTCAGGCTTATGACATAATGCTAAATTACTTCCTGTCCATGTGCAAAAGTTACTGGCATTCTGTGCCTGATAAAGATTGCTGCAATGCTACTTGGAGGCAGTGAAGGGAAGACCTCTTTTTTGTCTTTCTTTTAAAGATGCTCACTCAAGTGCTGTGAAATCTTAGATTAGTTTTGGGGAATGCCATCCCCACAGATACAGTGACAATTAAGAAAAATAAGCAGGCTAAAGAGTCTTTAAGGATCGCTTAACAGTTTGTGAAAGGGTAGACAAGTGGTGTGAAGACCATTCAGTATGTGAAATGTTTTAAGAACAAGATCGACAAGCTAGAGTACACTTCACTGCAAGAGTCAACATACAACATCAAAAAATATTATAATGAAATTATATGTGCATATATTGATGAAAACAATAGTCTCATACATAGGTTAAAATTAAATAATGATTTTTTCTGTTTGAAATTTTTAACTGTGGTTTGAGTTCATATTCTATAGATCTTTTCTGCCCATTGGCAAAATTCCCTGTGGGGATGATATTGCAAAATGTTTGGAAAGCTTTTTCCGACTGCATTCTGAAATTCTGTAGTTTCCTCATTGTTACCATGTAAAGAGGTCTGTGAAGGGCTAGGAACCTCATGTCAGCTTTGTCCGTTGATATTTATGAAGAGGACATATTTATCCTCATGTTCAGTCTGGGATGATTAGATATAATTTGCATCAGTCCTCAAAGTACTGCATTTAATTTTTCTGTGACAGAGATTTTATAAATACAGCTGTTTACATGACTAACTTAGAAACAGATTTTACTTTTTTGTTTCCATGGATCTCAGACACTGTTGGTAAGCTGAGAGGCATGTAACACTGCGGATCCAGTGGGAGATAATATTTTTGGAAATTATGGGGTTTTAAAATTACAGAATGGCTAGATTTAGATGCTTAAAAGTCATCCATTGGCAAAATTATTCAATAATACCCCTGCTGAAATATCCCTGATACTAAGACAAATTTCCAAGACATCTTGGAAAATTTTTAAAAGGCAAAGTCTTTGTCAACACAAGAGGTAATGGCTGCAACTTTGGGTCATCAAGGGTGGCATATTCAACATTGTGATTCGATAAATATAATCAGCTAACAGTAAATTCCCATATTTCAACATTGCTTTGCAAATACGATGGCTTAAGTCAACAGCAATCCATCTCATAAGTCTTTGTTATAGGTAAAAATGCAAATTCCAGTTTGGCTAAGAAATGCTTTATGCCTTCAAGTAAGTTCTTGGGTGTTGGGGATTTTTTCAGTTGTAGTCATCTCATCAAAAAGCTAGAATCCTTTTTCTAACAAACGCTTATAAAGATCGGAGCTTCTTGTTACTCTCAAATTCCAGTCTTGCTGAGTGTGCCTGCCAGCTGCTAAGCACATACTAGGGACCAGTGAAAGCAGAGGAATCACTCCTGAGATGCACACATCAATTTACACTAAAACTATAAGTCAAGTCATTTCCATTGCAGCTTTTATTCTACATCTTTTGTAATGTTTTAAAAGCAATCCTGAGAAACCTGTGGGAAATATACATTAAAGTTTATATGAAGGGCATATAAACCTTGTATGTATTAGTACTTAGTTATATGTATGCTTATTTATTCATGTTTATAAAAATACTTTGCAAGTTTCTTGTCAATGAAATTTACGTGTCCTGCTATATTTTTGAAAGGCCTGTTCATTTAGTCTTATATGCCCAAATGAAGAATGAAGATGGTATCAAGTTTCTGTTCTCAAGTCAGTTACTGACTTCATAAGTGACCTTGGGTAATTAATTTTATTCAAAAGCAACCTTTGTGTTTTCTAAGACCCTGCCCTTTTTTTTCATAATTAGTGAGAAGCTACCATTTCAATTGGAGCTGAACAGATTTTTGGCTAGAAACCAGGTCAGTCTCTCTAAATCGGGAAATCAGGGACCATTTTGGTGAATGTTCTGTGAAGGTCTGTTTTGCTCATTTTCCCCAAATGCAGCATGAAGATGGCAATTTATACTTCTGCTGAGTATTCTCATGTCCAAGGGATAATAATGAAAGATGCTGCATTTTCTAAGGTCTTTTAGCTTTAAGTGCTGGATTTGTTTTAATGAGAATAATTCCTTGAAGTGGAATGGTTTGAGGTTTAGTTGTGTGCTTTATGCAGTTCCCATTGCTATGTGGGATCTTAGTGCTGTTTTAAAAAAAAAAAAAGTCATATTTAGCCTCAGAGACATCTACGTGAGCAAATAACAGATATAGCCTACAAAATGCTACTGATTTCTCCTAACTTTAGTTAAGCATCTAATGTAAGCCAATTTTTAGCCTCTCTCCATACCCAGAGAAAATAGAAGCAGCTTATTCATACTGTCTTGCAGTAGAAATCTATGAAAACTGGAATGGATTTATGAGGTTAAAGGAATGCCTTCAAGCAAATACCCACACTTTAAACAGATAAAGTTGGGTGCGTTAAATTATGCTGCTCCATGAACTATATATAAATACAAAATCAAGAATCACATGATTATGTTTCTGTGCTAGCTGACATGGACAGCAGAGCGCAGTTGCAACTATGTAGGTTTCAGCACTCTTCCAGATTGTTGGTAAAATTTGTTTATGCAGATCACTTCAAGCATTTGTCTCTGGCTGCTGCTGTAGACAAATATCTCTTGCAGCCAGATCACTGCTCCTTCACTGTTATTTGTGCTAAAATTGATTAAACTTGGATAGTGGTTACATCATCCTACAATCACACAGTTTAGCTATGCATACAAACAAGAATAGTGTGTCAAAGTGCTCTTTTGCCCTTCTAGGTTACATGATTCTGCGAGGGCTTTTTCTAATATTTCAGGTCTCTGACTAACTGTGATTTAAGAGGCAACTTATCTGTGAATGTTTCTCATTTACTGTAATATTTCATGTCACAGCTATATAAAACAGCAAAATTCACTCTGACACCAGCAATGGCTTTAAAAGTCACAGTCACTTGGTCTTTTTAGCTAGATATGGCAATTTCATACAGCACAAGAATATTCTTTAACCACTGCCTAGGTATGCACAGTTCACTTGCACAGTTGTCTAAATCTGAGGCTGTAATATAGCAAAGGCTATATTTTCAAGTATACTGAAACAGGCTGCAGCCCAACCCCAGGGACCCTATTAAAGTTGAAGTTGTTGAGCATCAACTTCAGCTCCTGCACACTGGCACATGCAGTGTGAGCAGATACAGCCCTAGCCCAAACTGTGCAGTCACAACGGCATTGCATATCATGAGAGCAAACATCCCTCACTGGTCACTGCCGATGAAAGGACTTCAAACTGAATCTCTGCTTGCTATACAGTAGTAGTTTTTATCTGCCTCTCCAACTGTGAGCACAGCCATGGAATAATCCAGGTGCATAGCTGCCATCAAGGATGTGAAAATAGGGAGGCAAACAGTGGCAACCAGCTGGACCTGTGGATCTCACATAATTTTTGGTGCCTGGGCCTCAATGTCAGCTGCATTTTGATTCTAAGAGGTCATACCATAATGCTGGTATGACCATACCATAATGCTGGTATGACCAGACCATAAAAGTCTCTTTTAGCAACTGGTCAAGCAGCCTGGCTGGTGATTTGACAAGGGAAGAGTAGTAAGTGCTAACACATCAGTGTAAACTGGTTAAGATAAGATTAAAGTGAACCTTTTGGCAGTACAGTTACTTCCAAATTAAATGGCACGAGGTACAAATCTAAACAATACTTTTAACTGATTTTGGCCCAAATGGGAAAAAAAAAATCAGTAACTAAAAGAGGGAAAAAACCATCTCTTTCTAAAATTCACTCATAGAGTATTTCTGGACTGTCAGTACTTTAACTTACTGCTACTGTTATGTCTTTGGTTCATTGTATCTCTGACAGATTATTATTTGCTCCATTTTAAGATCAATCTCCACTGTATTTCAGAAATGTGTGCCCTCCTAAAAGCTGAACTCTTGGCAGTGTATTACCATTCCAGCACATAAAAGCCCCTTACATTAATTATAATTAATGATGGGATTACATTGATGACAAACATTTTAAATGAAGAACAGTTTTTTCCACAGTCATGAGCCAGAGTATTGTTCATGTTCTAAGATTTTCAGCCAAGGATTTTGGGGAGATTTGTGCTTATAGAATCACTTTGTTATGAGTAGTCTTTCTCCTTTGAAGCCAGGATTTAATATTTTAGACTAGCTTGGTTTTTGGAAGGCTTTTATTTGTTACAAGGTCAAAAGCAATGGCTTTGAATCTGAATCATTTTTATATTTGGCCAGTATTTGATAGTTGCCAAAGCTAATAATAACATAATGCCAGTAAGTACGTTATTCCTTTAATCAGTTTACTGCTTTGCTTAGTACTTACTATATTGCATCCTGAATTTTGGTAGAGAACATCACAAGTCCAGTTTCCAACTCAAGCACTCTCAAAATTAGATCACCTGAATAGCAGCCAAGCTATATAAAAATGTCACCTACAGTTCTTTAGCTGAGATTGCACTTCCATACATCCACCAGCTCTTTTATAAAAAAAAACCATGGAATAAGTTCCTGAACCTACTAGAAGTTTTGACATTCTTTTCCTATCCTAAGAAACAACACAACTGTAGTTTAGGAATTTCATCAAATGTAAATGGTGCTCGACGTAAGTTGATCAAATCTGTTGCTAGAGCATATGTCCATGGTTCATTTGCCTCACCGAGGTTTCTGAGAGATACTTGAGTGTGGCCAAGTATAGAATTTACACAACATTTTCACCTTTGATCTTCATGTTTGGTGTCAGCAATACCATTGAAGAACATATGCTTAAATCACAGAGGCATTGTTACATGGAAAATATTATTACTGACTGTTGTTTTGAATGAGCATGTAAAGGCTTCACGTAAGATCACTGTACTGGTGTTAGTACAAAAATATCACCCCTCCCTCAGGGAGCATATATTTAGGACACAAGAAATACAAAATTATATGTTAAGAAGTGCCTTTTTAAACTGCTGAATTGTCAAGTTCCAGAAGTTTGTGTCCCACTTTCCCCAATATTTATTTATTTTCAGGCATTTACATTCTCACTAAGTTTTCCAAGTACAATATGAAAGATGAGATCTCCAAATTAATTCAAAAGATGAAGCCTGGGAAGCAAGGATTAAATAGGATTGTTGAAAACAAGTCTGTTCATACAGCTAACTGAACATAAAACCCCTTGATCAAAGCAAAGAGTAAAGGAGGGGGATCTGTATCTCTAGTCACGATTCTAAGGTACTTGCTAAGTACTAAGGTAATAAGAGTGTGTTAAAAAAAATATCAGGATTTTGTTCCATCAAAATGCTGGTTTAACCCATTTCCTATCAAAAGACAGAGTTTGGAATAGTTTCTTTTAGAAATCATCTGTTCATTCCTCATCTTCCTTTTACTGTTTTGCTACTAAAACTGCCTTTGAAGCAAACTACAGAAGGTAGCCAACCAGAGCTCAGTCATATTTCACCCACCTACCCTTTCAGCCCACTGTTAGTATACCCAGTGCCTACAAAAGCCAGTGGCAGTACTTAGCAGCCCACTGGGACACAAAGCTGATTCTTTCCATAGGTGGTTGGCTGATAACAGTTCTTTCCTTCTGGCAAGACATTTGGTAGTGACATAAACCCTGGATTGGTTCCTGAAATCCAACAGTCAGTCTAATACTCTTCTGTTCCCTTTCAGAGGATCTTACCCTCTTGGGATGTGTTTCCAAACAGCTAAGGACAGAGGGGGTTGGCTTTTTTTTTTCCTAGGGCCAAAAATGACACTAAAAAACAAGGCAACTGCTTCTAATTTCTGGGCGCTCTTTTTCATTAACAAAGGCATCATCTCTTCAGCTTCTTAGCATTTCTTACGTGACTTTTGAGGCTTCTTCCATCTTTCAGTGCTGTAATTTTTTTTCCATCAAAGGGCAGTCCCACAGACAGTGACAAATGGACTGTGATCATTTTTCCATGACCACTTACCTCCCAGTTGCTTCAGGACTGCCTCAGTGTGCTCCGGTCATGACTTGGCAGCAGTCAGCTGGAGCTCACTTGGGTTGTCAAAGGTCACAGAAAAAATAGTGCTGTTCCTACAGACATGAGTTCAGAGCTGTATGCAGACTCCTTGCTTGTTCAGGGGATCCGTAATAGGGAAATCTGTATCAATTTGGTCCAAGTTCATATTTGGAGCCAACATAGGAGTGGGAGTGTGGCACTCTGGGGAGTCTGGCACTCTCTGGGGAGTCTGGCTTTGTGCTCATCTGAGGGGAGCAGAATCTCATTCCTTTCAGACCCAGCCATCTAAGAGGAAATGTAAATCTTCTGGCAGATGTTTTAAGCTGAAACACTTTTTTGCCGAGGGGAGTCTGCTGTCATCGCTGTTTCAGGCTGTAGCAGCTACATTTACGTGCCTGGGTAGCAGTATTCCCCCTTTCTGGACATCCAGCTTCCTTAGAACTGTCGTTAGAAGTAGTTATTACTGTTATGATTTCTCTTTTTCAGATGGTGTCATTCCTGTATCAGTCACTATTTGGTCTCTGCTGAATAATAAACAGAAATAAGAAAAGTCTCACTCTGGGTTAGCAATCTAAAATAAACATATAGAAGATAGAACATGCTGAGAGAAACAGCAGTAATTTAAAACATAAGACTGGATCAGACAAATCATTTTCCAAACACCTTTTTCTGCAGTGATTTTGAGGAGACTAGTTCATAAATTTTTTTCTATATATATATTGAAGCCGGTCATTGCTTTATCTGATCTTGAATCTCTTTCACTGAGTTTGCTATAAGGTCTTGTGTGTTTCAGCCTATCAGGGTGGTTTCTAATACTTGTAGTACCTAAGGGAATAATCTTGATTTGGGATGCCTTTTCTTGATCTGTTTATCAGTCACTTTCTTCTACTCTGCAGGATGTTTGGTCTTTTTAAATCCCATAAATTAGGTAATTTACTTGAAATATCATAGATTTTAATTGAGATCCCATTTCAGTCAGAAAAAAAGATATTGCAACTTTCGACTACAGAGTTAACTGACTGGGATTCAATTTTCTGGGTTCAAAAATCTCTCCTGTTGAAGATCTTCCACTTTGGACAAAATAACACCTGCATCAGAGCAAGAATGACATTTTATCCTAGGTGTCAGAGCACTCCCTGTGGGGTAAGGGGACCTCACAATTCTGTCAGTGCTTCAGGCAATGAGTGAGGTTCAGGTGAGTCCAGGATACAGACAGTTCACTGTATCTTTTTTCCTAGGTTCCTGTTCCAAATCAAGTAGAAATAGAAGCTTGGTTCTTTGTCTTACCAAGTGTGTATTGTAATTAATGGACTATGAATTTTAAAGAAAAAGGGAAAGAAAGTTAGTGGAAATACCTTTTCTCATCAGTTCTGTGGATGTGAGCTAAATCCCTTTCTGACAAGGAATTAATTTTACCATTTACCTTTAAAGGCCCAAACGAGGACAACAATATATGAATTGATTATAACTTCAACCTTTGCTGATATGCTGTATATTTTGCTCTGTCCACTTCACTGTTTTCTCTCCTGCTAAACTCTCAGCTTTTTGGAGTGAATACGCTTTTTACTCTGTACAGTCTAAAAACCTGCAAAACAGTGTAGCTGTGATCCTGATACTGCCAGATTTATAAATAATAGCAATGGTAAAATCTACAAACATTCTGAGTCTCACCAACATCGAGCCAACATGGAGGAAGAAAACAAGATGGAAAAGGACTCTTCAAGTAAAATTTCAGCAAAAGCATCTGTCATCTCCAGACTCATTCCCTGTTGAAGACATCACCCAAAACTAGTCCAGAGGAACCTTTTGCATTCTGGAAAAACAACTTTTTTCAACTGTCGTTCCTGTGATTCTCCTTCATGTCAGTGCATTCTGTGTCTTTCTTTTCAGATTCTGAATATACTTCATACTCCAAATTTGTGGTTCCTAATGCCATCCTAATTATATACTATGTACTTTCTTTATGATGTTGGTCAGTTTGTTGTCTTTTTATTTTATTTGCCTTAGCTGAAAATTTGTGCTAATAAATCTTGCCTTTTTTATAGTTTTTTTTTTCTGAGATTAATTACTGTCCATACGATGCCTGGAAATCACTAGAATGAAGTACTACATATACAGTAGGTGTAAATGCTTGGTAAAACAGAAGATTATCTTCATTGCTATGTCTATTGTCCTGGCTTTCTGATAATTCCAGTCAGAGGAGAGGAATAATGAGTGGTTTCGTAAAGCATGCTTGTGCCCAATGAGCCCTGAAGTAAGATCATGGTTTTACTTTATATGGGTTAAGAATGGGTTAAAAAAATCTGGAAAAAATTTAATCTAGTAGTCCGTATTTTAATCTGGTAATCTGCCCTATCCTTAAATCTATGAACTAAACAATCTCCTTGGGCTGCCTGCTTGCTAGGAGGAACAGTGTATTCTGTGATCCATTTCACTGCAATTACTTCTTGTGGTGAAGTGGACATGTATCTGCACTGGACAAAATCAGGCCTTAATGGAAAAAGCAATATTGTATACATATGTGTATGCACATAGGTATGTGCATGGAACACACAGGACAGTTTTAAAGATAGTAAGCAATATATTATTACACATGCAGTACATGGTGGTGGTGGTTGTCTTTTTGTTTTTGTTGTCTGTTTTGTGGTCTTTGGTAAGTAATGTGCAGCCCTGTTTCATATCATCCTCCATAAAACAGATATAGAAATGCCCATTATACAAGTAACATTAAAAAGATGAATTATTCTTTATAATATCTCAGTATGAAACTTACTACAAATACTCACATTGTTATTTCCCATGCCATGTTGTGGAAGTGCATCTTTCACTCTAGTTGTCTTATTTAAATGAAGAAAGATGGCTTTCTTGTCAGCTGCCTCTAAACCTTTAGACACTCTTTGCAAGCCAAATTTTATTTTAAATTTTATTTTTCAAAGATTGATTGATTGATTTAGGACCCTGAGGCAAGGTCATCAGGTATCATGACTTCATTCTAATATCTTTTTGACAGCGTAATTCTTCAAAGTTTGGGGCTTTTGCTGAATGCCTAGGAAGCACCATAGATTAAGAAAGACAAAATCAGGCTCTTCAGTGCCTGAATCAATTCCAGTCCTTAACTAATATCCTCTGAGGTCTATTAAAGCAAGAATGAGCTCATCTGAATAGCAAGGAAGTCTATAACTTTTGAGACTATAAAACTGCAGACTGAATGCTTTGGATTGAAAAATTGCTATGGTAAGCAACGTGCCGTACCAATTTCTTGCCAGTAATTTAATTAATATCACAACAATGCAGTAACTAAAGCTGTAGTTATAAATTTTGCATTTGTGAGCTTTATTTTTAGGCATTAATAGGAACTTTTTATTGTGTAAAAGGCAGCAGACTTGAAAAGGCTGAATTTACTCCAGCAGTTACAGCAGAGGACTGTGTAATTCAGTGACCCGTTGCAGGATGTCCTGTTATTTTCCACAAGATTGCTCAGTGAATTTTATGAAAGCCGTTGATTACACTGCAAACAGTGATTTGGATTGGGGAGCGTGGTAAATCAGTGTATCACAACTCTGCCCAAGGTTTATCTGACCACAATCACTAAGAAAAATACGTTGCTGCATCGTATTGCTTTAGAAAAGATAAAGCATGAATCTTTGTCTTAGTCAGTGCTGACAAGTATTGGATATAAACTAAAGTTCCTGCACTTCCTTTGACAGTATCTAGACAATTTTACTCAAAATATTTCCAGTGTACAACTTTACATTGTTTGCATCGTTCCCGTGCACGAAAGAAGTCCTTCTGAGCTTTGAAAGCTTTTGATGTGATTCCAGCTACTGCCTAATAATACAGTAGTTTGAATCTATGGACATTTGGTATAGGGAAGAAAGTACTGAGAGTTCAGTTACTAGTACATTATATTTGGTTAATGAAGGTGGAGATCCATGCAAAGTGAGCTGCTTCTCCCCTACCCCAAACCCTCACCTGCAAAAGAAATTTAAAAAAGGAGGGGTTGAGATAGAATGCTTTTCAGAGGGGCAACACTTGCCCATCTGAGTGGGAAAAGTATTTTAGGAGAACAGTATGTCTGCTTTTAATCGGTGAGTGAAGTACTTAGTGGAGACTACTTATCAGAAGACAGAGAAATAGATTACTATTACTGTTAACTGTTTTGGAAAATTGGAAATGCAATATAGATTGTGTATCACCAAATTATGTTGTTCCAGCAGGTCCCATAAACAGTTGCTTCCATGTGAGTCAAGATGTCTAACTTTCAGTACACATTTTGTGATGTAAGCTACCTCTCTTTGCTTTGAATCACCTTGGCTGATACCATTGATTGCTGAGGCACGTAAAAATTTGTAATAATGGTAGTCAACAGTAACCAGCTGCATGATAGCTATTCAAACAGTAAATAAAGGCCCTGAGAAATATTCAAGGTCTTCTAACTGTTTCCACGACATTATGACATTTTAGAGAATGTCCTTTTCAGTCTCTTGGATGTGGGCCATTTTCCTATTTTTTGTGTCAATGACTAAAATATTCATATTTTAGAGTACCAGAAAAGTGCTGGAAACAGTTTGTTTCAAGCACTCATTTGCCTTATGGAGTGTTTCTAGCTGCTTCCCTTAAAGACTAGAAAAACCTCTACTGGTTTAAATTGGTGTTAGTTAAAGGATAGTCAATAATTCTCCAGAGTAGTTCTTGAAATGACTAAAACAGTGTACAACATATTTTAAAGGTATTTGCATACCTGTCATTTGATTATACAAAACTAATATTCATCTAGGGGATGATCAAATTTGTTGGCAAAATTCTAAATGAGGAAACTCCAGATACTGTGCTCTCTTAGGAGCTGCAGTTGTACAAAATGAATTCAACCTTTTTTTATTCATGACATTAAAAAACTTGGAGACTGGTCAGTATGGATTTGAGCTGGATATTCAAACAACATGCTAGTGAGTTAAGCAGTCAATTTTTATCAGCGCTCCAGGAATTGCCACTTTCACTTTTGAGATTGTCATTTTAAGGTACAGAGTACATTGATCAACTGTGTATGACCTTAACCACGTTGCATGTGCTTTTCTAAACCCTAAACTCCCTGTATTTCATACCCATTCATTCAGAAAACATACGCTGCAGTAAACATTGTTATTTTACTTTGCAGTGTACATTAAAAAACATAATTACTATAGCTACCATTTTATCATGTGACATATCATGCATTAAGATATTAAATTGTTTTGATATTAGTGTTCAAAATAAATATCTAACTTCCTGTCAGTATATCTTCAGTTAGAACTAGTAATTCAATGGGCACAAATCTTCAAATCACTGAAGCGTAAATTGAACTTTGATACACAAATAACTACACCTCTACTCAGTGAAGTGTTTAGTCATTCGCATAAATATTTTTAATGGGATTTATGCATGCATTTAAACTTCAGTACATATTTCAATGCACTGATGAATGTGGATTGGATTATGCACTGTGAATACCTAAATATTCTGAGGATTTCAGACCTATACATCTCTTCTGAGCCCGTAAATGTCCTCAGTGGCACTCAATGTCTCCACAGGTTGCAGAATTAAGGAATAAAACAGATTTGCCTTATAGCTGTCAGTTTGTTTGGTAAGATAGACCTAGAGATTGCCTTAACAAACGTGTAATGTCTAAGACAGTATGAAATACTAGCTTCACAGTTGCTAGGGATTAGGCTGAACAGTATCCTTCCTCAGGTAAGTGAATTACCCACAGGGTTTTTTTGGACTGATGGTGGAGATGACAATGAAATTACAAACGTGCCAAGAATTTTTGGGTGGTCTGGCATAAGGCCCTATTTCTCTTATGCTAAGCTGTAAGTACTTTCCTTTGCTTTTCCTCCCTTCCTCCCATCCTCTGGCTTTTATGAGTTGATAAATAGTGAAATTCTGTTTATTGCTCTTCCCATGGTCCAGTTAATTTTTATTTCAGCTTGTAACTTATGCAGTTGGGATGGGAATTTTGCAGTCAGATCTATGCTCCTGAAATTAGGAGGTTTTTAAAGGCAGTATTGTCACAGACACAAAACTCAGTCCTGTTGCTCATGGAATGATCCGCAGCTTCCATCACCTTGACTGGGAGTAGGCACTGGGGTCTTGGGCCTGCAAAGTGCTGATCATCCCCAGTGGCCCAGGCCATGTGTGGCATAAGGATTTTGTAAAACAGTATGGAGAAAGGGCAATGAAAAGAACTAGGATAGCCCTTGTGTAATTATGACTCCTTTTTTACCAAAAGGAGCAGCAGCATTTAAGGGACCTAGTTTAAAAATAAATATGGGAAATGTTTTGGTCAGCAACCAGAATGACCAACACTTAAATGAAACTACTTCAGAATGTGTTAAATGCATGTGCCTTTCATTTGAGGAGTCTGCAAGTCCAGGCAAGATGCTGTGAAGTTTAGCTGCTTAGCCCTGTTTGTATTTCGACAGATCTCTTTAGATAGATACTGTCTTGCTTTCTTTCTAAGTAGCCTAGCATCCTTGTACATTGCTTTTTGAGAGAGGAAATATTGTCTGTAATGTTATTTGCTTAGGTTTTATCACAAAGATTGCATGCAGCTGTAGTAACACTTGATCTGTGAGCGTTACTGGTCTTTAAAAAGTTCAATTGGGCTGTGATGTTTGAGACTAATGAAAGCTCTGAGCTTTTTTGGTGTCTTTTCTCTTACTACAGGAATTTATACATATACACTGTAAATATATATACACTCTAAAGATTGTTCTGACAACACACTTAAACATTAAATCACCATAATCTTCAGTTTTATATAATGCTTACCAAATAATTTCAGAGTGTGTCCATAATAACCTTGTTTCTACAGTACCCAGCATTTTCATGAATGAACTGGAAGTAATTGCAAAATCATTGCCAGTAAAATTTGTGGATGACAAAGACTGAGAGTAATAAACATTTATGAGGACAGGCAAATAATACAGGGTTACTGGAATTGCTCGTCAACTAGACCTATTGAAATAAAATGTGCCACCACTGCAAAGGTAGAACACATGTTCCACATCTGAAATAGGGATCTATAGCTATGATTTATTTCACTGAATCTCAGACAGCTACAGTGTAAGTGTCAGCATCTGAGCTAGTTACTCCAGACTTCCTTTATGGATAAAATGGAGAAAAATGGACACATTTTGACTGTTACTCATCTGATGTATTTTAGAAGCGTGCTTTAGGATAATACAAATTGCACCCTGAGAGTGCCTCTTTTTCTCTGTCAAATATAGGGGTAGCCCAATTGTCTGCATTTGGTCAGATGAATCCCAGCATGGGTATCTGAACAGAAATGGAAAACATTGTGTTGTTCTCTGGAAAAGAAGGCTAATGTGACCCTTGAATATATAAGCAGGGCAGTCAGTAGCAAGAGGGATGTCAATTTGCTTCACTAGAAAACATTTATGAGATTGCCTCTGTAACATACAATATAGATGCAGTGATCTTTGAAAAGGCTGTTTAAAAATGTGTGTATCTAGAAAAATCACAGAAATTAATAGCTGAAGTGGGATTGCAGTAGGGAAGAGTGGAGTATGAGTCTGACAGAAATGCAATTACTATTTTTGGTGTGCAGAATTGTGAGCCAGACAGATTATTGGTCTTGTAACTTGAGAGGTTGAGAACTGTTGATCTGTTTGCTCCTCTTTTACTTTATACTTTAAGACTTCATTAAATCTAAGATGTTATTGGGACAAACTTATTTTAGTCCCATGTAATTTTATTAAATTAAACTGACTTCTTAAAATGGACTCTGATCTTAATTTTCTCTTTATTAAAAGCATATAATTTTAATAAATTTCCCACAGTTGGTTTTGATGCCTCTTTTTAAATTTCCACATAAATATTGTAGTGTTGTAACTAAGTTGGATAATGTTAAGGGAATGTTATTCATACTACCACGTCAAGGTGCTTGGTTTTTGCACTAATTGTACACAGGGTCTGGGGAAACCTTCATCTTGATTTGAATGCCTAAGTAGAGCATTTAAACATGAATGTTGTGAACAATTGTTTAATTTTCCAATACCTATACAATTTAGAGTATTACTGGCCTGTGCAGTTCTTACGCACTTCCAGACACCAGAGTCAGTAATCCATGAAGAGCTGATATTGATTATGTGAGGTAATGCAGCCTGCCTAATACTGAGCAATGTACTGCACAGCTGCAATGTGGCATCCAGCTGCAATGTGTCTTCTTTTACTTTCAGAATTCAAAAATAAAAAAGTACAAATGCAGTTTGTTCAGAAGTCAGGTTCACTCCCTCCTAATAGCCCCACAGGGAACACAACATTATTTTTGTTTGCAGACAGAATAGCTTTGGAATTGTCCTGTGTCCTGTCGACCCTCTTCAGAGCCATATGACAGAAACAGCAGCTCTTCTCTTCTGACAGCTCACCTTCTGGTGAGAACAACCTTATGCAGGTTGGACAGGATAATTAAACTGGCATTTATGGAGCTGGCATTATTTTGCGTGGGGCAGGACAGGGGAGATTTTGAAACTTCAGAAATCGCATGTAAATCTTGAATCATGACAGGACTCTGAACAGATCATTTCACATACTCGTAGTTCTTAATTAAGTACATTCGCAAGAGTGAAGGTGAGTGAAATCCTCAACTGAAGCTGCAAACTTCTATAAACTACAGCCCTCATAATAAGGTATGAGGGGTCTTTGATTCTGAGTTTAAACTTCATCCAGTATGCAAATATAAATTCAGCCCAGGTTCCAGTGTGGAATCAAACTCTAGTACCACAGTTTGCTTCACAAGAGCCTGTGCTTCCCAGTGAGTATACATTTTTCTTCAGCTGTACAGTCCACAAACTGCTGTCCCGCCACAAAACTGTGGCTTCAAAGTCAGGCATAAATTATCTACGGAAATGAGAAAGACTGAAAATGTTTTATAAGAGATGACCTCGGACATTTTGAGAAACCCCTCAAGTGTGCTTGCTCTTGCTGTGCCTGTACCTGCATGCACCTGTGACTGCCGGGCAGGCCCTTGTACCCTGTTTGCTCTGAAGTACTGAAGTCACCAATTCAGTTTAGCTGCAGTATAGCAGCTTCCATATCAGATTTTCTCACTGACATCTTTAAATAGAATCAGAAATAAAAAATTATGTGTGCTTTCAGAGCATAATGTATCAGACATCTGTTTTAAAATGCCTTGCCCTAATTTTAAGTGTCTGAGCAATTCTAACACCTTCTTCAAACAAAACCTAAGAAAACCACTTTAAATTGCCACTTAAACTTTTAGAAATTAAGCAAGTCATAAGCCATGGTCAGCAATTTATATGAAATGTTCAGATCTTTGAGGTATCTGTAGCTTTTAAAGTGTTAAAATGTTGCAGTCCAGAAAATTTCCTTTTTAAAGATATTTTTAAAGCTTCCACAAAAAGACAACAAAAACAGAATTCTGTGCTGCTGTCTCACAGGATTGTCATTATATAGTCATAGATTTTGTGTCCAGAAGGAACTATTATGATTATTTAGTGTGATTTTTCTAGCTTGCAAAAATATCATACCAAATCATATTTCATATTAAACCCCTAATTTCTGTTGGAACTATGGTTTATAGGCTTTTACCATTGTAAAACCGATGCTTACATTATACTCTTGTATTCCATTTGTGTATTTAGAAAAAAAGATACTGGTCATGGAAAAGGTTAGACCTTGTTTTTCATTCCTCTCAGGGCAGCCTGGCACTCCAATACCCACTACAAAGCTTTCCTCATTTCTGCCTGTGTGGGACTGAATACCTGAACACTGGAAAGAGGCACATAATGAAGATGCCCTTGGAGCTAATTCTTGTAGGAGGAAGGCTGGGAAGGAGGAAAAGAGGAGTAGGAGTTACTGTTTGGAGTTTCCTGTCTCCACTTCTTTCTGTGGAGGGAAGTGGGGAGTGCTTCATGGTTCCTCTCTGTGGCAAGTCTCTGGCTTGTTTCTCTACCTCCATCTGTGAGAAGGAGAAACATTAACTTTGTAGAGAGGACAGAAAATCCATGTCCTATTTCTATCGTGTAGCCTAAGTATGAAAGCAGGACTAGCCCTTAATCAGCCTTTTCAATGTTCAGGAGATTTTCAGAGGTGCAGTGCATTACATATGAGCAATGTCAGGACTGTGGGAGTGCGTTTGGGCAGAGGGGGCAATGACGCTGACTGGATGGCATATGCTTGTTTTGGTAAGAGAGGGGCCTTCTCTCAGATAACATGCTGTTCATGTGGGAATCTTTTGAGATTCAGGATTTTACATGTTGGGATAACAAAGAACAGTGACTGCTAACATTATGCATAAAAGCAGTGGCGCTTGAAATAAATATGTAGGGAGCCCTTTTAGGAAGTATAAGAAACAGAAGAGTAGTCAGGGAAAGAAGAGTGGTGTAAAGCAACAGGAAGGAAAGAGTATCTGTACTTTGAAGATTATACTCCTTTCTAAGAAGAGTTCAGTTAAGGATGGGATGTGTTCAGGACACCAGAATAGCAGAAGAGATAGGGAGAGGAGTAATTCTTACAAACAATGTGGGAGCAAACGAATAGGAAGGAATGGAACAGGTGAACATTTTCAAATGCTTATTTCTGTGGTGGCTGATGTCTGTAATTGTTTCAGGAGACAGGGCTTTTATAATAAATCTTCCTCTCACTTAAAGCCAGAACCACAGAACATTTTACATTTGGTTACTATGCAAACAGATGATAATCCTCATCAGATACCCTCTGGTTTTCTTATTTCTCTCTCTTTTGTTATAGCTTTGTTATAAATGATTATAGCTTAATTTTTACAAGTGTTGCTAATGGAACATTAGCTGTGGAAAACTGTGTAATATTTAAAGCAAATATTGACATTTAGTGGTGTATGGTGTACCACAGACTACTTTTATGAGCATTTACAGGATGCACTGGGCAGAGCTGATCATGCCCATTCTCAGGCTCCTGAAACAGATTGCAGTGAGTATCTACAAATTTAAAAGTCTGGAGAATACTTGGATATAAAAGCTGGAAGTATTCTGAAAGAAAAACAACTAATGTTGTTCTGATCTACAAGCTACAGAAATTACGACATTCAAGCAAATGTTTAAAAAAAACCTTCTTTCATCCGTTATACAGTGAAATTATTGTGAAATTTAGGGGAGGAAGGATGGCTTTTTACGGCAGGAAAATTTTGCTTTACAGAATATTTTGCATTTGCCCATTTTGAAGAGCCAAATAGATTTCAAGAGTAGAATTTTGTCTGGTTGAATTATGTAGGTGAGCCTCTGTGTTTTATGTACCCTAACTAAATTCAAGAAGATATGAAGGTACACCTTCTTTCAAGAGGTGTCAGGTGTGAAGAGTTTAGCTTATAGCTTGTTTTACTAGAAGAACCAAATATAACTGGAAATTATTCCGTCTAAAGGATTAGAAGCACAGGTCTAAGCAGTCAGGGGTAGGTAGTCCAAGGGACAGGTAGCCCATGGAGATTTCCAGAAAGCTGCAGTGTTAAGATGATGAATCCCCAGGTGTGTTTTATCAAGAAAGCTGTAGCAGCAGCTGCCATGGTATTGGAAGATGGAGAGATGGAATTGAAATGTTGCTGTTGTATCTTAACTCACCTTTTAATGAACAAATTGCCACTGTACATACTTGGAGTAAGTGGAAAGCAGGTGCTGGAAACATCTTCCATCTGGAATATTTGCTCAGAATAAGCCACAGGATCAATTTTGTCTTTCCTTGCACCCTAGATTGTGGGTTCAGCTAGCACATCTAGTGATGATTCTGCCTCCAATGGGTTGTACCTGTGTTATAAGAGTATTGTGAGGTTGTGCTCTTGCCATGGAAAAGTGTGTGTTGCAGCTGTCGTTTCTGCTTTCCCCATGGGCCTTCAATACTCATTCTCATTTTTCTCCAGCACACCTCTATGTGTGAAAACTGAATTGTAAAGCATGCCAGGTTCAGCCATCATAAGGTTCTCATACATTTTTGTGACTAGATTATCTAGTCTAATTATTTTTTAGACCAAGACACAAATATTTTGTTGTTCTGAAGAACTCTTATGTTTAATGTCAATGTTAGAAATAAAGAACACAAGTTGCTAACCCTTCTTTTTCAAAAGTCTCTTCCTTTTCTGCAGCTAGGGTTCTCCTTTTCCACAGATGAAAAAAGCCTGTCTTCCTTTATTGGTGGCAGCCCTGCATACCTGAAGGTTTAACTGGGAACATGTTATGAAAAGAGATGCTTTGAATGGGTGTTACTCTGTGGAAAGCTAAATGTCCCATAGCTGTTACTGCCATGCTCTTAGACTAAATTAAACAGTTTGGTGTAACTATTAATCACTTTGATTATTTCCATAATTCCAACTCCAAGGCAGCTTTGTATTTTTAGCTGGCTTAGTTGTATCACATGGCCATGACTTTCAAGGCATTGTCCAAGGGAGAGAAACAACTTACTTGGAAAAAGCTTATTAGGCTGGAAGGTAGAAGTGATCTCAGTGACAAGCCCTTCTGGTTGTTTTGCAGCCCCTGCTTGGCTGCCTGTTTAGAAGCAGCCTCTGTGCCTTGAACTAGAGTGTTTAGGAAAGGACAGGACTTCTTTGGTGTATGGAAATCTGGTGAAGAACAGTAGAGGTGTAAAAGACCCAGCTAGCCAGGTCTTTGCTTGTCCTTACGTCAGCCAGTCCCCAAAATGCCTCATCTTGAGAACACAGAAAACATATCATTGAAACCTGTGACTTAAATCTGTCCCAGAGCTGGGCATCCTGCCCAGCTCCCTCCATCCTAAAGTCTCTTACAAAAGGGATAAAGACCATGAATCCAGAGAGGACTGGGAGATCGATGGGCCAAGACTAATTGTATGAGTTTCAATATGGCCAAATGCTGCGTTCTGCACTTTGGCCACAAAAACCCCCGGCAACAGGCTTGGGGAGGAGTGGCTGGAAAGCTGCTCAGCAGAGAGGGTCCTGGGGGTGTTGGTTGACAGACGGCTGAACATGAGCCGGCAGTGTGCCCAGGTGGCCAAGAAGGCCAATGGCATCCTGGCCTGTATCAGGAATAGTGTAGCCAGTAGCACCAGGGAAGTAGTTTTACCCCTGTACTCGGCACTGGTGAGGCCACATCTTGAGTGCTGTGTTCAGTTTTGGGCCCCTCACCACAAGAAGGACACTGAGGTGCTGGAGCGTGTCCAGAGACGGGCAATGAAGCTGGTGAGGGGTCTGGAGCACAAGTGTTATGAGGAGTGGCTGAGGGAAGTGGGGTTGTTTAGCCTGGAGAAAAGGAGGCTGAGGGGAGACCTTATTGCTCTCTACAACTACCCGAAAGGAGGTTGTAGAGAGGTGGGGGTCGGTCTCTTCTCCCAAGTAACAAGCAATAAGACAAGAGGAAACGGCCTGAAGTTGATCCAGGGGAGATTTAGATTGGATATTAGGAATGCCTGGAACGGGCTGCCGAGGGCAGTGGTGGAGTCCCAATCCCTGGATGTTTTTAAAAGTCATGCAGATGTAGTGCTTAGGGACATGGTTTAGTGGGGGACTTGTCAGTGCTACATTAACGATTGGACTAGATGATCTTATAGGTCTTTTCCAATCAAGGCAATTCTATGATTCTATGATTATTGGTCCAACAGACAGTCCCTATTCTCTACCTGGATTTGAAGCCAGTGTTGACTTAACCCTATGCACTAATGTACAGGTTAGAGGAAACCCCAACCTTGCACTGCTTTGTGGTGTTAGTGAAATGCTAGAAGACAACGGAAAGCAACTCAAAAGACTGCACAAGAAAGAGAAAGATTAATCCCATGTCAGTGAACACTTTAACCTGATTCATCCATCAGTCCCACTGTGTGCAAAGTGAACCCTAATGATGCATCAGTCATTGGCCTGTAACTTGCTGTAGAGTTGTTTTTTCCTTTCACTTATAAATCTGTTCCAATTCCCATGTTTCTGAGGTTCTAGTTGTAAGGCTTACAGCATGTTACAGAAATACTGAGAATTATACTTGGGCCAGTGGGAAATGATATCTTAAAATAGTTTTTCTTTTTCGGTAGCTCCGTAAGCCTAAAATTTCACAGACATCATTGTTAGCATCTTACAGACTGGATTTATTTTTTAGATCAATCAGTGAGCAGTGCTTGATCTACAAAGATGTTTTAGAGACATTGTTATAGGTTAACAGGCTGAGTTCAGAATTTGAGGTAGTCCCATAAAAACTGGTAGGGGTTACATTGACGCTAACAGATTCAGTGTTTAGTCTATCACAAAGCTATAAGAGGGCTGGGTATGTACATTAACTGTGCTTACAAAATTTCTACGGTATGAGTTTGTTTGTCCTAACATTCACCTTATGCTTTCTGGTGGCAAATTCAGCTATGCACAAAATTATTTCCAGGTGACCTTTTTGATCAAAGAACTGACTGTAGGGGAAGTACCTGTGCAAAATACAGTGGGGTCAGGCTGCCCTCCTTGTAAGGCCCTACAGAATGGTGGGGCAACTGAGACCAATCTTGATTTAAGCATCCCAGGAATACACAGAGGTCTGCTGTTTCACGGAGCAGATGGAAAGACAAAACTGCAAATTAAACTTGAAAGTGAGTGCTGATTCTCACTGTAAATATTTTCTGTTCTGAATTTATGGTAAATAAGGAGCAGTGGAATAAGAAAATTATGCAGTTCTATACAGACACAGATTACAGGCTTTTAATAGAGATACTCCTGTGATGCCCAGTGAGCATCTGTTGGTTACAAAGTGCCTGGTTAGGTTTTCACACACCTTCCCTGTTCATCTCCAGGCCTCCACCCTGCTGAAGACTGATTTTTTTAGAACTGTTTTTAAAATATTCCTGCAAGAATTTGCACTTACTTACAAAACTCTTTTGCAAGTAGAAGGGCCTTTTATAAGGAGAGAGAGATAATGAACTGCAGTGTCTTAAAGGCCAGATTTTTAATGGTATTTAAGTGCTTATAGCAATGGAAATTGAATATCTAGATGCTTTTGGAAATCCCTCAAGATGCTTAACTGTGTCTGTAGATGCTTTAATAAATTTGTTCCAAGTGGTTTGCCTAAGGTGCAGTTAGTCACTGCTGGAAAGTTGAAAAGGGAAACTTTCTCTTACTGCTGTAGCCATTAATCATTTTTGCCTTCTTTATGACAAAGCAATGGGAAAATATAGCTGTTTATAGAATCCGATGGAATAGGGAAGAAATAGCAATGATTTATAAAAGAAAAGTGAAGTTCAGCTTTTTGAGTAGTAGACTTCTCCTGTAAGCTCATGCTTATAACTGTAATGGAAGAAGGTAGCCTCCCACTCTTTGTAAAGTCTCTATAATCACCACATAGTTAATCAAAATTATTTGCTAAATCCTTTCTACAGTGTGGCTGAGGGTCTGTGAAGTATTAGGTAGCAGATCTTTGAGAGAATTGGATCTGCTCAATGCATTTTGATAGTAAAAATCACATGCTATTATTTCTCTTTTCTGGTTGATCATAGTTCTTGTTGCAAGCCTAATAATCTGGTTTGAATATTTGATGGTTCCAAGTTAGCATTAATTTTTCTTGATATCATCTAATTTACTTACAAACATAGGGTGAGTACAAATGCCAGGTGAAATGATTTTTGTGTATTTACAAAAAATAGTGATGCAATCCCCACAAGTAACTTTTGTCAGTGTAATCTTTTTGCCCTGTTTTTCATCATTACTGCATATTCTCAGTCTACTGTTTTTCTCATCAGATGCTTTTGTTTCCATTAACCAGGATGCTGAGAAATTGGCTGGTGAAGAGCATGCCTGGAAAGAAGTCAAAGATGCTGTAAATGAAGTGAGATATCCAAGATCAAAAGAAGGTATCCTTTCAGTGACAGGCTACAGTCTGTCATCCAGTTGTGAAGACGATCCGGATTGCTCCTTAGTATGCAGTTCATCTTTTGAGATTTATTTCCAAAAGGTTTACATTTTTATGTTGTTTTAAAATGCATTTTTAATTCATTTGATGTTTAAACCATGTAATCTTCTTAATTGTATTAATAATAATAGAGTCTCTGGTTACTCGGACTGGAACTGCTTCATGGCAAGGATAGTAGGTACCTAGGGTGTGAAGGGATATTTTGGCTCACGTTTAGACTTCTGCCATCACAGCCCACCACTTCATATAAATCCACATCTAAATGAAATTAAGCTTAATCTGAAACATCAAATTCTTTGTCCCATTACTCCCACTGTGAACATTTTCCAGCTTCTCATTCTTTGCACAGCAATGAAAATAACAAGGGCATAATTACAGTCAGGTTCACTGCAGACACTATGCAATATAGAAATAATAATATATAATAATAATTGATAATTAAGCAAATTGAATGAGACGATCTTGCACTAATAAACAGAACTGGAGCCTAATGGCCATCATGTAGATATTCAATCCAATTAAAGAAATTAGTGAACAGCAACAACCAAGAAAAGATGAGCAGAAGAGAGGTGGAGATTTTTACTAGAAGACTATGAGTATATTGATCCCTCTCTCATCTTAGTCTATTCAGTGGAATTTCACTGACTGTGAATTTGGCATATTGTAGCAAGATGCCTTACCATTTTCAGAAACTTGGGCTTTCTCTGGAGCTAGAGAGAATTAAATCTTCCAGTACTCCTTTTCAGCAGCATAAAAAAAAGTTTGCATAGTGATATTCCAGGCTGGCAACAAGTGATCGCAATTTTTATTGTAACAAAAAAACCCCACAACTGAGTGTGTTTCTTTCTAATCCAAGATACTCATTTGTAAGCAAAAGGGAAACACCCATCTAACTTTAATTTTCATATAGTTTCTAGTCTGTCTTAAGTTCCTCTGTACTCACTGGATTGAGACAGACAGTACTGAAACAGATCTTCAGGCATGCAGTTACACTTCAGGGCCCATGTTTTAACCTGAAAGTTAAATTATAGATATGCAACATACGGTTGCAATCATTTTTATACTGAAAGTATGGAGCCAGAATGTTCCTATATTTAATTGCAGGAGAAATTGTACCCACTGAATTTTGCTAGTGTCTTTAATTAAAATTACTGATTTAACTGATATTTAAAAATTAATCAAACACACTGTAGTAAAAGGTATAAGGACTGATTGAAAAAAATACATCCTTGTTGTCTGTTCAGCTTCTGTTCTCAGACGTGGGCTATTTGAAATGTGTCATCTTTTCTTCCATCGCACCACAATACCTGTGCTAATTGGCATGCAGTGGTGAGTGCAGAACCTGAAGAGGGAGTCTGACGTTTGCCCACTTGCCAAAAATGAATAGAAAACCTTCCTTGCTGACTGAGGCACATAGTAATTAGTTTCTACAAACGTCATTTGTTTAGCAAATTAAACCTACAGTTCCTACAGCTGAGAAAGTTAGTGACTTCCAAAATCTGAACTGATTATAACCAATACAGTGTTGTAATGCTAAATCTTCAGTTAGAGAACCTAAAACGATATGTGTGAGTGAACTGTCTCAGAGCCAAATTCCAGTTTAAGCATGCAAATTGAGGTGGTAAAGCCCAGTGCAAGGGGATTGTTGTGGAGAAAAGGATTCCTCTGCTGTTGTGGAGAAAAGGATTCCTCTGCATCTCAGGCCACACAACAGTAGCAGAGCTGCTTAAGGGCTGCTCCTCTAGTCTTGGGCAGATACAGGACAGCCAGCTTCTCTTTTGTCTTATTGCAGCTGA
The DNA here is from genome assembly GCA_034782735.1 of Sagittarius serpentarius. Lineage (NCBI taxonomy): Eukaryota > Metazoa > Chordata > Aves > Accipitriformes > Sagittariidae > Sagittarius > Sagittarius serpentarius. The sequence goes on from JAVKLA010000049.1 coordinate 4,711,007, forward strand.
TAGTGGGTTTTCTAGTTTGCAATTTACGTACATGACAATTTGGTCCCAACAGGTTTTGCAATATAGCAGATCTGCTATTAAATGCTCGTGAGTGAAGTAGTATAATGAGAAGTAAAAGCAGACAGGCTAATACTAGGCATCAGCTAAAATGGTAATCTTTCAAGAATGTCAGTGGTTTGTATTTTCTACAAGAATTGTATCAAGTGGAAATAATATCCCTCATTCTTCTGTTTGTCTGTCCTTAATCAGTTGTAAAGAATACATGGATGTTTGCCAGAGATATAAAGGTTAAGGTGCAATTTTATAATAACACATTCCTTCCCTTATATGGTTCTTTCAATCCAAGGGCAGGAGAGCAATTCACAAATAATTAGTTTAGCCTTGTAACAGCCATGCTATAAATCCTGGCCCAGCCACATAGTGGTCACATTCTTAAATTAAAGTATGTAAATATTCCCATGTTCAGGAAAGACTAATTAGTTCATCACAAGGTTATCATTGTACACTTAAATCCATTGCTGGATTGGGTTGAATAGTATTTTCAGTAATATCATGAAGATAACTGCTGAACTTCCTTGAGCTGATTGTATGAAAAGGACTGTGATACAAACAGTGTTATTGCTTCTCTTATTATAAGTCTAATTTCTTTTTTATTTGATTTGATCTTACTGGTGTGTATGGTATCTTTTTGGTGTTTAGACTGCTTTCATTCTGGGACTCCCATAAAGTCCCAGATGACAGTATTCATTTAAAATCTGGGATTATTGGTATTCATCTTAGGTGTGGTCAGAGTGAGAAGAATCTGGTCCATAGGGAAGTCAAACCAGTATAGAATGTAATGAAAACAAGTGTTCTGTGGCAACGAATGTCCAACTAAAGTAAATGCAAACCCCAGTTTACTTTTCCTCTCTTCCAAACACATAAAAATCTTTTTGTAGCAGTGGAGGTCAAAATCTTCTCTACTGCCAAGATCCTTAATCCTGAACTACAGTCAAACATCAGAACTGCGATGCTTTTCTTTCTCATGCGTGAAACGTGCAGCTGTACATGAAAAAAATCAATGCTCTTTACAAATGTTTCAAGGAGAAAGGAGATTAATTAATTTCAAGAAAAGGTTCTAATTTCATGAGAATTCTAAAGCAAATCTTGGGCAACTTATAAGTATGTGTCATTATTTTAATATATAAAAAATTAATTTTCATTTTGTTAAGGCACATTTCCATGGGTTCTTCCCCTTGGGTGTAAGATTTGGAGGAGTATCTCAAGTAAATAATAATGTTTCAGCAGCTAAATAAAACTTATTTGAATTTTAGTTTGTTATGTATGAAAATATCCTTTTATCATCTTTCTTTTACCCTTTGTTACTGCCTTCTTTAGAAATTGTTTTGCTAAATGTAAACAAAGCATAGTTACCTAAGCTACCAGTTCTGAGTTCAAGTATGTTTTCAAGAACTGAAGCAGAGTCTGGAATGACAGCAGCTTTTTTATCTTAATGCCCTGTAGCTCTTACTCCTTGCTAACAACATTTAGAACTTGTATTTTTGTTTGATTAAAGATATTTCTTTAACTAAGGCTCATAACAGAGTGGGAGCAGGTTCTGGCAAGATGCCAGAATCTCTTGAGCAGCAATATGGGTCGTCTTCCAGACACAAATATCTATCAGCTGAAAATGCTCGACTGTGCCATGGATGCCTGTATTAACCTTGACTCCTGGGAAGAAGCTTTGTATTATGGCAGCAGGACTCTGGGACCATACAGGTAAGAGATGTAAATGCTTCAGCTGTTTCCAGAGGTGGGGTGAGAGGGGGCTCTCTCATTAAAAGCAAAGATTGTGTTTTGTCTAGATGCTTCCTACTGATTTTTTTTCTTGCTGGATATCTTGCCTTGCTTTCCAGGTTAACAGATGAGGCAGAACTGTTCTGCTTCCACAGTCAGGCTAAGAGCAAATAAAATGATATTAGGAACTATAATAATAATTGATTATTAGCTCCTCACTGTTTCATGTGTTCAGATGCTGCTCCGTTCCTGATCAGAAGCTGACTTTCTGGTTCAGACTCCATTGCCATGAAGGTATTGGTGATTCATGCTGAGCTAGGTCAAGCTTGAGGGACAGGTAGCTGGCTGAAATAATGTATATTCTCTGTATACTCTACACATAGAGTTTACAGAAAAAATAATTTTTTAAAAAATCTTGCTAAATGAAGGTTCAACTGGAAATCAAAAAGCCCCTGGTCCTTATTTTGGGAAGGGGCTGAGGTGGTGAAGCACTTCCTGTTCTTCTCTCCTGGTCGGTACTTGCTCCTATGCTATGTGCTGTGATAGTTTCTGAGTCTGATGGCCTTTTATCAATAAGGAAGGATGCTCTAGGAGGTCCTACTGCATGTGGTAGGTCTTGAAACTGATTGGAGCCTGGAGCTGTAATGCAGCTTTGGTCATCTAGTGGAGAAAGGGCAGGTGCTATCTGCTTTGGTCTGTGTTCTACAAGTTCTAAGACTCAAATCTTTGGGTTCTGGATATTTTCGTTGTCTGTAACTACATGTAAACCTGTGCTGAATGTCCACATATAATGTCACTCACGCATGAATGTTCATTCTTGGTAAGGTATTTTTTAAAGCATCCATTTCTTCTCTGTTGGTTCTTCTAGACCATGTGATGTTCCAGTACGTAGTGTGATGTTGAGAAGTGTGAGGGGCGTGTTAGTGCTGAACAATATGTGCTGCTGTGAACATGAACATCTCAGATTTTACATGTCTTCCCTAATCAAACCAGGATGCCATCAGCATTCAGCATTTTGCCTGAGGAAATTTCATCTGGCAGCCTGCTTCTGAGTAAAACTCTGAGCTTTACTAGAGAGACAACACAGCATTTCAGAGCTTTCACTATAAAGTAATTAGTGAGAAATCTGCATAGGCTGTGGTACACCAGAGCTGTAGAGAAGCTCGGTGTTCATAGTGACTATTACTTCCCATAGAGGAGGGCATGAGTGCCTGCACATTCTTACATTTCTTCAGGGTGAAATTCATGTCTTGCATGTCCCACTTAACCTTTCAAACAGGGCTTATGTAGTACTGCAGCAGTACATGCTTCCTGCCAGCCTTCTACCATGTGGCCCGCTCCAGATGAACAGAGTAGTCTGCTTGTTTAAGTGTTCCCTTATTAAATAAAAAAACCCCTCACTTGCTTGGGTTTTTTTTTATTATTCGTAAGTTGTTAACTCAGTTCTTCACAACTGAGAACTGAGGATTTTTCTACAGGCATTTCCAAGAGCAGAGATTACAGTGAGACCAAGTACAATTTTACCAGATGATTTAATAAAGCTTTCTCTGTTTTGCTTACTGAAGTGTACTGTAGTTTTCAAGCTGTTTAATCTGGAGATGATGGAAAGGGTTTGACTGTGCATTCAATTAGTATGTCTTAAGGAATGCTATTTACATGAGATATTTGACCTTTTTTGCACCTTGAAGAGCTTGTCCTTGTTCTCTTCTCATCCAAAAGCATTATTTAAGAGAGATTTTCAGTTGTTTTTTCTTTATACCTTCAAGTCATCACTATAAGCTTTGACACACCTGAAACAAAATCCTCAGTTTCTCATTACAAGAAATTGTGCCTTAAGCAGCAGGAGAGCAAATCCTAGGAAATCTTTTGGGATGCATTGAATTTCTCCTGTTGAATCAATCTACTGCTTGACTGCTCCTGCAGTTCCATTATAGCTATCTATTTTCCTTTCCTCACCTCTGGAAAAAAGTATTCATACAACTCTCTACAGGGAATTACCTGAGAATTCAAGCAGTCCATATAAATAGAAAATCAGTGTTACAACTTTAAAGGCTCTGGAGATTTGGCCAAAAACAATTTTAATTTCAGGTAATGTGTTTATTGTCCATTTTCCATTTCTTTAGCAGCAGGATTAATTTTCAGTGCTGTGTGACACATTGTATTGTAATGTATGTTTTCATTATGATGGTTGCTGACTTTTTCACAATCATCGACTTCATGTAACTGGCAGAGACAGATGGTTAAAGTACATAAAACTGATCTGTCATACTGAATACCAACCTCTATGTTTTAGGCAGTGACGATAACCTGTGAGGAACATTGTTTAGGACCTCTCAAATACTTTTAGAACTTCTAAAAGAAGGGGAGAGTTGGCGGCTGTCAAGATGAAAAGCTGCCTTCTCCTTTTGTGCTGAACCATAACTGTCCATTATTTGTTAAAACCTACAACATGCACTTTCATTGAAGAGCCTAAGCCAAATGTATCTACATGGCTTTTCTTGTAAATGTCACAGTAATAGTCTGTCTGTCCAAGAGCCTTAACAAAACGTAAAGATATTTGCCTAAGTGAAATCTGCCCCACATCACAGTCAGCACTCAGCAGCTTTCAAAAATAAACTTCCTTTCAAAAATCCTCATGAGCCTTAACCGCAGAATAACAGAGTATCAGCAAGAGGTGTTACACGGGTTTGTCATGTCTCAGCACATTCACGCTCCGGCTTGACTGGTGCTCGTGAACTATTGGATTCAGACATACTGAGTAAGGCAGTCTTCCCTTAGGTTACCTCTGAGGAAGGACCCCAGCATTTAGCCCTTAAATTGCAGAGAAGGCACATATGTTCTGGGGACTGGGTTTGGGTATTTTTCCCCCTTGTCTCAAGTATTCAGTGCTTACACTGCAGACCAAGAGTGGAAGTGTGTGTCTGTTACAAAACTCTGCTAGATGTCCTCAGCTATTTCCTCATAGGAGGAAAAGAAGTAGCTAAGTGACACCATGGGCCTACTGGATTTAGGAAGCAGAAGGGACTGGGTAAAGCTGTGTCGCCTCTCTGGGCTCCTGTGGCATCAGGTCTGGTGAGATTCTGATACAGAAAGGACAAACATTCATCTGCTTCTGTTCTACACTGCTCATAATCTCCTGCTGAACTTAAAGCTAATGTATAAGTCCCACTGCTTTTCAGACAGGCTGTTTTAATTAACAACCCCTCATCTCCAGTGCTGCAGCATTAGGAGTTACTGGAGGGCTCCTACATTAACGAGAGGAAATTCCTTCTTTTCATCCTGTACAGAAGTGTTGTGCAGAAGTGCTGTTCTGTCTTTTCCCCTGGCAGTCTTGCACATCCTTCCCCCTCCATCCTTCCTCTGCTGAGTCAGCACCGATACAGGGCTTGTGCTGATGTGGCTGTTGTGCTTCTGGAGTGGGAGGGAGCTGGACAGGTGTGAGCATCCCATGTTTGTGTTAGACATGCATCATTTGTCTGCTTTTCTCACTCCTTCTATTCCTTGTCCCTTCCAGGGACGTTTTGCAGTATCCCGTTACTTCACCTTTCCTCAGTGACAGAGGTCTTTTAGGCAACAAGGAAAACAATCTCAGTCAACACAATTTTGGATTGATTTGCAAAGGGCTGGGCTTAAGAACAGTGGCTGGGATGTGCTTCTTGTTGAGTATTTTCTGAGAACATGGTTGACTTTTCATTCTGTGAACAAAATGTCAGCCAGGAATCTTTGATTTAGAATTCTAATTCAATAGATATGATGGACTGTAGTTTCTGAGTATATGAACTTCAATCAAAAGGCAGATTAAAAATTGATGGTTGCTATAGTATCTTTTCCATGAGTCATGACCTTGTAAAAAAGCCAAAAATAGCTGTAGAACCTAATCATCTTGGATGATACTCTGAACCTATTTTCTCTTCTTCAACAGAGTCTGATTTTCTTTTGGTCTGATTTTTCCCCCTTTTCAAATGTGTTTTACAAAAAAATCATGCTCTTACGGGTATGTTTTGTAATACACACATGATATATGTAATGACTGGGAATAAAATTTTTCATCTTTACCTGTGATCAAATAGATATGGTTCTTTACTGAGTTCAGCAGACTCCTGATTGCTGGCTAGTTCTGAGGCACTTGACTTGAATCTACATTTACGTTGAAAGTTAGGGTACCTAGAAAACTCCAAGAAGTGACCTGCAGTGATAAATAGGACCACAGGGGGATGCTAGTGCTTAAGGGTTAAAGCCTGGGTTCCGCGCCCGTCGGCACCCTGCTTGGGGGAGGTCCCCTGGGGACTTCGGAGGGGCTGGCAGATTTCTGAACCTGCAGATAGTAGTCGTTCAGTGACCAAAGTTCAGTGTCTTAATCATAAAACATCAGTAGTAAACAGAAATCTTACCTCTGGGATCACCTGAGAGGGAGACATATGAGGGTGGAGAAAGCAATTCAAAGAGAGAGTGAAACAAAGAACAGAAAGAATAAAATCTACCGTGCTCACTTTTCTGGGGTTTTAGAAAATGGCCACGGGCATTTATTTCTAATGTTTAGAGCAAAATGTTTGGAAAGAAGAGAAAAAAAATCTCACCAAAGAACTCTAAGAGCTTAAAAAAAATACAGCTCATGGGAAAATCTGAATAGCTGGGGTATCCTTTCTTTCTGTTCTCTAAACAAAAAGATGTGAATTAAGAATTGATTTCTGGTTCATGAATGGTTCCACTGATTTGTCATCCAGAAATGGTAAGATAGTAGTCCCAAGTAAACATGAGAGGTCTGTGAAAGGAAGAACAAGGTACATTTGCTAAAAGGGTATGTTGTGTCTGTGCAAATGTTGCAAGGCTGGAAGCATCACAGCTCACTGGAACCTCAGGGAGCTCTTGCTATAAAGCGAGTGAAGAGCACTAAGCAGCCTTGGTGCACCTTCGACGTAAGGAAATCAACAGAGGGACGAGAGCTTCATAGTGACAAACTGCTGAAGCAGGTAGAAACAGTGGACAGCACCGAGATCACCTGTCCGCTTTCTTCCCAGGTTAATGACAGCAGATCACTCTTCACTGCTTGTGTTTAGTGAGTTAGCTGACACTATTAGCATAAATCAGTGGAGGCCAGACCATCTTTACAAACCACTGGAGCTCATGAAGCAGTTAGAAATCCTCGTGAGAGACTGTTGATGTTATAAATTATATTTGTAATCTAACAAAAAAATTATTCACTTGAACATGTGTCTCCTAGTGTAAGTCAGACCTTCTCATGTACTGTACTCTGTATGTACTGTACTCTGTCATGTTATAGAGCTTTTCAAAAAATTAGGATATATATGAACATTTGTAACTTTTGTATGATAATTGTCTTTGTTCCTACTTTATCTCCACTTTATCTCACATATCCTTTATGTGAGGTAACATAGGCCTCACAGTAAAATCTTTTGTTGTGTATTTGCTATATTAATCTGAAACTTAAAGATGGTTTGTATTCTGGAGAAGTTTAGATATCTCTTGTGCAGATCTGGAAGGGCAAAAATATACATCACAAAACCATGAGAACTGTGAACTCTAGCTGGTTCTTTTTTGTTGGCCCTCTCGGTGGGAAAACTCAATGTGAATTGGAGAGTGTATTGTCTGTAGTTAATTGTAGGTAATTCTTCCAAAAGACAGATGTTTGTAGCAATATTTGCACAATTTCTGGCTTCAGTGTACCTATTTTATAGATAAACAGGGAGCCTGCTTCTCCCTGGCCTGATACCTTTAGGAATCCCTTAAAGCACTTTAGCAGCCCACTCCTATATTCCATTCCTCCCTACCTCCTGCTCTCTAGAGCCCTCCAATCCCAACAGCCTTTTCCAAAAAGGAAAAAGAAATGTTCTATGTCTGAAGTCTGATGCCTAAGTTATCTGTGTCCTGATCAATCCATTTCCCACATCGGAAATGGATTTTCTAATTTGCTGCTTGCTTGCTACATTCATCCGCATAGCACCAGCGCCTTTGGTTCTTTGGTTCTTTTCTAGTTGTTTTTCTTGTGTCCTTCCATTACCACCATGTGTTGTCCCCAAAAGTGATACTGACCTGTGTAATCCTCAATGACTGCTGCAAGATCACACTCCCATAAGTGCTCCATCATCTACCTTTCCTCATTTTCACATATTGTGCATATGGGTGAAATCTCTTACTATTCTCTTCAGTCATGCTAGCTGTTTTTCAGGCATAATTTTGATGTCTCTAGGTTGTCCAATATACTCTATCACACATGAGTAGAAGTTCAGCAACATCAGAGTTAATTTGCAGTACCTTATTCAGTGTATACCACATTTCTCTAGGTGGGCTAAGACTTTCTTAAATAGCTTAATTGCTGCAAGATTTTTCTGACAGTGTTCATCCAGTAGCTCTATATTTGTACACTGCTGCTTACTAGCTTCAGTTTTAGCTTCTAGTTTCAGTTTTAGTTTCTAGTTTCACCTTTCACTTATGCCAAGAGCTATCTGAATCTGATTTTTTCAGATAGTGATCTCCTAGTGATGTTACTGAACTAAATCACCAAGTTTCCCAGAGTTTCATTTTTCTCTGACACAACTGCAAGTGTTGATTTCTCCATCTTTCGCATAGCATTTCCAAAGTGTTTTAGGATACTTCTTGAAAGAGCTGTGTTCTTTGTCAACGATAACTTCATCTGTAGAGATTATTTTTTTTTGCACTGTAGGGTCTCTTTCAGATTAAGATGTTAGACCATTAAGGGCTTCAGGCTTCATCTAGAATACAGATTTCAGTCCTAGTCTACCTGCCTATCAGAACTGCAAGTTTCAGTTTGGTTTTGTTTTTTTCACTTAAGCAGTAATAGTTGGTATCTTTGTCTTGTAATCAGGGGATCCTTTTTTTTTTTTTTTTTGTACATGCATCCTTGCAATTTACAAAGTAAGGACTTGTGCAGCCCTTACCTGAGCTCTTTTCATTACTCTGCTTCCTATTACACACCAATTAAAGGACACACGTGAATAAAAGAAGAGTATTAATCATGTACTAAGCAAGTACGAAGCTCTTATATGCTAATCTACAAATGCATAAGTAGATATTACAAAGACCTGTGTGCTGTGAGAAAAATGCAGCATAGTGGTTCAGCTGGAACAATTTTGAGAATGATTTTGGGGAGTTCATAGTGTCTGTGTGAATTTTGCTAAGAAGAAGAGGGGGGAGTTGATGGCATATAGATTCTAAACAAAGGTTTGGTTAGAACCTGAGCTGAAATGGGATTGGGAAGTGATATCAAGGGAACAATTAACAGTTAAAAACAGATAGGTAGGAAGCATATGTGGAGTTTTGGATTCCTTTGACTGTAACTGAGCATTGCTTTGAAAAAAGCTATTTTATAGGCAGAAGTTGTGGTGAAAAGGGAGACAAAGGGGAGGAGAATCTTTAAAAAATATAAACTTACAATACTATCTCTGATGAAAGAGACAAAAAAAGAGAGAGGGCATGCAGAAAATAGCAGCAGAGAAGTTGGAAGGAACAATGCATTCTCTGGGGGGAGAATTAGGAAGAGTCTGATTTTAGTCAAAAAATATCTAGTTCTTTGAATAAATTGTCAATTTGAGTTGAGGAGGCAGAGACTGGAGACTTGGCAGTACTTCTAAGGAGGAAATCAATTAAGAGTTTCTAGTGGTGGCAGTGGTGAAAAAGGAAAATTGTGGTATTTAAGCAAGAAAACAGTCTAAGCAACCTTAGAGATAAAGGCTGAAAAACTTGAAAAAATTCATTTTTTTCTATTGAAAAATTGGAAAAATTGCTGAAAAGGAAAAACCGCTGTGAGGGAGGGAAGAGGAAAGGAGCAGCAGATAAGGAGAGCAAAGAAACTGAAGAACATAGAGTCTATTTAAAGGGTGAATCAATTAGATTGAGTGGGGAGAGTGAGTGGTGCAAAGATAGTGCTTTGAAGAGAGGCGTGCAGAACCAGAAAATTGAAGGCAGTATTGTCAAACAAGAACTGTGCCAATGAATGACCAAGTTCCTAGTGAGATGATCCATCCAGCAGGGAAACCAGAGAATGAAGATAAGAGAGGTTCTGCAGCAAAACAGGTGATGCTCAGTAAAGCTAAATTTCCCAGGCTAATTTTGACAGGAAAGGAAAAGAAAAAAACTGAACATGCAGGTGAGAGGAAAAGGTAAATTACTGCGTAAATTACTGCAATAAGCAAATCCTAGAGAGCACACCGTTACTGGTGGACTACAAGCTCACAAGCTCTTGAACTTACAGTTGTCGAGTAAAAGGGCTAAAATGTAATGGAAGATCTTGTTAGGAATGCATTAATCAGATGTCCCTGAAAACCAGAAATATCCTTATTTTCAGGTCCTGTGTTTACTAAGCTTGTGCATAATGCTACCTTGGCTAACAGGTTCATGCATACTCCTGCCCACCATATCAAATCCCTGTGAGCTGTGTTTCTTTTGACCTGGTCAAGGTCTGTTAGTCAGTTTTCCTTAACCTCATAAAACCAGAAAAGCCAGTCCTTCTATGCAGGGAACATTTGGAGATATCAGAACTACTTCTAAATTATTTAATCCTAGTATAAGAAACAACACAGCCATGTTAGGATAGCACTCTGCCTCATATAATTAGCAGTAGAATTGTACCATAGGGGACTACTCAAGGAAATGCTGAGAATATTCACTGCTATACAAATGCTTGTTGCACTACCTCATAAATACAAGAGTTCCTGGCCTTCAGAAATTTAGTCAATGGCTAATCTTCTCCTTACTTCTCTGTACAACATCTAAATGCTGCATTATGCAATTTAGAGTGAAAGGGTTGACAGTGTGATGTGACCTTGTGCTCACCTGCAAAACCCTTCTCTGTGTATTCCCTTGTCTGCCACCTAAGGTGCTTCTTCCTTCCTCTCCACTGTTTTTCTGCTAGAAAATCTATCTGCTTTAGGCCAGAACCCCAAACATGGTCTACTGGTACCTAACCCTGAGATGTCTTCCGAGCCCCAGATAATCCAGTTCCATGGTTAAGCAGGCGATTCAGTGCTTCTCCTCTCCCACCCCCTTACCTCTCCCAGATGCTCTTGTCTTCCCTCGAGTACACTGGAACCTCTTTTCTCGGGTTCAGTTTGTCATTTCATCATCAGGCAAGACACAGAAGCCTGAATCACCTTTAGTAATGTGACTTTGAAGATGAAAGTAAGAAGGAAGAATCAAAAAGCAAATGACTGGATAGAGAGCGGAACAAAGTCGATAACTGATTTCAAAAGTTAGAAGGCTAACAAAAGGCAGGCTATAGCACTGCTAAGGAAAAAGGCTCTGAGAAATGGGAAGTAGGCTGCCTAAAGGGCCATGAAAGCTGACAAAAGTGAGAGCAAGATAAATGTATCAGAGAGAAGAAAATTACCTTCAGAAAATGATGCAAGTCTACTAATGAATAATAAAATATGTATTTTACAGACAAAATAAAGTAATCTTGGAGGAAAAACTGAGGAACACAATGGACACATGACCAGTAAAAGGAGAGAGGGAAGAGTATAGGCAACCAAAGAACAATTACAACAAATCCATAAATATCAAAATCAGGGAGGAAAAGCCTTTCTTTTAACTTCTCCCCATCACCACAAAAGATAAAACAGAGAAAGGACAAAGAAAATGGATACTGTCACAGTTGCAAACACTTTCTTAAGAGGAAAATCAGCTTTTTCTAGCCATGCAGTGCACTCTTGGAAGATATGGCTGATGGGCTGCCAGAACTGAAGATAAAGTTCTGGAATCAAATTATGTTCATTACAGCCACATCATGAATACATTTCCATATTAATTCAGGTATGTTGAATGATGCACATGAAGGATTTAATGTACTTTTAAGGCTGGCCAGCATTTCAGAAGTCTTCTGAAAACTGGCAAAAGTGACAGCCAACACGTAGAAGCATCCTAAACCAGATCTTTCTACTCGATTCCTTGTTAATGAAATAGAAAAGAGAAAGAAAAGGAAAATCTTTTCATGCAGTAGTATGCTTGGCAGACTTTGAAAAATGGAATCAGATCCTACATTGCTACAAAACAAAAGCCTCAGTATATACAGTCATAAAAAGGAAAAACATTTAGGAGATTAATTTTCTTGTCATAGGGGGAATTTGCAAGATTTACCACAGCATTTTGTGGAGAACTTCACTTTAGACAGTGGCACAAAATACATGTTTTAAAAATGTTTATGTAAATATGACTGGAGATCTTGTTTAGGAAGAACGGGAAATTGCTGCACGTTGTACTGTTTGAGGTGTTCTGAAACACAGACATGGTCTCCTATGAAACGTAGTGTAACTTATCGAATCTTACAAAAAATTGCACAAAGTAACTTATGACCAGGGGAATGTCCTGCTAATTAGTTGCTTGCTCTCATGGCAACAGCTAGAGAGAGTTATCTTAGATATTTGCCTCAGTACTGCACCAGCGTAAGGCCTTTTATTTTTCAAGAGATTTCAAAATGTGTAACCAAGTTGGGTAATATTACCTCTACCAAGTCAACATCTCAGAATTTTGAGATGAAAACCAGGTTTACATGCTTGCAGTAAGATAACATCCTGAATGCATACTCAAGCTTTATCTGTTGCTACCCATCTGGATTCGGTTTATCTGTGTATTGTCTTGCTGGCATGTTTGCAGTGCAGGTGAGCTGCACCAATGCCGGATTTTTATCAAGAGATGCTATCACATATCAAATATTCACGTTTTGCATATACTCATACAAGTTTCCCTTGCTGTTACTGCTTCCTAGCTAGGTAAATTCACAATTAACTAGATTGCTGATGTCTTTTAGACAGTTAGGTTGTATTTCACTTCAGTTTTGTTGATATTGTTTTTTACATCTGCCTATTCCCTGTCTTTGCAGTCATTTTATCAAGATCTATTTGTAATGGCTTCAAGCAAATATACGCATGCTTAAGCCATACAAGTTGCATTCCAGTAAACAGCTCAGTCCTTTGGCCATTTCTGCACACTCGTCAGGTGGCTCGTCCCTAGCCCCAAGGGCTACCCTTTGGCAAATTTCTGCTTGTGTTTGTTTAACTGAGGTTGACAAAAGTGATTTGATTTCCACGGGTTTTGGCAGTGCTAGTGACAGCAATGGCTTATATAGAGATACCTTAGCCTGTTCCTGAAACAAAGTTAGGGTGTTGCATTCAATGCAATAACACTACCCCAACTTGTGATTAAGTGCTTAGTGAGTTCCATTTCCTTATAAGAACATGTGTAAGAACCCAAGAATGTATGCCACAAGTGAACTAAGCATTAATCTGTCAGCAGCTTAAGTGTGTTTGGGATAGTGCAATGGAAATATGCGGTATAGTGACACAGTGTTTGTTCTGTGAGAAGCACTTAAGAGCAGATGGAACCTGTAAAATAGACTGATTCATGAAAGTGTGCAGCTTCTATCAGATTTGTTGGATACTTCCTTGTTTTAAACTAAATAAACACAGGCCGCATATGCTTGAATTTTCATTAAGGTGCGAGTAGCTGCAGGTGGGAACCCAACATTAATAGCTGCACAGAAATCCATCAGGAAGGGACTTTTACTTAAAAGGCATGCTTCTCTGCTAAAATAATGAGATGGGTAAAAAGTACAGTGTCATTGTGGATACGTCCTAAGGAACTGAAAAAAAGATCAAGGATTCTGCAACAACATAAAGAATAAGATGCTGGAGTCTCATTACAATTCAATGGAAAATTAAGTCCATAGCAGGCACGTCTTAAAATGCTAGTATAAATCAATAACATCTATAAAAATGAGGTAGGGTTGTATGGAAATGACATACAAATCTTTAACATTTAATAGAAAAATGTTAAGCATCCTACAGACCTGTTGAAGCATACTGTAAAACTCTGCAGACAATGGATATAGTTGCAAGTTGAATTCCCCTAGGGTGTATACATAAGGGAGACATTGCACTTGTAACCTTAATGGTGACTTTCTGAGCTCCACCACTTGCTAATCTGAAGAAATAATAAACCCCATTTCAAGATCTAGAAGACCCTTATAATTGCGCAAAGGTTCACCACAGTCACTGCTTTATGGATTTTGAGCTGTGTGCCATTGTGGCGGTGACAATTTAGTTTTTGTTTTCCAAAATTTGCACCAAGTTGAACCTTGGGGTGGGATTTGTGGACAGCCTACATTGTCATTTATCCTATGGTTTTATACTGAACTTAAATCAGCTTAATAACCGAATCAAAAGAAAGGGTAGATTTTCAGAAGCTTGGGTTTTTTTCATTTTTTGAAAGCAATCAAATCAATATGTCTTCCAAAATAAAAAAGAGGATGTGGATTTCTAACATCTTGCTTTCTGTGTAGTGCAGAATTTCTGTACATGTAGCAGAGATCTCGTTTCAGCTGATTGCAAGAAATTTGCCTGGGGTGAGCAGAGCAAGAAATAATATTAAAAACGTGTCTCTGGAATTATAATTCTACTCTTGTGAATTATGTGTGCTGCAGTCTCCAGTTAACTTTAAAACTAGGTTTTATATGTTCTTCAGGGTATAGTACATAATATTCTATTGAGCTAGTTTGCATGTGTTGTTGGTAGGAAGACACATCCTTAGCGTGCTTTTGAAAGGCTCAATAAAGGTCATACCTAAGTGAATCTTGACTATGCAAAGTATGGCAAAACCTGTATAGCTGCAAAAAAAAACCCAGACCAAACCCCTCCATTTTTCCCAGCAATAGTGTATCATGCATATTCCTTCTGCTCAGAGCACAGGAGAGCAGAATGACAAGGGTCAGGGACATGCTGAAAGAATGCCGTAGATTGTCCCAGTAAGTGCTTGGTCTTGCAGCAACCACTAAGAAATTAAAGACATTTCAGTGTCATTGAGGCTTCTATAATTGTTTTGCTGTGCCTTTGCTTGTTAGTGCTACCTAGCAACTTGCATAAAGACAGAGATTTCAAGCATATGAAGTTCCTACACATTTGTACAAAGTAAGAGGCCATATATAGAGTGCCTATAAAGACAGAAGTTTGAGCTCATGTTCAAACAATTAATAGACACCAAAATGTCCACATAGTGAAAAGCAGTTTTTAATGTCTCGGTGGTGGGGAAAAAGCTTCACACCTATCTTATTATGGTAGTGTAAGACAACCATGAGCCACACAGAGTTTGGTAAATTTCGGTGCTCCTACAACTCTGTCATTCTGCTGCTTACCTCCGTGGCACAGCCATGGGCAGAAGATAAGCCCTTACTTACCCCCATTGGGGAAAGGGAGAAGGTACAAAGAAGGTGAAAGAGAGCCATAAATAGCAGCCAATATATTTGTTTATTCTGAGGCACATATTTCACTTAAAAACGATGTCATCAGAGCTGAACATCTGCATTTTACAGACATAGTACTCCATGATATTACAGCTCAGTGAGTGCTTTAGATTAACAGAATTTGCACAGTATCATTGGAAATGTTTGCTTTCCAGCCTGCTTTTTGTGCTACAGAATTGTTGATTTCTTTTCATTTAATTATTTTGTTTTATTTTTAATGTATGGAACAAAAACATTACCATGGTAAAAATGGGGTAGAAATTTTAAAAACAAGGAAAATCTTGAATCCTGTCTGCAACTTCAATGTTACTTGAACATTACTTGGAAAAAACAGTCACTGCATACACAGTATATATACTGCCTGGACAAAGTTGAGAGGGTTTGTCAAGTCTGCATTCTTTTATATATCAAAGTAAACACAATCTTTGGTTAACGTGTTTGGAAAAAATTCAAAGCCATCAGGTGGAGTACTTGGCACTGTTGTAGTTATTGGCAAAATTCTCTTGACTTCATTAGGGCTAGAGTTTCATCTGTTGGCTAGAGTTTCATCTGTTGTGCTGGTTGTAGATCACTCGGCTGTAGATGGCTTGTGGATGAGTCATATGGAAGTGTCCCCAGTATCTTCGGAGCTGTCAAGTCTCACGCACTGGGTAGGAAACTTGCTCTTCTGACTTTTCCCTCCTACTTCCCACCCCCAGTGCAGTGGCTGTTGCTTGTCTCCATCTCCGTGTCTGTCGCATCTGACAATGAGGCTCCCTGGGAAAAGTCAGCTGGAATAATTTATTGCTAGGTGATTCATTATCCAGGAGCAATGCAGACAGGTCCTCCTCTCTCACGTGCCTGGAAGTGCAGTCACACGCTCATACACTCGTCATCCAATGCATGAATCTTGTGTGTGTGGATCCTGTTTCTCTTCCTCAGTTTTTTATGGGTAAGGACATTTTCATAAATTCAAGACCTGATTCTCTTTCATGTACATAATTTTTAAATTAGCAAACTTCTCTGGAAGTAAGAGAGCTGTACTTACAACTTTTGTTCACTGTAATAGTTTTTGTTACAATATGTTGACAGATGTTTCTCATTCTCCCTGAGTTCAATGAAGCCCTGTCTGCTCTTTAATTTTTAAATTTTTTTTTTAGTTAGCACTCTTTAACTTAACATCAGTGAAGAAAACTACTGAGTGAGAGTTCAGGGAAATGAAACAGGAACTTACAATTAATAATTTCGAAACTGTCCAACTACATTACTTTCCTCTTCTTGAAGAGCACACTGTGCAGTGTAGGAGTTTGTCATAAATTATGGTCTTTTTCTGAATGGCAGTCCTTAATAAGCTGATATTTATGTACTTAACATTTCTCAGAAACTTTTTTTATATGGTGATTATGTGGGCCTTGTCCTGGGTTCAGCCAGGATAGAGTTAATTTTCACAGGAAAAACTGGGAGTGGGGCACAGCCAGGACAGCTGACCCGAACTAGCCAAGGGGGTATTCCATTCCAATTTTTCTTTGGTGGTGGAGCATTAGGTTCTGGGTGGTGAGCAATTCTATTGTGTATCACTCGTTTTGTATTTTCATTTATTTGTACTATTGCTACTATTGTAATTTCTCTTTGTGTTGTCCCAGTAAACTGTCCTTATCTCAAGCCCCGAGGTTCTACCTTTCTTTGTCTCCTCCCTGATTCTCCTCCCCGCTGCTCAGGAGCGGGGTGGGGGGAGGAGTGAGCGAGCGGCTGTGTGGTGCTTTGTTACCAGCTGGGCTCAAACCATGACAGGCCCAAAACCATCATAAGATTGTGTCTCCAGTTTTGTGAAGATCGATACTTGCATGACTGTTGCTCTCTTCTTTATCTTTCACAGCTTTTGGTTTTCAGTGACTTCAGTACAGTGTCTTTTGATTTCAAAATACTTTTAAAAAGAAGACAAAGAGAGGTTGGTGGATCAGAGGGACCAGAGGTAATGATACTACCTAACTTGAAGTGATAACAAAAATGAAGTCACTGTGTAGTGTAAGTGTAAGTCTAAATAGTTAGTGAGAATAAATCCAGCCTCTGGCTAACACTGGCGGTATATTTGATAGTGGAAGTGTTGGGGATGGTTCATCACATTCTGAAGGAGCAAGCCCTGATTTATGTACTGCCTTGTTTTTAATAGCTGCCACCATTGTTCCTTCTCTAATGTGAACATATCTCCAATTTTGTACATGATCTGCCTTCTGTGTCACTGCGTGTTGCCCTGTTTCATCCCTGACCCCAACCTATGCATGCCCTTTGACCAAGCTATCACTGACCTTTAACTTTCTGCTGATACAAATCATACCAGTGACCAGAGTCAAGTGATATTTATGCAAGATATATCCAGCCCTCTCTGTCTAATAAGAAGACTACATTATTTCAGAAAAAAAATGATTAAATAGACATACTTTATAGAAAGTTGTCTGGTTTGTTCTCCTCCTGAAGACAGCTTGCTAACAACAGTCACACAGGAGATCTGTTTTTCTTCTGTACATTTAAATGTTTGCCTTTTGTAAGCCACAGATTTCCCTGAAGTGCTATCCTTAAATGTACAAGCATACGGAAAAGTTGGCTGCAGACATGTGCAGTGAGCATATTGGAAACCTGCAGTCTGTGGACTAATCAAATCACAGGATTTCAGAGCCTAACTCAGTGTGTTCCTTCTAGCCTTTCACTGCTTCTTAACACACAAGTCCTTCATGATAACTGTGAGCAACACCAGGACAACTTCTGACTGTAAGAAGCTCTGGGCAGTGGCATGTCAGCTCTAAAGGAAAAATACCACCATGCCAACACTCAAAAGTGAGTTGTTCACTGGTCTCCAGAACTAAGGGAGCTATTTTTCCATTAGATTTTTGTCTCTGACTGAGTTTTTTGCTGATTGACTGAATGATAGCTATAATGAAGTGTTCGTGCACTACTTATTACACATCAGAGACTTCACTAGATGGACAGCATAATAGGTTTTGTAGTGCACAAACTCAAGTTTCCCACAAGTGCAGAATTTATAACATTTTTCCTGCATGCATTCTGTCATATCTATCTCAATGCAAGCTCACACTGTGTTCTTTACCTTGAGGAACGTAGTATTGGTATCTTTATCTTCTGTTATCTTGGTTTTTTAGAGTACTAAAACATCTTTGAGATTTCTACTTCACTGTCAAATTTAGCTAAAATTGGCCAATAGATTCAGAAGTTACTAGAGGATAACTGGCAGACAGATGATGGCTCCATAAATCTTCTTATCAGGCTAAAAAAGGGATTCTTTTCCCTAGCTGTCACAGAAGAAGATAAAGCCAACAGGTCAGGGAAGGACAGGCTAACAATAAGATAGAGTATGACCAGGACGTCAGTCCCTTCCAGCCTTGAACAATCTGACGACTGGTGGACACGGTGACGTGTTACCAGTTCCCACTTAATCTAGACATTATCCAGGAAATGTGACAAGAAGGAGTTTTAATAAGGGATTTGCTGAAAGCGAATAAAGTAGTTTTATGGATGCTTATAGAAAGCTTCTTCCAGGTGTGAAGGGCAGCTTTAGAGAAAGTATAGGAGGGAAAAAATTGAAAGTTCAAACTTTGGGGAGGATGTTTCTCCTACTAATGTAATTAAGCAGTGACGATTGAACATCTCAGTTTGTTAGGTACCCTAGCACTGATTAGATAGCTTTAGCTAATCAGTTTGCTGATTGCAGTGGAACATAAACTTCTTTTTGCAAAGACAGTTTTGGCAACTGCCAAATCTACAGGAGTTACTCTCTTTCCCACCTGGTATTGGACCCTCATTTCCCTATTTCATGTAACACCAAACACTATCTTCCTATTTCCCCACATTTTTACCCATCTCAGGACACCTTCCCGCCCCTGTCCACCCAGCTATAGGCATGTATTTTCTTTTCCAAATGCCAGCCTTTTTCTCTTAGAAGACAAGCTACAAATGGCAAGCAGCAGCACAGGATTTTCCTTCCTACCTCTGTGTTTACCCACAAACACTATCTCCACTCCCACTACCCGGATGGTGCCCCTGCTGCAGACGATGGATGCTTTCCCAACATTTAAAATTTAGATATTTGATTCAAGGGGAGACCTTTGCATAACCCAAAGCAGTCCTCAAGGGACGACATCCTAGGAATTGCTACATTAGGATATATCACTGTCTTGCGTTTCATAGTTCCCAGTAACGATTTTTCAGCAGTTGAACGTGTGCTAGTCCCCCACAACATGACTCAACTCAGCCAGAGGTTACGGGCCTCTGTCACTGATATTAGAATTGGGCCTGAACAGAGAAAATTATGACTAGAGCTGAGAAAGCAATGAATAACAACTAATTTGTTTCCCCAAATTCATTTCTCCTTTGCCTTCAGAACAGCTGTGAGCATATTTGCAGTTTTCTCAGATTTATTTTTAGTGGAGTTCTTTAATTGAATGTATTTTAGAATATTTTACTTTGTGACTGTATTGTGAACCTTTAAAACCCAAAGCTCAGTTTTTATCCCTCAGGTAAAAATGCTTGCTTCCATACTAGCTGAGCATTAAGGCACTTCCAGCCAAGTGCTGGCATTAAAAAATTGAGATAATTCTTCTGCAGGTTTCCGCACAACACAAAGCCATCTTGGAATCCTTACTAATGTCTTTAATTATGAGAACCAAGCTTTGACTTTACAGATTCACATATATGACTGGAATATGCATGCTATGAATATTTATTTCAGTAGAATTCAAGTTGTCATTGACTTTGAAACAAAATCACGCACCTGATAAATTCAGTTAAAATGCAGGCAAGTATGTTCCACTTCATAGCAAAGAACAGAATATTTTGTGCTGCTTCTAACAGACTTCTGAAATGAGGAAAAAAAAGAAGCATTTCCAGATGCTGTTTAGATGGTCAAATACTTTAAATGTTTGCAAAATGATTTTTTTTGCAACAAATCAATACTATCTGTAGAAGTTTTGTTGTTTTTTTTTAATCCATATGGTCTAGCTTACTGTATGGTCTAGTTTACAGATCTAGTTTACCTCTCCTGTATTCCCAGCCCTGGTACTTCACACTTTCCAAGTGGTTCCTGACTTCCCTGAGCTACCTAAAATACTCCATCTAAGCAATTCATTCTGAAACAAAGACAAGAAGATAGTAATTTGATTTGTTTGTCCTGGATCCAGCAGTACCACTAGCAACAGTGATTAAAGTCAAAATCCAGCTGTTCAAAATTTCTTGGTTAACTTGTGAGTGAGGTCAGGGCAGTAAACAAGCCTCCTCTCGAGGCTGCAAATCCTGGTATTAGGCCTGAGAGAGTTGTGTTGATTCACCGGTTGCACCCACTACCATACAAGATTACTGACTTGGGTATATTTTGTGAGCCTATCTGCCTAAGAAGAGGGAACTGGCAACATGCGAGGGTAATCATGACTCCATCGAGAAGAGTTGACGATGGCCACTGTCTGCTCAGTAAAGAAGGCAGGGGGATGTAGAAAATGGTCCAGGAGCATGATGCATTTTCATTCAGGAGTTTAAAGATCTATGAACGTTTGGTGTTAGAAGCAGTATGGATCTTCTAGGATCCCTTGGTTCAGGTTCTTCTTTTTCTCTTCGTTTCAGTAGCTAACCTCAGGGAGGTGTTTTGAATCAGGTTCCTTCCTCTCCAAAATTCTTCATACGCTCCTTACTGCTTCTTTGACTCCAACCCGTTTATCTGCATTTCTTTGACTCCTCTCTCTGTTCCTTGGTGAAGAATGAGTTGGGGGGTGTGTGTGGGGGGATATTTCTGTAATTTCTTCTCCTTTATCCCCCATTACCTCAGCGACTTGAGAGCACAAATGTGTATCATCACTGGTGGCCTCTGCTGTTACTACAGGTGCCAGAATACCAGTCCTCCTTCCAGTAGCTCCTGTGGAAAAAGGATGAAGACCCTATAACTTGACTTCTCTTTTCTCCAAGAAAAAGGTTGTTCCTGTCACACAAAGTCCTCCTTTCATAAACTGTCATTTCTCCAACCAAGGTAGCAGAAGATCTTTTCCATCTTCCAAGAAAAGCAAGGGGAATCACCTCCCCTGCTCAGGCAGTGCAGGAATGAGGAAAATAATCAGCTTGCTAGAGCTTGGCTGCTCCGTTCCAAATGGACAGATGAGCACCTTGGCACCCGGTTGGAGGGAAGGGGAACTGTGAGGACATCACCCAAACCTCATTAATTTCTGTGGGCTTTAGATGTGGTTGTCAGAAGGTAGACTTTCACTATGGCCCAAGCATTCCCCCCCACTCAAAGCATCTGCAGACTGTCATAAGCTAGAAGAGCAGTTTAAAGAAAGACATTTTTTTGGAAAGTAGCTTTACCTTTGTTACCCTTCTCCAGCATTGCCTTCCCCAGGTTCATCTGCTGTCTTGACATAAAGAAAAAAAAAAAGAAATGAAAAAAGAAAAGCTGAGTATAGGAACGGATGTACTATAGCTGCTTAGTCTCTTAAATCAAATTTTGACCTATACTGAGATCCCTGTAGATGACATGTAATTTTCCCCTTTACTTATATTTAAATGGACCATCAGCTCCCATGGAACTACACTCCCTGGTTACTGTTTACGTTACTGTGCAAATGTACCATGTGGGTTATGAAACAAATGCTCCCACAGTGTTGCTGTTGGGTCACAGGCATTGTGTATGCCTGTGCTTCGGTGGACAATGGAGGGTTAAAAGCATTCCCTTGCAGTACGTGCTTTCTTATGAGTTTTCAGAGTTTTTTATAAAGCTATTTTCTTTTCACCCCTTTCATCTATTTGTTGTGTATGCCCACATGACCTCCTGAAAATACAAATACACTCTTTTATTTGCAGAGCCCATTATCAGCCTTGTCTTCAGCCTCATGATAAAGGTCAAGTAGATTAGTTAGGGAGGCTCTTGCCTTTCTAAATCCACGTTGGTTATCTCCTTTTAGATAATTACTATCCATGTACTTCTCTAATGTGCCCCAGGGTATAGTTTCCATTCCTTGAATACTGCAAGGTTAAATTCATCTACTTTTGACACATTTCACTGGGTTTCAGCTCTGCTAACTGATTTAATACCAGTGCTTTTGTGATTAGTCATCCCGGATAGGGGAAATAGAGCAAGTGCTCAGGAAGACTATTATTCTCCAATGCAGATCCTCTAAGAAACACTTGTGCTACACCAGCTAATGTTTCTGACTTTTCCTGTAATAGTGCTTCAGTTATCCATGCTCTAATCTCTTCCTTTAATGCCGTATTGCCTATGCAAATTCATGCTGCCTATGGAAAACCTGTGGGAATAAAGGAGCACAACAGTAAGAAAGCAATGACTAATAGTAACCTCCCTGTAACCTCTAGTCAGACTTTAAAATGCCACTGAAACATCAAGGCTTTCCAGGTCTTTATTTTAAAAAACAATATCCTGATATTAAGAAGCCCACATTTCACACCTGTCAGAGAAAAAAAAAGATATCATAGCAGATTTCTTTTATTTTGTCCTGTCTTCATGATAGTAATTTCAGGAGAAACTTGAGGGCTTTAAATATATATAAACATGCAAAATGCAGCTCAAAATTACTTGCTTCCAGTGAATGTTCCTTATCTACTGAATTGTCAAGTTGGATGACTATACTTTAATAGGTGCTTTATCCATAGTTAAGCATTGGCTTTTTTCATGCTTTTCGTTATTACTCTTCATCACAACAGGACATTTAAAATTCTACATAGGATAATATGGCATAAGGAATATGGAGAAAATAGTGTTCCTTTCAAGATCTTTATGCTCCTCTGTAAATTGCTAATGAAAATACCTGGTTCTGCCTCATTAACACTTTCAGTGCAATATTGATTCCTGATGTGATAACAAAGTGGGAGCATTTTGATATTTCAGTTCTGACAGTACTGTATCTTTAGAGGCCAAATGTTTTCTTGTGTGATGTATCTTTTGAGCAAAGCAGCATTAAGGATTTATCACAGAGAGCAGCACTGGTTCTCCAAGTAATTCGTATCATTATTCAACTCCTCCTTTAAAAAACAGAAAACCTAATAATCATAATAGTAGTAGTAGTAGTAGTAATAATAATAATAATAATAATGTCCACATTACTGTGCCTGATGCAGATTTACCAAAGATAAAATTTCCTCATCCCCAAAGGGATATTTACATCTGTAACTAATGTTCATTTGTAGCTAATGCATGTGTCCTGTGGTCAAACAAATCTGTTACGGTGAGGGGCACAAAGCTTCACACACACATTTTCCTTCCATCCTCTTTCTATGAGCATGGATAGACAAATAATTTCTCCCTATCACACACTTCCTGTTCTTGCTAATTCCCCAATGGTATGTATTGAATACAATAGTTTGTACTGAATTAAATAATTCAGCCATACTTTTATACTTAGGAAGCTCTCCTGTGCTTGAAGTCAGGATGAACAAATGACATTGAGGCCAAAATGAAGACATAATGGTTTGCCTGTTTCCCTGTAACTCTAAACAGAAACCCTTTTTTAATGTAAATTTGTTTTCAGTTATGAGAACATTTAAGCCCTACCGAGACTTTGTCAACATATTGTCGTTTTGTATGCTGTTCAGATGCCACTGTGTGGGGGGTGCGGTATAAAAGCCAGACTACACTGTGCTGTATCCAGCCTAGCATTTTTCATTGGCTATACACCCATTTTTAAGAAAACCCTTCAAAATGCTGGTATGTTTTTATTCATAAGTGTTTCTCTATATGTGCAATATTCTGTGCTATTCCTGAATGATTACAACGTCTCTGTAGAAGAAAATGCAGTAAATATTGCAATATACAAAATATTTTTCAAATGCTAAAGCTCTGACCTTATAAAACAAGGAAGAAACATTGAGTCAGCCAGCCAAGAGGTTTTTATCAGTTTAATGTAGCAGAACTCAACCAAAGGGGCAAATTTTTGCATTACCTTGCCACTGATGTGAACGCTGCAGCTGCGTTTCTGTATCCATATTCATTATTGCTAGTGTTCCTCCTGGATTATGAGTGATCCAGAAGAATTTGAATCTTCATTTTGAATTTTTTACTTTTTTTTTTTTTTTAATTTTGGTAGAAGCAGACACAAAGAATACTCAAGGCATCTATTATTTCTTTCCACAATTTGCTGGAAGTGGCAGAAGCTATTAAAAAATGAAGGCATACATATCTCATGCTATTCAGCTGACTGTTAATTAAAGTGCAATTAAATTTTTCATGGTGTAGATTGTGTCTGTTTTCCAAAGAAATTAGAAACTGTGGCCCTTTGAGAACTGTGCTTTTAGTCTCTAGACATTTACTGCTACAGCATTTATTAAATGCGATCATTGATGAAGTTTGCACATCCAACGTACTTATAGGAGGAGGTTTGCAGTTAGGTGGCTTCTCTTTTGAAAGTGTGTTGTTCCTATAGAAATGCACTGTCCTGAAGCTTCCCATATTTGTCAAAGATTAGTAAATTACAAGCAAAATCAATTATTCTGTATCCCAGTTTCAATTTGGAGAATCAAAGTGTGGCACAAATTGCCCCACAGTTAGGTGTCTGAGTCAACATGACAGAAAACTGAGCTCATAAGGTGATCTTAAATTATTAATGTTGGGGAATATTCAGCAGAGTGAGTTAGGTATTCTGAATTTCCTTCTCAAGGAGCCTTTGACTATACACTGCCTATACTGGGAACCTGGGAAGATTAAGCTTCCCGTCTCGACATCTAAAGTTAGATGCCCGTGAGCAGACAGTGTAAATATACTGTTGGGATAAAATCCTCCTCTTACTGTCATGTAAGAGTTTTCTAAAGTCACATTCAAGTATAGTAGCAGAACTGATTATTTGTTAACTATTTAGTACCAACTGCAGGTATCTCTGGAAAGGACTTAGACATGTGCATAAAGCCCACAGAAGTCAACTAAGCAGCGGCTTAAGCACTTACTTTAAATGCTTTCCTGAATAGAGATGGAATTAGTGCTCAAATGCTTAGAAGGTGCAGTGCGGTCTACAGTACAAAGACATGAAATGACCTCAGAGCACAGACTGAAAGATAGATGAACAGAATACAATGTTCCCTAAAAAAATCCAGTGGCAGGGGTTACTAGAGGATTCCTAGCATGGGAAAAGATTAAAATTCTGCTTCTTCAGGCACTGCAGAATACGTAATTTCCCAAGAGAGATTTAAATGAGGCAATGGTGATATTTTGGCAATTTGGCATGAGAGGAAACATAAGGATGTAGAGAAAAAAATGTCCAGAAATAAAATAGAAAAAAAGGTTTTTCTCAGACTGGTGTCATTAATAGATCGGATAGGTTCTGATAGGAGAAAGTCCAGTAGAATGCAAAGCCTGAACTCTGTAGTGGTTTCAGTGCAAAATCCCCACCTGAATTATCTATGGCTTTTCTCCAGGAATTACGAGGAAAATGATCCAGTAGATTTTCCTTTATTTCATAACTTAGCATGGATCCAAGTAATTGAATACTTGTCAAAATGTTTCAAGTCTCAAATAACAGAATTTTTTTTCTGTTGAATTCTGGGGATAAGTAGAGGTTCCAGATTTCAGGATTCTCCCTTCCTTCGAAATGATGACTAACAGAGAAATGTCAAGGAATGGAGAAACCTATAATTACTAAGAATCTATGAATCCTAAATAACTGCTCATCAAGGATCAAATTCCAACTCCTTATATAATGCAATTTAAAGTCTTTTATTTATGTAAACAAAACAGGTAATCGAAGGCTTGTGTATCTTGGGAGCTTAGCACAGTATTCGTCCTGCCCTGCGTTTCCTGACATAGAAATGAATTTTATTGAGTACCACTAAAACCTCTTCCTTTAAAGACAGCAAGAGAGAGAAACAATCTTTTTCTTCAGAGACTACCATCCATCTTCCTCTTTAGGGCAGCTTAAATGAGAAAATTCAGTACTGTGGCCGCAGTTGCTTGCACTTGCTTTGTGCATGTAACCACTTTGGTTTGCTATGAGAAAGGGAAGAGTGACAAATACAATTGAGGTGACAATGTCTGAGAATTTCAATTTTGATTTGCTAACAACCTCCTTAATGTTCAGATTTCAGCTATCTTGACAGGTATATTCATAAAGGGTGAAATTCACATGCAGACAGACAGCCACAGGCTTATGCACCACATAAATCCTGTCTAAGCCTTTAAAATGTGCTTTAAGTGGGCCTAATTGATGTACAGGACCTGTACTGGCCCTTACACCTATGGGAGAATTGCTCCCAGTTTTTAGGCTTGCAATAATTAACTATTGTACTTTGCTTTAAAAATCTTTTATTCTTTTTGATCTGCTTCCATTTTTCCTAGTGAACTGCTCTCATGCTGCCTTCTGTTTAAACACAAGCAGAGTGGAATATTTGAGATTGCGATATATATGTATTAGATACAAACACAAATGAAATGTATATTGGAAAGGTCAGCATTCAATAAAAATTCAAATCAGATATTTAGATCTGATTAGACACTGTGTGATCTGTGCAGTATGCACATGGGGATTGTGCAGAAAATCCACTAAGCATGATTATGGGAAAGCACACATTTTATAAAGGACAAAATTCATCATATCCCTTAACAATTCTTAAGACATAGGTGGAGACTAGACTTACTATAGCAACTGATTATGTGTTTGTTGGTAGTTCAGTATTTGCTAGTATATTAAGGACAATATGCCATTTCTGATTAATACTTCATAATTTATATTTATTGTACCATCAGTTTTGGATCAAAATGTAGCACAACCAGCTTATTAACGTAATAATGCAAAATATATTCTTGTATCTAGTTTGCACCTTGCCCTATTTTGGCTAGTATCTGAAAGGAAAAATCTTTTTTTTTTTCCTCCATATTAGCCAATTTTCTAGCTATCTGCTGGCCATTTAGAGAAAGTCATACAGAAAACATCACATTTTATTCTGAAAAGAAGATAGTTACATTATCTCCATCATAGGACTTTACGTATATTTTGGACCAATGTTCTGAAGAAATATGGGCTTTTGGTTTTTTAAGCATCCCATTTTTGTTTGACCAATGCTTCTGCCTAAGGGTAAATAACCCAAACAGATTTTAAAGTGCTTTAATTAATCTTTTCAAATAACTGTGTTCTTCTCAATTTAATCAGTATGGCCCAATTTACTTTGGAAATTAATCAAGCTAAATATGAAATAACTCTGCGTTAGATTTCAATGACAGCATCTACAACATGGCTGAAGTGATTACTTAAAATCACACCATTAATGAATTCAAAATAACCTTGAAAGTCTATCGGTAGACAAGCTGTCTAACTCTGGTATTATGCAGAAGAATTATGTCTACTCAAGAATTGCAGTTATTTCCAAACTCCTCCTGAAAATCAGTTTGCTTTCCCACATACTATAAATGCTGAAAATTTGAAATTGTCATCTGAAAAGTGTTTCATACTGCAGTCATAATTTCTACTCAAGTCAATTCAGGGTTCATTGGGATAGTCCCACGTACACTGGCAAGTACCAAACTGAGGTTTGACCAAACACCCTATGTTTAAAGTATGTGTAAATTATCTTTAATCTATTTTGAGTTGTTGGCCTTATCTGTAAGGTAGAGAGAGATTTGTTGGAGTTCATGGAGTTTTAAATAAAGTGTCAGAATTAAATGTGATGATACAGTCATACACATACGATGAGGTAATCAACAGCAATGTTGTGGGATGGTTACTGAGTGACAAAGACATACGGAGTAAGCTGCTCTACAGGTATTAAATGCCCGAATTGGCATCAGTTTGTTCACTACTCTGATTTATGGAATCCATGTAAATGGTCCTTTGCTGCTTTTAAAAATAAAGACTTTGTTTGTAGAGTCATGCCACAAAAGCACTGACAATGAGAGTATGTGGTGGAAGTAGTTCAGTACAGTACAGCTTATATGTCAGGTTTGATACCCTACTCTATACATGAGGCTTGTGATGCAGTTAGCAAGTCTGATGACTGTGGAGGTAGGCGATCTTGTCAGGAGCCCTTTGCAGGCAAAGACACAGGAAAGATGTTCAGTGAAGGAGCCTTGGGCATGGGCAAGCCATCTTAAAAGCTAAAGGAGACTTTGTGGTGGAGGGTTCAGAAGAGACTTGGCTATTTCTGAAACAAGAAGACAAGGCTGCCAAAAGAAGAGAGAAAAAAGAAGAGATGAGTGTATGTGCTCTGGAGTGGAGGGAAAACAAGGCATTCCTCTACTCTGTAACCTGGTAATCTCTCCATTATTGCTTCTCTGTTGAGGGGAAGATAGCCTTTTTCAGTGGTTGCTTTCTGATATAAGTATTTCTCCACATGAAACTAGCTTAAAAAGTTATGTCTTGTGTGTTGTATAATATTGTAGGACATACTCTATGAAATGACTTGATCTATATCCTATCATGTAGGAATCCAAAAGATTGTGGTATGGTTATATTTAATCTGTCTGGGTTTATATTTCTAAATGCTAAGGCAATCTGCATGCATTCATTTTATATCTACTTATGTCATGGTGGAAATACTTTCACTACACAGTAGTGTTCATGCTGTCAGTGTACTTCCGTGCACAGCAAAATTTCCCTCTTGGCTTATCTCTGTTCATAAAAAAATGTCACGGAGAAGTTAATACTCTGCAGCTTTAAAGAATCTACTGTATCTTGCCTAAAACCAGCAATGAAAAAAGTATTTTGCAAAACTGACTTGCGTGATTAGCATTATTTGTACTTCATAGCAACATATAAAAATCATCATTTACGTGGGTAAACTACCCAGGCCTTCTGCTGTGTTGTAGCTAAATAACTCCATGTTCAGAAGTGGGCTTCATTCTTACCTCTACTTTGGAAGTGCACTGTTAGAAAGACTGATAGTATCTAGAAATGCCTAACTTGGGGTTTCCTTTTCACGTAATTATTATCTTTTAACTTAAAATAAAACTTATACCAAAAAAATGCAACAGTAATCCAGGTGCTTTCTGAGGGGGAGGGATGTTAGATCTCAAAACCATAGCCTAAACAGTGGTCATTCAGCTTTAGGATGGGAGCTAGAACACGCATGGGAGAGGTAAAATACGCATGTGGTAAAGCTGCACGGAAAAGTCAAAGCAGGAGCTCAGGCATCAACATGTCCACCCTGTTGCCTATCCAAAGCAGATCTGGATGAGAGCAGATCTGATGATTCAAGGCTAAGGATGGCAGTTGATGGTAGCACCAACCAAGTAAGGGCTAGAACTGATCCATATACCTTCTTATATGAAGGTACAACTCTCATCAGCAGTTCATCTGATAAGGGACAATGTAAAGAACTGCCTTAAACATCAAGGAGTGTGATAAGGTATGTCATAGGTTTTGCCCAAAAAAGTCTGCAGAAAGCCAGTAAGCAGTTAGCAGAGCCCTTTCTAAGAACTGGTCTTTTGTGTGAGTCCAGGATGCTGGTCCTTTGACAGAGTCTTATAAAAAAGGGAAGTGGACCAAGAACATTACTTGATGTACCACCATGAGCAGAGAAAGAAAGAAGACACAGCTCCAAGGAAGAGCATGAAGTCCATTTTATTACAAAAGCTTGCAGTGCCATGATGTGCATCTGCAAGGCGACTCCAGGAAAGATCTCCATTTTTCTGGGAGAGAAGCTGTCACCTAGCAGAGGCCTTTTTCTGCACTCTATTGAGATATATCTGGTCCAGCATGAAATACATACTGGAAGTGATAGAAAAATCCTCAGAATGGATGTCATGAAAGCCAAGAGATAGCTAAGCCATATTTCAGAGAAATCACAAATTGCCAACCAAATGGTGAGGTCCCATTGCACTACTTTGCAAAATCAGATGGAGCCATGACATTTTGTTTTTACTTGAGGCAAGTAAATGCCATTTTAGATTTTGATGCCTGCCTCATGCCATGGATTCATATTTAATAGCAAAGACTCAGTATGTGGTTTTCCTGTGCCTCACAACAGAATATTGACAGATTTCTTTTCATGGCTGCCTCCTGTACCAATTTAGAAAGATGCCCTTTAGGCTGCAGAGATTAATGGACATATCATAGATCAATGGATAGTTTCCTGAGGCTTTACACGCAGTACACCATTCCATGTCTTAACATGTAATTTTCAATGTGTATAGGGAGTTTAGTTTGAAAGAGCTGTTAGCAGTGTAACAGTTGCTTCAGAGATGTGTATCTGCCTTGCATGTAGCCCATCCAAATGAACAATCAGCCTCCACAGGACATACCGCTTTGATTATGTGTAGGTAGACAGGACACAGGAGTGGAAAAAATATAAAATTATGAATAAAATATGGCAAGAGGAGGCTAGAGGGGGAAAAAGCAACTTGGTGGGATAGAGAATAGTGAAAGAACAAAAAGTAAGGGTAAGGATAGAGAAACTAGGAAAGAAAGATACAAAAACTAGAAGAGGAAAATGGAGATGAAAACAGGAGACAAGTATCTAAGAAGAGGGAGAAAAAGGAATTTCTTATTACTGTCTGAAGTAATGACTTGTGAGATAGACTGGAGGTTCTGCCTCAGACACAGCTGGTACATGTAATGGGAAACCAATAGTAAATATTATCCCAAAGGCTTTTAGCCAACAAAGGGGTATAACCCGGGACACAGGATGATATAGTAGTCCAGGACCCATAGACTGGTTACCCTGGCAGCTCTGCTGCACTTGCACAACAGCTTGCTGGAGCACTTCCCAATGTGCTGGCTATTATTTCTGAGCTAGAACTGTGAACCTTGTCTTACTGTGCAGAAATTGTCTACTGGGAACTGTGGGCCAAGTATTACAGAGTCTTTCTTTAGCTCAGTGGGACACAACTAAAACTTGATAGAAAAAGTAGTACTTGATAGAGTCCACATGTGTTTCTTTTGCTCATTTCCCCTCCTCCACTCATCCATAAATCAAGGTGCTAATTGCCTCCACACAACTGGCTGAGAGAGAAATGTTGTTGCTCGCTGTTTCGTAGTTTTAGACTGCTATAAGCCATTTATTCATGTGCTTTAGGCATGATAGTGCAGTTGTAGCTCTTCCTTTGTGCCTGCTGCCCTCAGCAAATGGAGTGCAAGGTAGACATTTATCAGATTGTCTTGGAGGATTCCTGTCAGAAGCGTGCTGCACTGATGGGATGTCTGCTCGTGGCCTCTGGGGAAAGGAGGCTGGACACGAAATGTCTGTACCTCCGCTGGTGCCTGAGCAAGAGCCATTGTAAAGGCTGGACTGATCAGGTTCCAGTCAAGTTACTGCACAGGATTTCCTGTGCAGCTGCCAGGTGGTTTTTTGTTCGTTTGTTTTTTCTTTTTTTTTTTTACTTCTGGTGGGCTCATGGCCATTCTTCAGTGTCATGTTCAGCCACTGCACTTGTGGTCTGGGCCAGAGAGCCCACTGCCGCCCTTCCATGGCTCTCCTCACAAGGGCTGGAGTTCCCATGATTGGAGAAAACATTATCCTTCCAACAGACCCATCGTGTATTTTTATGCAGTAGCCACTAAGTGGGAGAAAAAACAGCTAATTCTTTGAGAACTGGGTTCCTGTGTATCATACCGTGTATTTTCAGTCTGGGAACTCTTTGTTTCTGTTTTCACTCAAGAGATTTACTCAGTACATCCCTGAATGCATTGGACTTCAGCTTAAATGAATTGTTCATCCCTTATCTTGCCTATAGAAATATATCCTTGTCATGTCAAGACACAAACCTCTAATGACCTGATCTAGAAACGCAATCCAAAACCTCACACTGAGGAAATTCGATGCAAAATGCCTGTTGGAGAGTATCTTTTATCCTCCTGTCTCACACATCTCTAAACAAGCTCCGAGTGGCTGGGGCACAAAACATAGCTAGGTATAATTTTGCAAAACCTCAGAATCTTTTAGGACTACAACATACAACTAAAAAATGCTGGATTGAGATTACAAATAATTTTGAGCCAAAATCTGGGCATAAAACGTTGCTCTCCGTCCCAGAGAGCAAAAAATGAGACAGAAATCTTTTATTCCAAAGTACTGTGCATTCTGAGCGATGTTCTGGAAACTTGGTTTCGATTCTGTGATGCTGACATTAATGTTGTTTTATAGCTCTTAGAAGCATGGTGTTCCCTGTGCTAGCAAAAGGCAATATAACCATGGAAGTCTCTGCATCAAGCATTAAAATCAGTGGCATTGTACTAGTTTACATCAGTGGAAAGTGTCTTGAGATGTTCTGCTATCTGTAACATACGTGTTGGATTTAGCCATTGGAGATAGTAGCTTACAAAAGGACCTAGCTACTGATATGAGATACCATGTAAAGCAAAAAATCTTGAGAATTGCTGTACTTTATATGAAGTGAAATACTCATTTCATGGATCTATTTCCTCCTCAAGCAATCTTCTCTTAAAAATTTTTTACCCCCGCCTGTTCTGCCAATGTACAAATGTACTCATTAATCAAGGTGTACAGCAAACCCGGCTTTGCTTGAAAAATGCTTGCTCAGTGAACATGCTACTTTCAATTACAGAGTTCAAGCATGCCTTGGTCTTTTGAAGTATTGCACACCATTTTCCATGCCATGAGGAGGCATAGTGGAGTTACCTGAAAAAATCTCTCCTTTATATTCAGCCAGCATCTCAGGCATCACTTTAGAGCCTAGGAGAGATTATTGCTCATGGTTGCTGTTCATGAAGTTCGTAGCAGGTCTCCTTTTTTCTGTAAAGAATGCTATTTCCCCCCTCCCCTTTCTTCCAGATTGTTCAATTTCCTGGGAAACTCTGGAGCAATTTACATGCTTTTTGGGTCATGCAAGAAGTTTTCTAGCCA
This sequence comes from Sagittarius serpentarius, assembly GCA_034782735.1. Taxonomy (NCBI): domain Eukaryota; kingdom Metazoa; phylum Chordata; class Aves; order Accipitriformes; family Sagittariidae; genus Sagittarius; species Sagittarius serpentarius. The sequence continues at coordinate 4,743,813 of JAVKLA010000049.1, forward strand.
GCTGAGCAACTGGATGGAAGTTAAGTGTCCTCCAGTTTGGACAGATGATCTTGTTTAGCTGTCACATTTTAACTGTGTAGCCTACCAAGGATTTGTAGTTGTCTTCAGAACTAACGCTAATATTTTGAACTTCTACAGAATCTTCCTATTGAACTCTCACAGCTCTTCACAAACACAACTGAATTTAGCCCTCATATCAGCTCTGCTGTATAGATCAGTATTCTCATCTTAAAGATGGAAAAGCTGAGACAGGAGGAGTAAGGCTAGATGTCTAAATGAGATATCTGATATCAGGCAATGGAGTTCCTGTTCAGACATGCTGGTAACAAGTTATGGATAAGAATCTCACTAAATTTTGTAAATGCTAATTCGGCTGTGATTGTTGCTATTATTATAAGTAAGTATCCAAGAAGCAAGAAAAACTGAGATGGCAGCTGGTAAAGCACATGCCTGACATTTTGAAAGCTGACAACACTGTGGGTGAAAGCAAAAAAAGTTCTAAGAGAGGTGAACCTGGAAAGCAGCTGTGTGGTCAAAAATGAGGAGATGAGCCATCCAGACTCTGGTGGGACAGTGAGATTAGTATCACTAGGTTCAACAGCTACCCAACCAAATCAGAAGCCTGTACACATTGAGCTGCACCAGACGTCTGCTGTTGGGATGACAGTGAACCAACATCTTACTAGTGTGAAGACTGGGCAAAGGAGAGATCCCTGGTCTCCCTTTTTTCCATTACCCCCCATATTGCTATTAACGTGAAACTCTGTTGGTAAACACAATGCCACTGTGGTAGTTAGTGCAAACAAGAAGGTGTTTACTCAGGGAACAACAGCGGCACAAGGTATCAAAAAGCAAAAAGGACCATCTTGCTAATTGGATGCAGAGTATATTCCTTTCTGTATTCGCTTAGCTTCACTGTTAGCTATGGACACGGTACACTGCGCTTCCAAAGTAAGAGTGGTGCTCAAAGAGCACCCTCACATCAGAGGGGACACAAAACAATTGAAGAGTAAGGCCCGTAGTACTTTAGAAGGGGGGAACTAGAGGGCCATCACCTCAAAGATTTAGGGCAAATTGTGAAGGGAGAAAAAAGTGAAAGGAATGGAAAATGCTGTAAAACAAACAAAACCTGTAGATTTGCTAAAAATGGATCGTGCAAGAGTATATTTTTGATAAGACAATATAATCTAAATGAAGGAAAATACCACAGAGCTAAGCTTCAGTGAAGAATGTAATGGAGTATTACAGAGTTGCTGTCATTCTGCTTGGTTATTTGCACAAAAATGATAAAGTGGATAAGAAACTGGGTAAGAAAGAGGCGGGTTTGGGAAGATATCAAAAAAGGAGGGAGATTCCTATGAGTCCTTTCACAGTCTTCCACCTGTTCTAAACTGGAAGCTTATTGTTTGGAAATAGCAGACAGGGAGAAAGATTTGGTGATCACAGGGTGACTGTAACGTGCCAAATGCTGTAGTCACGGAAGGAAATGTAATCCTGGATTTGGTTATTCATTTGCTTTTTGATCAAAAATCAGCTGCACTTTGAGGTACTGGGTTGATGGTTCAACTAGTGTCTGAGTGAGACAGAACACCTTTTCATTTGTTCTGAACCTGCCATTTGTTGGTTTTGTCTTGTATCTTCTGGGTATTACGAGAGACAGTGGTCATGCCTCATTTGCCTTTTCCATGCTACCTGTGATTTTACAGATCCACCAGCAAGTCCTTCCGCAATCATTTCTTTTGCAGGCTTGTCCTGGTCTATTTATTTACTCCTTCGTTGCACTGCCCCTAACTGTCCTCATCACGCCTCTCTATACCTTTCTACTGAACTCTTTTGAGAAGACAGGATCAGAATTGCATGCAATACCAAAGATGTAGGGGCATGATGTATTTTTACAGCACTTCTCTCTTTTCTTTTCCTAAAAATATCCTAAAATTTGTTTTGCTTTTTTAACTGTAATGTTCACAGAGCTAATGTTTTCACAAAAATAACCATTATAACTCCAAGATCTGTTTCCCAACTTATACGGGTTACTTCAGAACCCATCACTGTATATATAAATGCCTACTAAAACACTGGTCTATGTTTACAAAAAAAAAAAATAAAATCACAATAACTCTCTAGTCCCCAGAAGTGGAAAGTGAAAGAAATCTGGCCAAAGAACATGCTGCTTTGATTCTTTCCTGACCCACATCTGTCATGAGAAAAATGACTGTCTCTCCAGATTTCAGCCAACCTGTCTGAAATTGGTATTTGTAATCATCTCTCTAAAGAAAGGGAGTTGTTGCACTGCACCTGACAGTTTCTCTGGAGAATTATCTGGAGATGTGATAGAAAAGGAACGAGGACATTTGATACTATTGCTTAAACCAGTGATCTAACTCACATGCTATCAGTCTTTTGTGTTACAACAGACTTCTGAGGTGATCTGAGATACTGGTGAGTGGAGAGAAGACATTTTGCACTGAAGATGTCAATACAACTACAGTCCTTCCTTGTGCAGTTTGTGCTTGCACGTGCGCATGCACACACTCACATGACCTCTCTGGAGTTTTCTGACACCAGTAGCAATGAGATGTGTGTTGCTCTGGTACTGGGGGGACTCATATCATAGCACAGGGAATCAGTTAGAGGAAAGTTATATGCAACTCGCATAAGGGATCCAGCAGTGCTTTTCATTTTCCTGTCACTCTCCGGTTCTGTGGCTGCAGAAGAGAGATCCTGTAATCCTGTAGATCCATGATCTGCTCTAGGAAAACTGGAGTCTAAACTTTTATTGCTCGTATCTGCAGCCAGTCCTGTAGTTGTATTCTGCGCTGTATGAGATATGGAAGGTGGGCCCATTTTCTTAATATCTACAGCTAGTCATAGGTTCACTGCTGGAGAAGGTGACAGCAAGGTATTTGTCACAAATTACAGTATCTCTAGTGTACGTTTTCCTTCTGTATTTTACTTCTCTTCCCATGTATGTTCTCTTTAGCTAGCTTTCCCATTCTTCCTTTGCTGTCTTTCCTACACTTCTTGTGTTTTCTGTCATTCTTCCAACATTCTCTGTATGGCTTTTAAAATCTTTTTATAAATCCTCTGAACTAAACTGTTGACCTTAATCTCTTACTCTTCTGGTTATGCAAGGAAGGAGACAGTATGTTCCTATCAGCAACAACATCCCATCCTACCATCTTTAGCTGTAAAGAAGGTGAACTCATGACAAAAAAACCCCAAGCTCTACAAGATGTTTTGAAGATCAGCCAGGACACAGGGACAATCTATATAAAATCTTTTCCTACTTCGATTCCAGATTAAGCACTCTTTCTTTCCTTAACATCTCTTAATACCAGAAGAAGACAGAACATTTGAAGTGGACAGTTCAAACAGACAATGTCAGCATTTTAAGTGGATGAGTTAGATCGAGAGCCAAGATGAAAATTGCAGTTTATACCACTTCTTCATTTGATTGAAGTTATCATTCAAATCTTGGCAGAGCCAACATCTGGGACAATATTCATTTCTATGTGACATAAATTATCACCATAAGGAATACAGCAGAATGATCAGCAGCCAGACAGAAATGATTTCTGAGATGGATAGCTAACATTTCTTGAGAATTCAGTCGATTAAGAAGTGTGCTTATTTGATCACACAGTTAAATTACTGAAATAAATAGTAATGGAATGGTACGAGATACAGATGTGATGAAAAATATTTTGAGCCATAATTGCACAGATCTAAATCCTGAACTGTTTCCAGAGGCAGTCGTTTCACTGAAATAACAGGATATTTGAGTGAGGACAAAAAGAAAAAACAAAAAAACCCAGAAAAATAAATTGGCAGTCTGGCACAAAAGTTTCCAAACTAAGGTTACTGTCTCTACATTTCTTTGCAAAATACAGCAAGCCTGCTAAGCCTATAAAACTACATTTACTTTCATTTGGATTGGTACAGCCAGACAGATAGACAAGACAGCATAGACACAAGAACCAGGTTCTGCATGAACCAAAAAACATCCTAAAGTTATAACAAGATCTAGGTTCAACTCTTGGCTTTCCCAGAGATTTTTCTCTTGTAACACTGGACAAACCACTCCGTTCGCCTGGGCCTCCATGTCTTCTCTGTGCAGAACAAAGGCTGTCAGGCCATGCTTTTTGGTGCTTTGTATGATGAGGCTCATAAATGGGTTGTGGCCAATGGTGAAAATTTCAATATTGGGGATACCAAGAGTTTTGCCAGTACAGCAATAATACAGATAGAGAGCACACGTAAATTAGACTGCAAAAACATACAGCCAGGATATATTCTAAAAGCATGGAGACTTCCACATGTACTCTGATCAGAGGTGTTAGATCCACACATCTCCGCTGATATCAGGCCCCAGCTGGCTCAGAAAATGATGCTGACTTTCTGCTGTTATTTGGTTAAACCAGAAGAAGAGTAAGTCTCTTAGGGGTAATTAATAGTTTTATGTAACAGTCACAGAAAGTAACTTTTCCTGCTTTAGTTTGTAAGAGATTTTCCAGCATGAAGCTTCTACTAATGCTTTAGGGATGTGTGCTAGCAGTTACGTCCAGGAAAACCTCCCTTCTAGTGCTGAGGAGCCAATCCCAAAATACAAGTGAGAGAGGTCAAATCTGGGAAAAATTAGAAAAGAGTGATGCCAGCATTAAACTGCTCACTGATGCTTTGATCGTCTCCGTGAGACACTGTGATGGGGAGATAAAATGGACAATAAACATTTCAGGGCAGCTGGAGTATATCAGGTCTGCCACTGGTAAAGGATTTATTCTGCTACTCTAGAAATGACATGGCTGCTGCAGAAGGTATAAGGGGAGTTGTAAGGTACTGAACTGATTTAAACTTATCTGGTCATCCATGATCAATACAAAGTTGTTAAGAGAAGAAAAGAAAGAGGGAGAAAGAGAGAGAAAGAGAAGCCAGAAAGAATAACAGACTGACACCATTATTATTCCACAAAAAAACGCCTGTTATTAACATAAAAGCCAGGTCAGTATTCTTTTGGAAGACTTTCACAGGGATCCCTAAAGATTATGCACAGGTTAATATAGACATATTGCCCTTAGAAATTTTACAGTTCCAACTAGACTTCTAATATGTAGCTTGCAAAACACAGTCACTTAGTCCAGTATCGATAATGCGTTTCAGCTTCCTCCAAAAATAACCCTGTAACCTTGTTCCATCCCAGGCAAAACTCTTGCACAGGGCTTCTGCTTTTTAAAAGAATACTAACACTGAGCAAAGGATGTATAAAGCTGCTTAAGATTATTTTCTATAAATAGAACATTGCTTGTTAAGCACTATTTCAGCCTCAAATCGCTAGTTTTGGAGCAGGAATTCCTAGGTGAAATTCTGTGTAGGAGATCAGACTGAACAGCTGCAGCACCTTTGGCATTAAGATCTGTAAGCTCCTAAATGAGCACAGACACAGTTTACCTGTCTTACGTTCCTGAGACATATGATTTCTTTGACTATTCATAAAATAACTGGTTCCTCCCTGGAAATGTTGATAGATACCAAATGTTTCATACTTTTTAGACAAATAATAATTTGTCCTTAAATTTGTCCTAAAAATGTTTCTCATAATTCCCATGTTTAGAACCCATTGATCAGCCCGGCCAAGGAGTTGAAATAACAGCATGCGAATTAGATGACTAGTCTCACATCAGTGAATAATGAAAAAAACAAATAACTTGGCAACATAAAAATAATTCCTAGGCTGCAGCTCAGTGAACAGCTTTAATGAATGTACTCAAATACTGAGCAGTTCAGAAATCAAGAATGAGTCGAAGAAGAGAAGGTTGAACTTATTTGTGATGAACATTTCCACCAGCTGTAGCAAGTATGTTTCTGTCACGAGGCTGACGTTGTCCCCTTTGCATTCTGCTCACCACCTGTACTGACACGCAGGAGCCTCTTAATTCCTTCTCTGTTGCTGGGGCTCCTAAAACTGCTTTCTGTCTTTTATGCTGTCATATTTACTTGCATGAAAAGGTACCAATTTAGGTTATGTATGGCATCACTTTTTACATGTCACCATATTAGAAAGCCTTGTAACATTTCCATTTTAAACCCTTATTTCAGGTTTTATAAATCCTGCCTGCTTTTAATTACATCAGGCTGAAGACAACAGTGTAAATGTTAACCCCACAGACTGATTTACAAGGAACGGTAGGCGTCTATTTATTTTAAAATATGAGGCATCAGAAAAGGCAGTGATTTTGCATAGTTTCTTTTTTTAATACTAGGCTTTAATTCACAAGAGAACACAAAAGCTCTGATTATTTACCCTGTAATGGGAGATAAGTTGAGTGGAATTAAAGAACAGCAGTGTTAAGAAATAGAAGGAACTGGCTAAAATCTGTCAAGGGTTGTCTTTTTTTTACACTGTCCTTTACATAAGAACACAAGGGATTGCTTGGAGAGATTCAGAGCTAATATATAGAATGAAGAAAAATATTTTTTCTTTATAATATAATTGCTGACTGCTCTGGGGGTTAATCAAGGCAAACCTTGTGGCTGAATTACAAATAGGAGCTATCAATTTCATGCTGTATTAGAAGCAGTTATTGCTTTACAAAGTACGGACCGTATCTTTGCTTAGGGAAAATTGGTATCCTTGAATTTTGTGAATGAAACGCAGGAACTGCTGGTGCCTGGAACAGTGAAACACTGGTGCAAGACCCGGAGTCTAGGAAATAGCTTTCATTTGAGGTTTTGAATAGTAAGCTAGGCAGAGCCTTCTCTGCCTCACTGTTCACCTGTGAAGTCTCCCAGGCACATCCCAGCATGAGGGATGATCCAGGGATGACCTGAGAGAGTGTGACCCCTACAAACCCCTCAGACCCAACAGCTACCTCCACCAAAGGCGTTGAGAGAGCTGGCCCGCTTGCTCACTATTATCTTTGCAAGACTAAGGTCAGGGAGTTAACATCCAAGTTAGGACGTTACAGTCCAGGTGAGAAGAGAGCTAGATAGGTAAAAAATTGGTTGGGTGGTGGGGGTGGGAGGACATGGCTGTTGGGTGGTACCCTGTTTGGATGCCAGTAACAGTAGGGTACCGCAGGGGTCTGTCCTGGGCCTCGTCCTGTTTAACATCTTTATCAATGACCTGGAGGAGGCAACAGAAGTCACTTCTGTGGGGTTTGCAGATGACACCAAACTTGGGGGACACACACCAGTCAATAGGTGGGAGGGCAGGCTGGAGGGACAGGCCAGCAAGGATGATGTTGGTCATAGACGGGAACAAAGCTGTGCTGCCTTATATAAGCAGAAGATGTGACACAAAATGTACAGATCTTTCTCAGCCTCCTCCAGTTCTCTTGTTTACAGCACAGCTTTACTTGTTAGTTGTCGTATTCTGTTTAATCTCTCTTTGCAAGTGAACTAGTGGGCATTGACCAGTGCCAAGGGCCAGGAAACATCACTCCACAGAACTATCTTTATTTCAGCTGTCAGTATGTTACTGTTCTCCTTCCTGTCCCTCAGGCCCTGGTAAATCTCATAAAATCCTTTTCAGATTGAAATCCTACTCTTCCCAAGCTGTAATGTGTTTTACAGCATGTATTTCTCTATAGTTGTCTTAGTATCTTGTTGACAGTCTTTAGGTACGAGTTCCTTGGCTGGTAAATGTCTTCCTTATTCTTAAATTTATCCACTTTGTTTTGTTCAGAGCAATGTGTGGGGATAATAAATTGGCTCACAAATACCTGACACTGCTTCTTAGTTCCTTCTGCCATGCCAGTTTTTCATAATACTGGATCCTAGGGATGCCTGGAAGAAGCCAGCAGCAGTTTTCCCACTTACACATCTCCCAGAAGAGCTGCAGGCTGTCTGAATTTCTCTAGTAAACTCACAGAATGGATGTGCTTCCACAAAAGGTATTCCAAGAGTTTAATAGAGTTATTCCAGAATATGATAATAAGCTGTTGTTTCAAATGTCAATTTTAAGGCTTGCAAAATGTAACTATGTACATGCATAAGATCAGAGCATAAATCAGCTCAGTAAAACAGCTTTGTAAATATTTATGAGCACAGGGCTCTTTCTTTCTCTCATACTTACTCCTTCTGTGTCCTCATCTTAAATTTTCACTTGCTTTAGTTTATGGCTGGGAGTCTGGGCCGAATACCTGTCATTGCTAAATTGCTGCCTGTTTTCTCTGGTATTGCATAAACCACAATCCTAAATCTTTATTGACTGCAGGTGAATGTATGATCTATAGAAAGAAACTTGTTTGCATGGAGGGGCAGAGTCTGAATTCTGATGGACCCCTGTGAAGTTTAGCAGGTGCCACGGTACTGAACTAAAGCATGGCCTGGCTTTGCCTATGTGAGCTGCCATCCCTGTGGCGGCTGCAGGCAAGGCAGGAACCAAGTTCTCTGTTTGTGTTGGTATTTTGGATGGGGCTGGTTATTCAGGAGGGAGAGGAAAAGGAGAGGCATTAAAAAGATGGTTGAAAGGATGAAAGGTAAAGGTGTGGACTGAAGGAGAAGTGAAGAGGCCACGAAGGAGCAGTGGGAAAAGAATCAGAGCTGTCAGGATACAGCAGAGACAGACTAGTGGGGACTGCAAAGATGAGTTAGCATCTCATGCAAAAGTCTTTGCCTCCCTGGCTCCTTCTCCTATGGCCGTGATCCTTGCCCCAGGCATCCTGGCATTTCGGTGCCCCAGAGGAGAGGGAATGACCTTTTTACTTTGTCCTTTGCAGCAGTCACAGGAGAGGGCAGAAGTACGCAATCGTACAGGCAGCATTTTTTTGCAATTTTTACAAAGCTGTGCATGAGCTCACTACTCCCGTTTGTGCCGTGTTAGCACTGCAATTTCTATTAGACTCTTCACTAATTCACACCAAAATCTCTGACTTAGTTGCATTTTCTCCCTATTTAACTAGTAGCGGATAGCACCACGTTAATTGATATGATAACCAGAAACAAAACCTAAAAATAAACCTACTGATAATTTTCCAGTGTTTGTTTAACCAGATCCTTGAAGTTCCTGAGTGGTCAGTTTGGACTGAGATAAGTGCTATCGTTTTTCTTCTCTCGTCTGCTGGCTCTCCAGCCTTTTTGAACTGCAGCCCACAAGGGATCTGAACAGGTGGTGCTTGTGGCAATTCAGGATAGATTATTCTCATTGAGGAGTTGGTTTGTGCTGCTTCGTGAGAGGCTTTGGCAGGTCAAGAGCTGTTGCTGCTGAGAACCTGCCAGGCATGCTTCCCTTGTGTTTCGGTACGTCTTCACTGAAACTGTCGGATCAGCAGAAAAGGGATTTTTGGGTGCGAAAACATTTTCTATGATGTTTACGCATCTTCATTTGATATTTGTAAGGACACCAGATACACTGCCATTTAAAGAATTACTTGTATTTAATTGTGTTTGCATTTTCATTAGTGAAAAATAATGGCGAATGATAACTCATACATTTACATGCAGACTTCTCAGAAGATTCCTATATATTGTACAAATTTACATCGTTTAATGTCTTAGCATACATTTAATCATACTTATGCAGATTTAAGTGTCTTTCTGACTGCAATCATTCATTAGCAATTCCCATGAAGTCCGATGGTCATAGGTTTGGCATAAACACACAAAAAAATCTTCAAAGAGTAGATTTGGGAAGCTTGTTGGCTCTTCTTCCTGCAGTTGTGACAAATTTTGTATTTGTTTAGACACTCCTCAAGCACACCGCTGGTGTACTTGAGGAAGTAAAATGCTGTTTGATCAGACAGGACATTTGTCTTTGGTGAGTCATGCTTAAGGCTTTTATTCTTTCACTTGTGTAGTCAAAAAAGATCTAAGATCTTTTGCAGGTGACTTAAATTCCAGGTGTGTCCCTTCACCTCATGTTTCCTGATGGCCAGTTCCAGGCAAGTCATGTCCACAGCTTTCTGCAGCTCCTAGGTTGCTCTTCCGAGATGCCATTCTCTCCACATCCAGGACACAGGGCTGGGGTGAGACGCAGGTGTTGTGAGCCAAGGGCCGGCAGGATTTGGAAATGCAGGGTGGCCACCATGAAAGCATGGACACTTCAAGAGCATCTTAAGAGGAATTAATGAGGACATTGCTGTCCATCTACTTCCTAGGAAAAAAGAGAGCATAGTTCTTTTTTTAACTCCAGTGAGATTGATGGAAAACCTCTGCTCCTGTGAAATTAATTGAGTAAGAAATGGAGTGTATCCTCACACTAGCAGATACCTTGTCTAGATGCATAAGCCAACTCTGAGATGTTTCCTTGAACGTGCAGCACCAGTTTTTTCTGCAACAGGGAGCAGCAAGCAAACCCTCAGAAATGGTGGCCTCGCTGTTACATACCTGCTTTCCCTGCAGTCCCTCTCCTTCATCTTGGAGGATCCAGGATTGGGTTCCCTGCTGAAGCTTCCTCTTAAAATTGTACCTCTCCAGAGACCTGAAATTGTGAACGACCTCAGTTTGCAACACTAAGTACAGTAAATGCTATTATATTATCCAACAGTAACGAATTAAATAATCCCACTCCCGTCACTTTCTAACAGGATAATGTTAAAGGCATTCCTCTGAGATGGAGAGTAATAATTTGCTAATTCCCCTCAGTATCTCATGCTTCTCAGTAGTGCAGCTAATTTTCTCTGAGTACCTTATTAACATTCACAATGACTTTGCAGTCCCACCCTGATAGCTCTCCGCAGAGGCAATGACTGTGAAGGTGAGAGCTGACAGTGACACATTTTCCTTCTTTTTCTCTGCAGACTCTATTATCCTGGTTTCCATCCACTGAGGGCTGTCCAGCTGATGCGAGTGGGCAAACTGCAGTACAGTCAAGACATGTTTCCTCAAGCGCTGGAGACATTGAAACAGGTCAGT
>JAVKLA010000049.1:4754687-4769988 GCA_034782735.1 Sagittarius serpentarius
CCCCTACACCGGCCCGGTGTCCCCCCCCCCCCCCCCCCCGCTTCTGCTCTGATTGTACCTCATGCCTTTGGATACTCCTCACCGCTTTTTCCATCAGTGGTGTTTCCCCAGGCTGCAGCTGAGTGTGGTGATGGGTCACTGTTGCTCAGCGTTTCAGGCACTGACTTCCTCCAGTATCAGTCACCGCTAATTACAGTTCAATAGCTCAGAGGTGCCTGGATGAAAAATTGCTATTAGATCCGAAGAGATAAAAATACCTCAGTGCCTCATACTCTCCTTCTTACTGCAGCAAAGTGAATCTGGAAGCACTGAAAGTACAAGAACAGGAGGAGAGCTGCAGTTTCTCCCCTCCTTATTCCCAGTCACGGATCTGTGATTTTAGATTGGAGAACTTTGCCTTTAATGCTTGTATTTTATTGTGAGCCACACTCAAATCAACAGGCATGCTTCTTGATCCCTCCTATTTCTATATCTTTCATCATCTTTCTCTTCTTTGATCTGTTTTTGCAGCTGGTGCTTTGCTAGTTGCATTTCAGCTTTAAGCCATCCCTCTTGTACCTGAGCTGACTTTTATATTAATTTCCTCCTACCCCGGGCTCTTATTTGCCCTGCCATTAAATTGCTGTTAGTATCATGTTAAATATACTGAAGAATCCCCTTCCATGTGCAACATGTCCTCGGGATGTAGGCTTTTACTTGCTTCCCATCTCAAGCCCTCAGTCACTGCTAGGGTGTTTTTCATCCCCTGGAAGATGCGCTGCTTCTGCTTCCCTCAAAGAGGCCTTATGCTTATTCCCTTGTATTGCTGATTGTCCTGTGGTCAGCTTGGCCTGAAGAGAGTACGTGCTCCGTGCGGTTCCCCCTCTTGTCCCTCGGCCCTGGAGCGGGCCCCAGTGCTGGCACCAGTATTGGAAAGAAGTGCAGAAGTTGGCTATATGTCCCCTTTGTTTAACGTCCGTACTATATGAAGGTCTCGTCATGTGGCAAAGAGTTAGGGCAGCTGCTTGGGATAGAAAGGGATGGGTGTCTGCACCACGGGTGGGGGAAGAAGTGGTTTTTACTCCTGCCTGGATCTCGCATAAAGTTGATATCAGTCATGACTCTCTAGATAACTTAGTATTTTGTACTGACTTTTTTCAACCCTTATATCTATTTGGCTTTAACATCTGATAAATTATGCAAGCTGAATAACTGATCTTTTCCACATGTTGAAATAATAAATTAGTATTTAATACAATGACAGTCTTACTAAGTCTTAGTAACTTAAATCTTCACTTGATATATTTGACTTAAATTATGGCCAGTTCTGACCATTAAAGAGCAGATTCTATTTTCCATGCATTATTCAGAAGTAAGTCATATATCTGTCATGTGCCAGGTAATCTGCTCTGCTATTTCCCCTGTAATATTTATAATTTCCAAACGTCCAGAAATTCCTTTTTAGCAGGTGGAATGAGACCCCAGTCAGAGGAGCTTCTATTTTCATTGATACTGCCACAATATATCAACAGGCATTCTTCTAATTCCATTTCTAATATGATACTGCATTAAATTAAACGGGAGTGAATTCCCCTAGAGACATCCGAATGCTCCTCGCCAGTGAAGGTGGAAGTTGTGATGGGGTTTTGTACATTTTTCGTGAAGAAGTTGCCCGTTGTGAGCCAGATTGCTACTGTGTTATCCTTTGAATACTGAGCAATGCCTAACACAGAAACCTTAAAAAAAGGTTTCTGTGATCTCCTCTTTCCCTGAAAAAGAAGAATAAGGTGCTGCTTACCATTCTATGCCATACCTCAGCGCATCTCTAACTCTGGTCTCCAAGCTATTAGTGGTCTACAAGGACACAGTAAGTGCTTTATAGCCGAGATGCAGAACCATTTACAAACTAATCCTGTTGTGGTTTTGCCTATACCCTGTTCAGCCTCCCCCTTTTCACCCACATGTGTGAGACAGGGAGAGACTGAACTCCCACTCTCTGGGAGCACAGCTGAGAGCAGGAAAAGCTTCTCGTCATCCTGTTTCTCCATGCAGATTGTAAGCATAGGACACAATGCTTCTTTGGATGAGATCTGAAACTGATTCCCTTCACTGCTGTCTACACTAGAACAAATTAGAGCAAGATATAATTCCCAGTTTGTTGTGAGTAAAGGATGTGGTTCCTAATATAACTCAGATACTGTCCTAGAGTTATACGAGAACACAGTTTGGCCCTTTGTGATTAGATGTGTCAACAGAGCATGCCACATGCTCAGAGCAGAAACTCGATTACCTTCTCTGCTTCATTACTCTCCTTAATACACTCTGACACTGAATAGCACCCTGTTGGAGCCCTCGTCAGACTAATTTCAGTGCAGCATTAAGGAGAGGGATGTGGAAGGTGCAGAGGAATCGGGGTCTGAGTGAAATTCACCTCACTCGTATAAATCCTGTCTAATCAGGCACGGCCTCAGAGCTGCTGGAGATTGACAGCCTCTCTGCATCAGATGCGCAGTCTGTTAAGACCAGTAGATCTTCATACACAGCTCTGCAGCCCAGCCCTTACTGCTGCTCTCTGTGCCACCCGAAAATGAATCACTATCATAACCACCTTACTCTTAGTGCCCTTTGGGTTTAGCTCACTGCCCTGCACCCCCAAGAAGGCTTAAATAATATGAAGGCCTTTATGTTACCTATTAAAATGCAATTACCCCTTAAAAGTATATTAGGCCCTGCAGAATCTAGTTTGCCAAGTTTTGGAAATAGAAGTGTTAGAGAGAGGCAATACTCCACTTATGGAATAAAACCTGGAGGTAACCCTTGTTTTATTGTGCAACCAACTTTTTTTTTTTAATTTATATACATATATATATATATGAAAGATGTAATGGTGGGAGGACAAATGGAATTATAGCTCAGGAAAACCTTTGTCAGCAAAAGACCAGAGCTGGAGCCCTGACTGCCAAACCTAATTTAAAGATCCTGGAATGACTGTAAAAAGCAGCAATAACAAAAGTTGCAACAAGCTGTCTTGTGAAAAGTTTCTCGACTGGGAAGCAGCAGTGCTGCAGGAGCCCAGGACGGGTCAGCATCTCTGGAGCTCAAGGGAGCCCCTAGCAAGCATATAGATTTGCCCCGAGGTGCACTCATTAGCATAAATATTTGTTGGGTGTCATTTTTTACCTTCACAGCACTGTAAGTTCACCTGTTTGGTTACCCATAACCTGAGAGGAGCTGGAGTCGGTTTGGGAGGGCAGGCAGGGTACAGAGGGGAAGGCTTGGATTCAAGGAGGTGACTTCATTTCTAAGCGTCATCTCCTCGAAGCGAGCCGCTGGGTGCTGCAGTGCCTCGTCTCCATCCTCCGGGCCGTGGTGGTGGCGGCTGCCTGGACCCACGCACTTCCCCGAGCAGGGCCAGCGGTGCCCAGTCGCTGAGTTGGTGGCTGGTGAGGAGTGGGGCGGGCAGGCAGGAGGACGCACACATGTACGACGCTGACCAGCCAGTTTCCCCTGCAGATCCTGCACTTGGCTGGCATGGTCGCAGGAGCGCCCTTGTCCTCCCACAAGCTGATGAGCATGGATGTCTTGTCTCATGAAGGCCTGCAATAGGTACAATATCATTTCCCTTCTATACTGTAATCCCTGGTAAGGAGGCAAAAAGCACAGGAATTGGGGTAAAATCCCTCCCAGGTTTCACAGCAACACTGAAGAAATCCCCTTTCTCTAGGTGTTTGCTTCAAACACTGAATTGTTTACCAGCTGTGGTTGATAGTAACTGTGATAGTTTTTGTTTTTCCTATGCCTGCTTTAACAAATGTCCTCTTCAACCAAGAGAGATGGAAAAAGACAGGTACTCCCTCTGAAATGTTAACCTTCATGCCGTATTGGCACGTGGCCATTTGTTTTGTGCTTTCCCTGTGATGGAGCGGTGCCGTCCTGCGTCTGCACACCGTTCCCTGCAGCTGCGGTGATGGGCATCCTGTCCCACCCCCATGCAAATCTGGCACAAAGGACTGTGCTGCGTTTCATTTGGAGTCATGGAGCAACAGCCATACCACTAATCTAATAGGTTTTATGCCTTTCAGGGAGGCAGTATGTGGCTGATGACACTGTGGCCTGTGTTGCTCTCTTGCGATTACTATAGTTTTTCATAATTAGATTTGTTCTCGTAGCTGAGAGGAAGACCACACGGACAACAGGACTCTGCTCAGCCTCCACTCTGCTGGTTAGCTGGGTGATTTAGGAGAGCATGGGAGAGTTCAGAGAGCCTGCATGTTCCTGCTTCTGCCCAGTAAAACAATTCCTTGCTTTGGAGGTGAAATTATCCCCAGTTTTGCACTGACCTTTGGAAAAACAACTATGTAACTTAATGCCAGTTTAATTTGGGGATTACAGAAGTCATTGCTATTCTAACTTCAATGCAGCTGGTTCTGACTTGTACTGCAGCGTGTGAGACAGTACATTGCATGAAAATTATTTTCTCCCTGAGGAAACAAAAGGATAAAGACTGGGTGCACTTATCTGCCATACTGAGGAAAGAAAGGAAATGGAAAGGAAATGTTAGAGGTAAGAGAGAAGACAGCAGTGGTAGCATTGTCTCAAGATTAGGTTTGATATTAAGGATTTTTGCCTTTTAACAGAGGCATATCCATATGGACATCTCTGGCTCTGCATCAGGATGTCCAGGTCCATCACTACCTGCCTGGCCTCTGTGCTGTAGGTGAGCGACGATCAAGGTCAGCTGCCACGGGACTGCGACGCAGATGTATGCAAATGCACAGCTCTTAGCACAGGTCATTCACAATAAACCCACCAGCTTTCTTGGCCAGGGCACACAAACACTGTGTGCCAAGTGGGCCTGGATCCGTAGCCAAGTCACCCGGCCACAGTGCTCTAGGGTGATCCTGTGCCTTTCTACTTAGCCTGGGCGCAGCTACATGTCGTTGCTCTGCAACATGCACGGGATCCCACCTGCAGCTGTCCTGCTCTGTACTATCCAGGGATTCCTATACCATGCAAGTGTTCATCTTTCTCCATCCCACTGTCTCGGCCAGGGAAGGACTGGCTCTTATTTTTGCTTTTTACACTACTTTTTCAATTATTTATTTCAAAAAAAAGCTTTTGTATAGCTTAATACCTCACACTCCACTATACTGAAATACTTCTATGATCTGTTCTTTACAACATTTCCCCAATGTGTTAAATTTGGAAAAGCAGAACACTAAGAACAGTTTAGGTAGTCTTTTCATGGAGTATAATTATGACTTACTTGCAAACATTTTGCAAAAACATGACCAGCTTTGTATCTCTGCTAAAATAGAAATATGCAAAAATTGAGGAGTTCTGATTTTATTTCACATTTCTTAGGCATTTCTAATGGTGATGGAATTGTTCTGTTTAACTATTTTATCATTTAGTAGTAGGGCATTGTGGTAGCTTAGAATGTATTTGACTCTTTTTAGAGCTCCTGCACACTCTGATTTGTTTTGACTGCTATTTCAACTTGTTCTTTCAATCTTGTGCTGCCTCCCTCTTCTTTTAAGAATTAGCTAATTTGAAGCAAAAATAAACTGTGCTAGAATTTCCGTATGCTTGCTAGTCTCTAGAATTTGGAAGCAGGCCTTCATTGATTCCACCAAAGAATATATTTATTTTTATTTTTATCTTTCTAATTTAAATGAGGCCCCTTCCTCAACATTTGTTTCCAAAAAGATCCTTTTTCTTCAATCCAAAGCTGATTTAACTGAATTTTGTCAGCTGACTGGACCAGGAACCCATTGAAAGACAGGCTGCATTTAGTTTTTGACAATCCCTCAGTTTGGGGTGCGGAAAAATCTCTGATGTCTTTTCTCCTACCAGTACACTTCTAGCTCCCTTGTTCTTTCTTCAGAATTGCTGAATCCATTTCCATCTGCTACTTCTCTCCTTGCAAGAGGAACTTAATAGAAGAAGCAGAAATGTCATATGAAAAGTGATGATCTAAACATGAGCTGGGCAAAGAGCATTTCAGACATATCTGTGTAGGGAATCAGCAACACTACAGGCAATATCAGCAAGCGTCAATTGGCCTAGCAATAGAAGACGACAAACACACAGAGAAAATAATCCCTGGGAAAAGCAGCAAAGACTCATTCCCCTGCATGCCTTTTTAGAGTGAAACTGTTAATGTACTCATTTGTTTGATGCTATGCATAGTTTCTCCTGATACAGTTAAGGCACTTTATTCCATTGGTTAAACATTAATCCATTTCTGTTTACAGGACTTTGAGGCTACTAACATCATGAATGTCACAGTTGTCTTTTAAATAATGTATCAAAACCTTAGGTGCAGTAGTTGACTGCTCTTAAAATGGCTTTCACGACTCAGCACAAAAAAACCCTTCCTCAACCATTCCAAACATCCACCTGTGCAACATATTTGTGGACTTGAACACCTAAGAATAATGTGTTGTCACTGCCTCCTCCTTTGTCAGGGACAAATCATTATACACTTTGGGATGCTTCACTCCTGTTTCTACTGTGCCGTGCATTCAAGCCCCCAGCTGCCACCCGCTTGAGGACCAGTACATACATCCCTGCCCCACCGCAGGGACCAGCCCCTTTGCATGGTCTGCACAATGACTAACGTGTCCCTTTCTGTTCTCTCCTCAAGGCCTATAATATTATGAAGGTGACCCACGGGACAGATCACAGCCTGATGCAAGCCTTGATGGAGATAAAGGAACAGTGTGAGGCCATCATGAGAATACAGTGAAGATAACCTCTAGTCTGGAAAACAAAATATTCAAGGAGAAAAGAAATCAAATGCTTTTTATTGCATTGAGAAGATTCTCAATTATTTTGGTGTCTTTTCCTTAGGTCCTATTTGCTTTACAAAAATGTTTTATATTTATTAGTTTTGCTGTATGATGTGAGTTGAGTGGATGTTTGGGGGAATACCTGCAATTTTCAGAAGATTTTTTTTTCCTACCAAACAATCTAATTGACAATACCTTATTATCAATTTACAACACCTAATTTAATTGATTGATAATAAGTATTGGGAAATGCATACAGAGTCTTCATCAGATACAAAGTGATATAATTCCATTGATATCAGCAGTCAATTTTTTGTACCAGTTTGTGCCAGCAATTAGGGATCTTGTGTCAGACACATTATAAGTAGAGACAATATATTTTTTCCCTTTGCCTTGCCCTTAGGCGTGGTTTCCAAAAGCCTGATCCAGCTCTCTTTGACATCAAATAAGTTTCCTAATGTTCTAAATGAGATTTTCCTCCTTCCCAGTACACCTGCAGGGCTCTGTCCTTCTTCTTCTTGCATTTCATGTGTTATAATATTGACTATTAAAATGGATTGAATAAAAAATTTAATCAAAAGTGTATCTCTGTGGAAATTGCTTACTTTGTTTTCTCCCCATTTTGACTGCTTCAAGAATTTCTCACTTCATACTAGTTTTAAGAAGAGAGAGATTTGGACCTGTGAGCTCAGGGGTGTGGCTTCTAGACCTTTCTGAGACCGCGGGGTCTGGATTTCACTTCCCCAAATAGTGAAGCTCTGAGACCTAGAGATGACCGCTGAATTAGGAGGTTATCCCTGGGGGAGAGAAGGATGTCTTGGAAAGCACAGGCGCCCAATTTCCACACGCTCATCAGCGAGAAAGTTGTTCTTGCCAGAGCTGCTGACTTCCATTTTTAACACAGAAACAAATGTTAACAAAAGCCAAATATTTATGAGGAACATTGAAACCTAAATAATTTAAAGCCTTTGAAAGTATCACTTCAGGTGTGTCACTCCTCTCTAACAATTTATTGCTGCTACTCCAGCCATGACTGTTATTTCATTAATCCATCGTTGTTGTAAAGTCAGGCTTTTTTCACACCAGTAACTTGACACCATTAATTATTACGAGATGAGAACACATTTAAAAAGAAAATGAACACTCTGGGCGTAATTTACAGCCACAGCACATGAATGCCAACACCAAGGAAGATATCTCCTTTCAAGCCGCTTGAATTTGTTCCAGGGTATGGAGCGTTCACTTGCCCGGCAGTAATATGCAAGCAATAACCTACAAAATGCAGTGCATTTCTGGAGTACGTAGCGTGGCTTGATGCCAGAGGCCAAGTCATATCAGCCACCCAAGAAGTGCAATAATCCTCACAGAAATTCACTGCTTGGTTGGGTCATCTTGCTATTACGAAAAGGAAATTATCTGGGGGAAAAGGTCAGATCTTTGCATTTATTGGGATTTCTGACAAAGTAATGGCATCACTGATGGACAATCAGAAAATGTGAGGGGTACCCAGTTTTCAAGAGCTATTTTTTGGTTTTAAAGGGCCACATGCATACCAGAATTTATGTGCTTTTGCATAAAGATGATGCTTGTGTTATCTCACAATTACGTATCTAATACTAATGGATGGGACTTCAAAATGTAAGGTAAGATGACGCATTAGTTTAGGCAGCATATACTGGGAGAGGCCCACCAGCTCGTGTACGCAGACACATCTGTATGTATGAACTGCAGCACTCTTTTCTGGGGCTTCTGGTACAAGAACACCTCAACTCTCCAAGTGCAATAGCAGGGCAAGGTGGGCGCCAGGGGAGGGGCGGAGTTACCTGATGTCAGATGAGAGAGAGGCCACGTTACATCAAGCTGAAGGCTCTATCTGCACTGGTATTTTCTCTCCAGCAGTGGTCTGGGAAAATGTACAAGCGAAAAAGTTCAACAACTCTCTGTTGGGAAATGGCGAAAGAGCATGCTGCGTTGGCTGCAGAGCATCGCGACGTAAAGCGTGCGGCCGCACGCGTAGGGCTGTAGGAAATTGATCCGCAGCCCACTGAGCAAAGCAAAAAACCAAATGGGCCCCGGGTTGCTCAGGCTTCTGGCTCAGGGTCCTGAGAGCACCGCCGCGCTGCCTGCCCGTGTTGCCTCTCCTCTGAGCTGGTCTGTGGACACTCCGTAGTACGGGGACAGAATTCATGCTTATATTCATTACTGTTGATGCAAATCTTGCATTTCTTTCAGCTTGGTCAAGGAAAGAGTCAGGTTTTCTGGTTGGTTTCAGTCCTTCACTGAGCAGTTTCCTTTGGAGATTCACACGTACTAATGCCAGGAGCAGGGCTGCCGACACTGCAGGGGAGGTTGCTGTGGGCAGATTTTCTCTCCCAGTGGTCCCACTCCAGCCTATTTTCTGCGAAGACAGCTGGCCGGTGACTGCAGAGAGGTTTAGCTAACTAAGTGCATCGTTTGAAAGTGTGCTAGCAAGCAAGCGCGCCAGCGAGGAAGAAACATCAGATAGGCACTCATTTCAAATCAAGTAATATTTTTTCAGCTGGGACTCAAAGTAGCTGGAGTTGTCGTGGCACAGATAAAATGTTTCAGTCTTCACTAGTAATACCTGTCAAATTTTTCAGGTGGTATCTCCTTGCTAAGATAAAGATGCTAAAGTCAGAAAGAGGCAGACCGCAACATTATCTGTAATGCTGGCAGGCTTGCTGCTTGCTTCCAGCAGGCCAGAGACTTTTCCAGTGCCTTTTGGAAAGCAATGGGGTCACCTCAAGTTTTAGGAATACAATTTGAGTTACTTTTGATTTGTCACTATCCCTTACATTAGTCCAGGAGCAACAGTGTTAGATTGCACTTAGAGGGAGTTGAACTGCATTGTACTACGTATTTGGAAGAAAAGCAGGACCAACACACAGGAAAAAAACATGGAGGATTATACATTTTTGCTAAGAATAATTGATTCCAGTTGAACAAAACATCTGTCTTAAAAAAAAAAAAAACTAGTTCCCTAAACAATGCTGTTTCTTTAAGCATGGTGTAATTCTCCGTATCCATACCCCTCAAGGTGTGCTGACCTGATGTTGGAAGTAAACACTCTCTGGGCCCTTAGCAATCAAAACTTGCAGCGCATAGCAGAGGTGGTAGAAAGTAAAAGTAATGCAGAGAACCAATTTTTTAGAACTTTGACCTCCTTGAGTCTGTCAACCCGTATGTGGAGTGTATTGTGCATGGGTTTGTGCCAACAAAACTTGCCTGCTACTGTTCTCTGGTGGCTAGGGTTTTTAAGCTAGCTTTTCTTAGACTTGCTATTTTTTTACATAGCACATTTATGAAATACAGAGGCTATTTCCCTGCACAGTATATTCCAAATAGTCCCTGGCCACTGCAAGGCTCTTAATGAGCAGAGTTCTGTTTTTCACAGAGGTTCTGCCAATTATGAGGATTTTTTTTTTCCTGATTCAGAATTAAATCTCCCATAAGACAAGGAGAAGAAGGAAGGTCTTACAGTTATGAACATGGAGTTCTGGCCTGGCTTCTCTGGTGCACCAGAAACTGTGTCTGACCTTGGGCAAACCAGCCAGGGTTAGATTGACATCCATCGCTGGGCTTTGTCATTGTTGACCCTTTGGAAATTTCTCCTCACTGTTTAAAAAAAAAAAAAAGAAAAAAGGAACAGGATATGATATTCTCCATATTTCAGCCTCTCTACTTCCCTACCTATAAGGGCTTAAAGAGTCTATATGCATTCCCTTAGTGCATTATTTGTAGGACAGCAGGACAGCTATGTACAGAAAATATAGTTCTCAAAATACCTCTGAGTCCTTTAAAGAGGAGGCTAGGTATTATTTCACATTACAGGAAAAAAGGGGCCTGTAGATAAGTGACTCAACGTGCTCAAGTTCATGCAACAGCAGAACTGCAAACAGTCGCGGAGCAGTGGCTGGCAGGGTGTGGGTCAGTGCCTTCTCCCGCAGAAAAAGGTGTTAATGTGAGCAGCAAACTCAGTGACGGGGTTGCAGACAGGCCCCTCACCGAACCAAATAACAGTTACAGAAACTACTAATTATAGGGGAGAAATATTTGGCCAGCCTAGCTTTTGGGGAAGAGCGGCAAACAGCTGGTTGCCACGTTAATTTACAAACAGAAATCATGTCCCACATGAACATGTCCAGACTGGTGACAGAACTACAGCTACATGCAATGTCTCCGTTCCAGTCCTGCCATCACTGGTTATGGGATGTGCGGGCTGGAATGGCATCATCGTACTTTCTTGTCGTAGTTGCAGGTAGTGCCTGAGTGTTCCTCCACAACTGAGTTGCCACATGTGGGCAGAGTTCTGTGAGCTGCCCCTGCCCAAGCTGTGCCTCCTCCACATAGGCAAAGCTTTGGTCTCCACCCATGGCGCTTCAGCAAAGTCTAAGGAACAGTCAAAAAAAATCCCAAGCAAATGCTTTTTGGCATTTCAGACCAAAGCCACGGTTTTTTTCTTCTTTTTAAATGGCTATTTTCCCTTTCCTAGCAATGCGCATTTTCCCATACAAAAGTCCTTTTCTTTTTCATTTCTGATTTTATAAAAGTTAATCAGCCTGAAAATACATTTGAGATAGCTGTTTTGTAAAATGCTCCCTACAAGAGCATCTAAGTGTGTATTTTTCCTGCCCTAAGCATAAAGAGTGCACCTTACCTGAAAGTCTGCAGCCTGCTATTCTTGCCATTCAGCACAGTAGTTTCTGTTTATCCCCACAATAGCGATGTGCAAGCTATGCTTATATGACCCCCATTAGTATTTCATGGGGAAAGTTCAATGTTTTTATTTGCTTTGCACTTGTGATCAACATGGACAAATCAATTCTAAAAGTCCATCATTCTTTAGAATTTTTGTAGGTTTTAATAAGGACCTTAGAGATTCCTCCCCCCTCCAAAAAAAAAAAAAAAGAATAACTCAGGCGTACTAATTAAGCTTCATACAGTCACTGCTCATACAGAGGAACCTAACAAGTTCTTTATAGTTCCCAGGAGACCAATTAACTTTCTTTTAAATATATCTCTATATAGCTACAGAGACAGGCACGCACAGAAAAGCATATACACACAAGTTTTCAGTAGTCTCAGACGCTCCAGCTCCTTGTTAACCAAATTCTGATGGGGCTCACAGCAAGAGAGCAGGGCTGAAACATCCTGCCCGAGTACTTTTTAACTCCAAAGATGCCTAAATCAGGACAGACCACAATCTCTTCTGATTTCCTTACCCCCAAGACAGGAGGAAGGGGATAATCACGCAGCCTCTTCTTTGCTTAAAGTTCCCCTCCATCTCCTGGGCTCAGGCAGGCAGCACTTGCTGATCTCCTTACCTGGAGCTAAGGAGCCTGGTTCCCCATCTCTGTTTCAGCTGAGGGCTGGGTTAGTGGGGCTGACGAGACTGGAGGAAAGAGCAGTGTTTTCTTCCTCCGCCCCTCCAATTCAGCAGCTCTGATTCCCAGTCCCCAGGGGCTCTGAATAGGAAGGTGGCAATTTTACCTACCTCTTGGAAGAAAATTGCACTTTAAATCACAGGTGATTCCTCTTGACAATTCCACTTGACTTTCAGAGCAGCAGCCGGGAGACAGTAACAGAGAAGGACGACTGATGAGAAAATTAGCAAAGCTCCACTCTTCCCCTCCCGCAGGCCCTGGGCTCTGCTCTGTGCTGTACTTGCCTGTTTACTTTTATCGAAGCTCCTTTTAATGAAGCCTTTTCAGTGTTGCCTTCCTGTTGTAGTAGGTGCCAGGTGTGGTGCTGAGCATCCCATGATAAAACAGGTAGAGGAGAGGTCTGGCCTGATCCTCCTTGTGCTGTCCCTTGCCAAGGTGGGGACACCCAAGTGATGTGTTGCGAAGTCACGGAGCTGCCGTCCCTCCCACTGGCAGCAGCACACTGTAGGAGCCCACAGTGAAGGACGGAAAGGCTGTTGTGGTCTTTGGAGAGAGTCGCAGGCATCCCACTGCTGCAGGGAGGAACTGGTCTCCATACCTATAGCGGTAGCCATACAGCTGAGGGACAGCCGGTGGTCTGGGAACTGGAGTAGCAGAGATGATGGGGATTGCATGAAAGGAAGCAGTCGCTGCTGGGGGGTTGCTTCTGCTTCTCCTGGGCAATCCCATTTGCACGCAAAGGCCCTTGTTGTACTTCAGTCTCCTTTTCAAGGTCACGTCAGGCTCTGGGGAGAAAGTCTTCAGTGACGTACTGGCAATGTCTGGATCTTTATTCTCTTTAATGTCATTAATGTCTTGTACCCAGCTTATACCCTCTATAGGACCGTGGTCAAAATACCATTGCTGGGGAGTGATGTTCCCCGTTATGTTAACAGGAATGCTAGATGAGGGCAATTCTCTGTCACAAGTTGGGAATGTTGATTTCTGAACATCTGTGGCTGAACGCACCAGTAAATAACAGTATTTTAAAAGGTCAGTGTAATGAGTGTATACAAAGACTTTTTTTCACCCTTACCAAATGTTTTCTGTGGGGACTGTTACATAATTTGTGAAAAATAGACAAAAATCTGATTTTGTGTTTCCTGCAAAGACCAGAGGGATGCTGATCCCAAGTCTGGCATTGGGCAGCCCACCAGCCACCAGGCAAGGATGCCACCTTGCTTTATGGCTGGCACATGGGAAGACGGCTAAAAAAACCAAACCTTCAGACGGGCATTGTCCAAGTTCATTTCATCAGAGCCGCAAAGCTCTTTGTGCAATCCATGTAATGTGACTGTGATGCAGCCAGGCCTCAAAGCTGTTCATTTTACCATTCAAATCTAAACCTTGGCAAAACTTGTCATTCCAAGGTGGTGGAGACGCTCATCAATAGACCAACATCTTCTCTGCTGTGGAACAGCCCTTCAAAACCTGCTCCTAAGTCACAAGAAATGTTGGTTATTGGGCAGTGGGAGCAAGGCACTTGTCCTGCTTGTGAGTTGGAAAAAGGCCCATTTGCTGACAAGCCCCTGGTTGGTGTTCGCAGAGCTGCAGAAATGACATAGGTTTAGAGCTCTGCAGACCTACAGACTTGCTCAAATCTAGCCCGTGACCCAGACGGGCTTCAACCTGGGCCTCTTTCCTTGTGGCCAAGCCCTTTCAGACAGTCACTTAGCTGGACAGGTACCTCAATTCAGACCAGAACCAAATGAGGACCCGAGAGAGGCAAAGGCAAGGATTTTGTTCCTGCCCGACGTGACGCCTTCAGCGAACACCTTTCCTTTACGTATGAGGAATGCAGCAACGTGCCAAAGCCAACGCTAGAGCATATACTGTTTTTCACAGTACAGGACAAAGGTACCTTGGGGCACTTTTTGAGGCCCTCCACCTCGTGCTGCAGTGAGCATTTCGTGAGCCGCAGGGAGCTTCCCGCTTCCCTGCTCTGTGCTGCAGCGAAACGGGTGCCTTCCTCACCGCCTGCTTCGTGCCCTGTGCCGCCAGTGATGCGGCCTCCCATCAGGGGCCAGCGCTTTTGAAGCTGTTGAGGTTTTACCCTTGCAAAAAGATGTCAAGTGTCCAGCTTCTGTTGGGGGGGGGAAGAGGGAGGGAACAGAAAGCAAAAAGCTCTATTAAGAAAAAACAAAACAAAACAAAAACCAACCAAACAAAAAAAACCCCACAAAATAATTGGTTCTGAAATTAACATGGAAATGTTAGCTTGCTGGTCCACTCTTGGCGAGTTTCAGAGAACAACAGTGAAGCAGGACAAGTCTTCAACTATCACATTGGCTTTGATCACGGCAGCTTTTTTGTGCCTGTTGCTCCCTGGTACCGGCTGAGCCAGGCCGGTTCTGCTGCCGTCTGCCTTCCCCTAAAGCCCTGCCATGGCGGTTGCTGTGAGTTGGGCTCAGCTGTCACTGCCATTTTGTGGAGCAGGGCTTTGCAGCCTGGGGACACCCACAGGACGGGGACGGGGGTTGCAAAAGGCACCTGAAGAGAGTGAATTTTAGTTCCCATTAGGCTTGAATGCTCGCTACAACCTGCAGCTCCGATGAAAAAGCTTACACAGTCTGCCAGATGAAAATGGTGGAAACCCTGAATTGCCTCAGGCCGGCAGACGGTCCCAGGCAGAGAAGCCCAGGTTTGGCACCAACCTTCACCCAGCCCTGCCACAGAACTCAGGCACTGTGTGAACTTTCTCGCAGCAAAATCTCACTGCGTGAAGCGGCCGACAGCGAGTGGGACAGCTCCTGGCTAGCTGGCGTGGCCTTGCAGCCAAGCAAAGCGTCTAGGATGTGGTCAGTCTGTGATTTTTTAGAGAAATCTAGCTTTCGCATCTGAAACGCTTTGATTATTTTGGGTTTAATTACAAGTTACCTCACTGTGCGCTTTAAAAAAAAAAGTAAGTTCTACTCTGTCTTGCCTGGGGAAGAATTTCTAGGGTCACAGAGGGAATTTAAAGCTCAAAGGTTTACAATCCCAGCAAGATAAGGCAGTATAATAGCCTCCACACTTTATGGTGCTAGCTTATGAAGAGGTCAAAATGGCTTAGCATGAGGGTCAATTTTACTCAAAGTTCCTGTG
>JAVKLA010000049.1:4770236-4818104 GCA_034782735.1 Sagittarius serpentarius
CCCACCTGGTATTGTTCTGTTCTTAAATTGCTGACAAGTCCATGAATGTCCACCCACATCCATGAACCTGGACTGATTCTGCCGTCCCCTTTGTCTCCCCTCGGCCCTACCTCTCAGCAGCCTAACGCTGCCTTCTCCCCGCTCCAGTAGCACTGGCCTCAGTTACTGACTGGAGAACAATGTAAGCACATCGCACTGGGACACATCGTGGGAGCTGCGCACTGGCAGCATCACTGTCCTAGTGCCTGTGTGACATATAGTGGTGAAAATGGCCCCCTCAGAATAGCATTAAAAGCACCTTAATAAGAAACTAAGGATAGCTTTGCAACGACCTCCTAGGGAGGCTCACGTGCCTTGACTTTGATAGCTACACTAACCTGCCACAGAGAGCTGGGAAACCTGCCTCTTGGGCCAGTGTATGTTGCAAACGTTTGGAAAAATTTGGAAAGCAAACTATTAACAGGACATAAAAGCAAGCCACGAATTGTTCAGAGAGGCAATAAATAAATGTTTCATTGAATGAGTCATGAGTGCTTAGGTGATGTTACTGGGTGGAGAACCAGTCCCAGAAGAATTTTTTCACTGCGGAAGTATCTCAGTAACCCAGTACTCTCACACTAACTGCAACCCATCAAAGATTTCAGGCGGGAAGCCCTCTTGCTAGCCTAGGGGTTTATTTAGTACGCACATAGTGTTTGTTCCTGTGACTGACCCGCTCTGCAGACCACTTCATGCCACTGCAAGGCTAATTGTCAAGCAGACTAGGATTGGCGCTCCCATTGTTTCGGCCTTGCCAGCAGAAACAATAGAGGCTAATGGATGTAGAGTTTGCAATGCTGAGGCTTAGAAGCTGTCCAGAAGCTTTTCTGTGGATTTCACAGCATCTTAATGGCTTTACATATAACCTTCAGAAATGTTTTTTGAGCCTCTGGAAACTCAGGGCAGGCTACACCAGCCCCCCGGGGCAGCATGAGGAGCCGAACTGTTTTCTCATTAGTCATGTAATTGCCATGCCTTCCATTGTCCTTGGAAATTAGGAGAAAATTATGTTTACAGTGTCTTGCTTGGCTCCCGTGGTGCCGCTTGCTGGGTATTGTGAGGTTTCCATCAAATATGGTTTAGAAGCAGGCAGCTTGCTCTTTAATAAAAACAGGGCTGTGAATCTTCCCACAGCTGCCATCACTCTCTTCAGAGTTGTGTCCCTGGGCGTGCAGCTACAGCACAGAGATGGGAGCGAGCTGGGCCACTATGCATGGACGGGCACCGAAAGACAAGGCGCGTAAAAGCACTGCTACGCCTTCAGAGCCACTGGGTGCTCTTCTTTCAGGCAAGCTCCAAGGAGCCGTTCGCAAAGGGCCGTGCTGAGCAGCACAGAGCATCCAACAGCACTGGTGAGGAAGAGTCTGCAGAGCACAGCCCAGCGAGCAGGATGGCTTTTGTGCTCCCCCTCCTCTCCTTTATTGTAACTACAAAGAGTGATTCATCTTTTGACTAAATATAGGAAAATGTCAGGTTTTCTCCCAGCTCCCTGGTTTCCTGTCATTCAGAGAATGAAGCTGAGCAGGGATGAGACAGGGACAGGGACAGTCCTTGCTCCTTTTAAAATGAGTGACAAAGGTCCTCCGTCGCTGGAGGTGTGGGACTTTCTCTCCGCACCAAGCCCTGAGTCCCGCACACCGCACCCACGCGTCTGGCTGCACTTGGGTCTCTAGGAGATAGAAACGGGATTATGGATGTGCGCCAAACACACACAGCTGCGTATGTTTGGCTGCCAGTTGGCTGGCATGAAACCCGCAATCTGACGCAAAGCATGGGTGCCAAACCTGTGCAATAAGCATCCACAGAAGAGACGCATGTAAACACACACATATGAAAATGAATGCAGGTCTTTTCCCTAGACAAGCATCCATTGGGGATGGACAATTTTTGGCCATCTTAGAGCTTTTCCCAGGTCAGCACTTGCCAGGGTTGTTCTTGAAGGGAGAGTGGATAGGGCCTCCAAGCTACCTGCTTGTTTTTGGAGCTTATGAAAGTGGTCTTTGAGCAATGTAGAGCATTCGTGTGGTCATAGCCAGTATAGCATTGCTCAGTGGTTAAATAGCAGATGTCAGCCTCCAAAACTGCCAGATTGGCCAACTGTCAAGAATACTAACAGATACCACAAAACACAAAATCCACTCACAGATGGCCTTTTTCTAGAGGAAATAAACATTAGGATATGCGGCCTGTCAGGTTTCCACACTAAACCCTCTCCTGATTTTTAGTCGGGCAAGTTATTTGTTTTAAAGACAAGTTAAGGCTTGGTCACGGCTAGGGCACTAGTTTACAAGAGGTGCCAGCAGTTTCAAGCAGGCCTCATAAGGACACCAGCCTTTTGCCAGGTGTGAGCCCCTGCTCTCGCTCCATGCCCAAAACCTTTGCTGGCAGTCTTGCCCCAAACCAGAGGTGTGTAGCATTGAGGTCTGTAAGGCTTCAGAACTGACCGAGAGTGAATTGATTTTATTTTAAGCTCATATAGAGCTCCTCACCATCAGTTCTGCCTTAGACAAAGTCTAGGACTTGCACTAACTCATTTTTCTCTGCTTTTGTCACTGTAAGGCACTTCGGACTCTTTAATACTGATGTGGCTGCATGGTAACAGCAATGAAGATAAATTACCTCAAAAATAGGCAATAAGCCTTTTAGCTCTTTAGAGCAAATCAGAGCTGTTCTGAACAGCCCACAGACGAAAGAAATGGCTGTTTATCTTAATTTACAGCTACTGTGGAGAGGCATCAGCATGCAAATTCACTGGCCCAGGGGCAATAGCTAAGGTAGCAGTGGAGTCATAGGTTTTGCTGCTGGGAGAGGAGAAAGGAGGAGAAACTCCCCCCTCCCTTCCGCCACACCACTACATTAAGTGCCAGCCTTTGCCTCTGTAGCCACCCTGATGTTTTTTGTTTGGAGGAGCAGGTCACTGTGAGCAAAAGGCAACCAGATACTGCACACACCTTAGCATAAGTTCGGGGTCAGCTGAACCTGCCACCACTGCCTCTCTGAGAGAGAAGCATGTCTTGAGTAGTGGACAAAACTCTTTTTATTACTCTGACGTTGTGTTACATACCTGCGTGGTGGCCAAGGGAAATTTGATACAGTTGCCAGAGATGATAAAAAAATTATAAACACATTTTTATCATCTGTTTGGTCTCAGATTTTTGCCTTGCTCACACGTGCACATGGAGCAATCCCTGCTAATATGGGGAGGCACGTATGCATAACCAGCTTATGTAAAAGCCCGACCACTTCAGGCCCCGTGCCTCTTTTCTTTCTGTTTCTGGACACCAGCAGAGGAGACCGTTAATGGTGCTGTGCTTGGTTGTAGTGTCCCTGTCATTGCTATCAAACCCTGCAATTCCTTATTGTTTTCTGGTGAATTTGCATCTCAGCAATACTTGCTTGGTAGAACCCCTTTGGCTGTTTTATTTTCACGTTTGATCTTGCTCACTCCCACTGTTATAACAGCACATCCTCGTGTGGGTCACAACCATCTTCTCTGCCATTTCATAAATGCTCTCATCCAAAGTGAAACAGTCAGGAGGAGGAGTCAGATATATTGGTAAGATAAAAGTAAACATTTAATGCCACTATAGTTTGATTTTTTTTTCCAGACATCATAATTTTGACAATGTTTCACACCTCAGATACCACAAAAGGGATATTTTTTAGCCAGCAAACAATAAACTTTACAATTTTAATGGCAAAAGGCTCAATGCATTTGTTGACCAACTTGGAAATGGCTGTGACTTTCCACATTTTGAACTTGTCCTCATGCTGTTCTTTCTTTTTCTTTTTTTTTTTTTCATAAAATTTAGTTGATAAAATATATATATCTACTACTGATACATCCTCTTCTGGAATTACCCACTGGTGGGACCAGCGTAAGTTCTGTATCCATCAGTTTGTCTCCTCCTTAGCCCTATTTTATACCACTGTTATAATGAGAAAGAACATAGCCACGGACAGAGTGAAATGGATTTAGCAAACATACACTTCAATGCATAGCACTTAGATAAGCATTTCCAACCATGATGTGTAAATAAATTATAAAATACAAGCAACTCTATAAAACAAGAACATCCTGAGTTTACAAATAAATTATATCCTTCATACATAGAATATGATGTGGATGTTAGTAACCAGCAGTTTCAGCTATGGGAAGGAAAGAAGTAAAACTTAGAAAAGTTAGTATCTATGCATACATAAAACATATATGTATGTGTGCTATATGTAAATGCTCACACACATACATATACAATATAGAGGGTGAATACATCCATATCTATATTATATAGAGAATATGTAGTATAGCTGAAACTGCCTCAAGCACCAGTTTATTACCATTATTATAAAGTTTGCTCAATACTTAAGTAGGACCACTCAAAGTAAGATGCTTTTGGTTGTGTTTTATTTCCTGCCCTATTTGAAGGTGGTTTGAAATATTATAGATGAATGCTACTATTTCACTTTCAGCACCTCTGTTCTTTGCAGAATCATCATGCTCTTTGTGAGCTTCAAAATGTTGCATAAGTGAGCACGAGTCTGCAGTCTGTGAAGCTGGTGGCAAAATCCATATTGACTTCAGTAGGGTTAGGATAAGGGTGCTACATTTTCAAGGGAAACTGAATTATTTTTTTTTGAAAGCTTGCTTGAGAAGGAGAAAGAAGAAAAGATAAAGACAATAATAAAATGGTTTATTATGCCCAAGAGCAGGTATGGAAGCTCAGATAACCCTGGGATGAGCGCACAATAAATACAAGAGATAGAGATTATTAACTTCGCACTGACAAATCATTCACAGTTTTGTTTGCCATAGTTATTTGGAAACCTGTTTCAAATCTTGCGATAGCTAGCAACAGCCAGCCTTGTGTCTCCAAAACTGCTGGGTGTCGCCATGCAAAAGCCTATGGAGTTACAAAACAAAGATGGTAAGGACATCAGGATTAAGCAAAGTATGTCACTCATCAGTGGATTTGAGAAATAGTGCCTCTCTGTACGGTCGTCATCCACTCCTATCAGTATTTCGTGATACGAATGCTTCGATCTATCTCTGCAGTGAGCTGGTGCATCCCTGATGCTGTGCAACCGTCCCTCCCATATGAACTGGCATCAGAGGGTCGCTCAGCCCCTGGTTTATGAGAATCATATTTACTTCTGCAATGCAGAAGCTTCAAGTTACAATTTTAAAGGTATTAGGACTCGACAGAAAGCTTTGTCTCGCAGACAGCTAAGAGTCCAGGCTTTCAGCTGATGTAACTCTGCTGTATGCCTCATGTATATGCAGAAATCGTTGCATTTAACAGCTGTGATTATAAAATATCTTGCCTTAAATTCATGACATCCTGAAATATAGAGTAGTTCATCTGGTTACCTTTACAGGCTTTAACGTTTCAATGACAGCCTCTACATGGCAACTGCAGCAACTTGGCTTTGTAGGCTGAAGAACGTGGGTAAGGAAGGACCTTTACAAGAAGCCTTCAGAAGTGTTTCAAGCATAAGTTTTCCCTTTAGTGTGGCATAAGTCAGCTTCATCCTGGTGAGTGCAAGAAGAAAGGTTTTATAGGTACTCCTTGGGGGAACCATTTGTGAACACCTATGCCACCTCCCCACAACAACGTGCGAGGGGACTGTCTCTCTCAGGCTGTGTACGTATACATTTATCTGTACATATGCATGTTTTATTTTTACTATTATTTTTAGCTCAGAAAAAAAGATGCAGCAAAATCACAAACATTTGTAAAAGCCAATGTTTGTAAAAGAGTTTATATCCTTCAGCTGTCATAAAATTTGAATTCCACACCACAGGTAATAGTTGCTATTTTAAGACAAACCATATTACCGAGATAAATGAAAAAAAGAAAACAAAAACACTTCAAGACACACTGAGTCTATCCTGTGAGCAAGCTTGGGACTTGATGTGCTTTACTCCCAGCATCACTCTCAGCTTTCTGCCTCTGTAATTGCCATGTTCAGAGATGAAAGAAAAAAATACAAGTGTGTACGTTATCTGCAGCTCTCACTTAGGTTGCTTTCTATCAGAGGATCATGCCATTGCTCTTTACCAGTTACTATTTTATGTAGCTGCAAGTTTCAGAAGTTATGTTGTATGACAGTGGGAGTCTTCCAAGACTGGATCGAAGCCAGCAGATGTTCAGGGATAGCCCTGTGCATGGCCCTTATGCAAAATGAGGGGGTATCAAATAGGTAAGAGGAGCATATTCTTAGACTGTATAACTAGCAGCACAGTAAATACTCAAAGAAATGGCAGGTGGATGAATTTTCCTTTTCCTCGCAACTGGGTTTACTCTGCTATAACTCTCCTGACTCTTAACGCAATTGTGCCTCAGTTACACCAGCGCAGGTGAGATGAGAACAGGCCCAGTAAAGACGAAAGAAAGGAGAGCCCGAGTATCGGTTTGCTTCCTTGCCTTTCTGTGAAATAATACTTCAGATGGCTTAGATCTGAATAAATCCACAAGGAATCATTTTGAGGAAAATACAAGTCATGCATGGCAGGAGAAAAGATGTGTCGTTACGACAAATGCACCAGGAATTAGGGATCCCCCACACCCTCTAGGATACGACGTGACCCAGCACCCGGAGTTGGCAGGTGTGCGACCTGTGGCTTTCTGCCCACTGCGAGAGCTCACACACACCAGTGGGATGTCTGATTCCAGGTCGCAGCCAAACTCTCCAGTCTAAGGTTTCACTTGAATTTGTGGCTATAAAGCAAGTTCAGTCCCTTGTATAAATAAGGTTCACATATGCCAAGAGGAGGAGTTCTCAAAGTGAGGCCCAACCTGCCGCCCAGCTGCCCATGGCTGAGCACAGCGGTGGGGATACGGAGCCGGGGTGCTATTCTGCATCCATTACACAACCCAACAATGAAGAACTGTGATCTCCTGGTACGTGTGTGAACAAAGAATTCACCTTCAAACCTAATTACGTTAACGTTGCTGTTTCCTACTAAAGTTGTCCCAGGGAAATAAGATTGATTTCTGAATATGCAAATGTTAAGCATTACATTCACGTTGCTCCTGTGTATTTTGGGCAACTTGATGCCTTTTAAAAAATCAGCATAAAACCAGCATTACGCTGGCAATTGCTTAAAGAACGGGACTTCCTGGATGACTTGCAGAAGTGTATGGATCTTCTGTAAAATGCTGGCTACCATAGACTAAGATCAATTTCCTAATAAGGTCCTGATGCTTTTAATTATCTGTCTTGAAGATATTTGAAGTATAATGATATAAATTCTGAAGTAAAAAGCTATTTTCAACAAGAAAACATTTCATAGTTGTCAAATCTCCACAAATTTTAATTCCCTTTTATGCATTAAGCCACAACTCCTAAAAATACAGGGGCAAATTGTGAAATGCACTGACAGAAAGTAAAAAAGAGAAGATGAGTATGGATTTTAGGATATGAAAACCACTATATACTGGGAGTGTTAATGGCTACTCTAAGTAAGTCCTCAGAAATAAAATATTTGTAAGGACTGTGATTATGCTTAGTTAGTACATAATTTGCAGTATGCCAAATTCATCCTTGGCATAATCCATTTGGTTTCAGGAATCAATTTTGGTCCGTCGGGATAAACAGGGCGAACATATGCTCTTACTGTTTAAAATAATGCCTAGATAGATGCACTTTTTGCTATGCTTCCTCATCTACAAGAGGTACCAAATCTAAACACAATGAATAATTGAGTTAATGATGCTGAGGAATATTACACATAATAGATATTTCACAATACCTCTGAAATGTGTCCACTTGATTTACAGAAACATCACCACTTTTGTCTAAGTCCCAGACTATGTGAGAGAGCATCTCTTGTTAATAATGCATTCTGTGCATGCACCATTTGCTAGGACTTCACTTTCTTTCTATCAATCAAGTGTATGTTTAGTTTTACTGTACCACTTACCATTCACCGTCTCACCGCAGGTCCCCAGGGAGCCCAACATACCCATTTTGGGCTGCTTGTTTTCAGCAGAGGAAGGACAATGCATCCCACTTACTCAATGACCACCTTCCAGCAAAGGCATTTTCAGAAAAGCTTAAAGGCGGCAACATTTAATTTCACGTGCACAACTTGGGAGGGGGGGTGTTCTTTCTTGAATGTGGGGGCAGGGCCTGAGAGACGTGCTTCGCGCAGTGTCACAGGTGAGAGCGGTACAGGCTTGCCTGGGGACGCCGGCGAGTGAGAGGTGGGAGCTGGCTGTGAAAGTCCCTCTCCTGTGTGTAGGTGACATGGCAGCATGTGTCTGGGGCTCTGTGGGACTAAGTCCAGACAGAGAGACGCACTCCATATCCCAAGGGCGCTAGGTCTTCATCCAGCACAAAACGGCAGGGGCGATTCCCATGGCCCTGTGGAGCTGCACTGAATTCACGAGACTCGGCGGAGAAGAGACGGCCTTAACAGAACCAGTATGTAACAAGTGCTACTGAAATCATTACAAAGACAAACAAAGCTAGATAAATCGCATTGTTTGGGGGCAGGGCGGGGGGGAGTGCATCAGAGGGGTTTTTTTCCTTGAGAATCAAGGGGAGAGGGATCAGACCTATGTCTTTAATACTTACTTAGAATATGAGTTTCATGATAGGAAAATGCTGTGGAACAGATTAGAAAGCGACTTTCATACAGGAGGGTTTTTTCCCCTCCAAATAATCCTATAGAATGTAAGAAGGATCTTCTACAAAATCCAGTGACAAGGCTAATAGAGCGAATAAGATTTGTTATTACAAGCTGTAAAGTATGAAAGGAAATAAAACTACATAAATGTTATCACTATCTTCTTTATTTTTAACAAAAAAAAGCTTTTTTTTCAGCTAACCACTAGAAAACCTATCAGTATTTTTGAAGGGTTATTTTTCCATTGGGACTTGCTGCTTGGGATATTGTAAGATGGCATTAATACGATGGTGCAGGTAAAAGAAGAGCTGCATTTAAGTACAGCAGTAAATTGATGCATATTGAATATATGTCAAATGATGCTCTTATTTTCTCACAAGCAACAGGAGGGTTGCACAAGTATATGCGAGAGAGGTATTTTTATGAATGGGCTTATTTCAATATAGAAGAAGAAGAAACCTAATTCAACAAAATAGTCCTCCATGCCCATATGTAATTAAAATGCAGATTTCGCACATTTCTTTAAGAAACACAAAGGATGTTCCTTCCCACATACTGTTTTGTAGATAAAGAGGCAAACAAGTCGAACGTTTGAATGTGCATTGAGGTGCAGACCCTTGTCCTTTTGATGTCAATGTGAATTTTGCCATGGCTTCAATACTGGAGAGTTGATAAGGAAAATGCCATAGGCAACATGCCTGAAGTGCTATATCCACTCACTCACAACTCCCGTTTATTTCCAGACGTGCTGAGCTGAGCAGAGCCTGCAATTCTCAGGTACGTCTGTGACTATGGACAGACTGGGCCAGGGACCAAAAGCTGCCAAAACATGTTTTGCAGTGGTGTATGTCAAAAAGAGGCAAAGCTAAATTTTATCAGTCATAGTCTCAAGAAAGAAAGAATAAATCACTCATTTTTGGACTGGTAAGCATGGGAGCCTTCAGCCTAAAGAGTAATTTTCCAGCAAGTTATTAGCACCAGAGAAAGGGGTTAGGATAAAAGTGCCTTTTCATCCATAACTCTAGCCAGTACGAAGCTAAAAATACATGAAAAAGAAAACAAGTTATGGGGGTTGGATCAAATGGAAAAGATATTTACTGCACGGTAATGTCACCTCTCCTCTCTCATACATTGCAGAACCTACAGGCTGAGAAAATTACTGTGTCCTCTAGCATATAAGATAGTACAGAAGAACATATAAGCAAACCTTACTCACTGCTAGAAATATTTTTTTGTGTCATCTGGAAAAGCTGAATTTCTCTTTGA
Source organism: Sagittarius serpentarius (assembly GCA_034782735.1). Lineage (NCBI taxonomy): Eukaryota > Metazoa > Chordata > Aves > Accipitriformes > Sagittariidae > Sagittarius > Sagittarius serpentarius. The sequence continues at coordinate 4,780,174 of JAVKLA010000049.1, forward strand.
GTGGCCTTACTCTGGTAACAAGAAAAGACAGTTAACATTTATTCATATGTTGTACTGATTAGGAAATATCTCTACAAACACAAGTTACTTAGAAACAGCAAGTCTGAATAGGAGAAAACACCAAGAGAAAAACAAGCTGTAAATACATTTCAAAAGTGTGTTTGTTTTTTTTCCTTTTTCTTTTCTTGACTAGCACCATCTGTACACAATAAAGTATGAACATAAATGTTTGGATAATAAAGATTTGCAAGGCACTTAAACAGTTTTTCTGGATAGGTTTTCTTTTAATGAACCTCTCAATGGAAGTCCTACAACCACCTTTCCTCCTCCCTCAGCTAACGCAGGGAAAGAAGTGTCTTCTGCCAGCAGTTCTTATTTACAGACATGTCCTTAAAGGTTCCTCAAAGTGCTCTTTTAGGCTAAGAGAATCAACAACCTTATATCTCCATTTTTCATGCTCGTCCTGGTTTTTTTAATACTACTCTTCTGTATAGTATAGCAAATCTCTCATACACACAGTTGAGACTTGACTCCAACCTTCATCCTCATTCTGTTGTCTTTGGGATGCTACTCAGAAGGGAAAAGGAGGATGGCAGAGATGCGCATTGAAATTCTCTTGAGGTTCATACTTTATCGGTGTCTAGAGGTGATGTCAAAACAGGTGATCATCATGAGATGGGCCTTGCAGAAGTTGACACGGTTTTCCAAACGCTCCGTCACACATTCGAGGGCCTCCAGGTATTCCAGAGAATCCAGCTCAAATACCTGCTCCAGATCAACTGTGGGAAAGAAAATACATAGGAAAAGCAGGCAAAACCCAGTGCTGGTTGGTGGGAGAGGCAGAGTAATTCAAGTCTTCAAACCCATCAGTACTGTATAGAGCATTATCTCTGGCTTGCCATTGTCATTAGAAGTCTCCTTTTCTGTTTAAAGGCTACTGAAATGGCACAGCGGCTTGCTGATAGCGAAAAATTCTGTTAAGATTGCATTGGATGCTTTCTTGAGCAATCTGCCTTGCCATCCTCTCCAGAACTGCAGATGCCTTTTGCTCCATTCCAACACTGTTAAGCAAATGTTGCATGCTAAGCATGTACTGACTCTCTCACACATTCTGCTGACCGGAAAGGGATTTAAATAGGTGCTCTGCCCTGGGAGGGCAAGTCCTTTGCTGAATTCAGAACCTGGAGTTAGAAACCAGCCTCCAATCTCCTTGCTCCTCACACCTCTCCCTATTCCACGTGATTCTCACTAGAACACTCAAGAGTGGCAAGGGAAGGCATACACATCAATCACTCCGACGTAGGTGCCTGTATGCTGCCTGAGACCAGCTAGCAGCGGCTTCCATGGAAGCCAGCACTTCCCATCTTATCTGGCCTCTGAGGTCTGTGCCGTCCTTGAGGCTTTCTGCATTTATCACGCTGGAATCAGAAGCAAAGGCATGACGCAGTAAGCGGATGGCAATGTATGGCAAATTCTCTGCTCCCTTTAAATCTGTCCTTTCTACCTCTCTTCCCTAATAGCATTCCTGAAACATATACTGGGGTTGTTTTGCAGGGTGTACCAATCTAGTGTTAACTTACGGCAGCTGTCAAAGGAAGAGTTAGGATGCTCTAAGAGAACATACCAGCCGACCTCCTTTTGCAATTATCCTAAATAAATTGAAAATATTTTTTTTTCTAGAACTCTTTGATAAGAATTCATCTGCTTACTAATACTAAAAATTGTTGTACCATTACTGCAGTACTCTTTCTCTTTTTCCCTTTGAGGTGTTGAGGTCCTTTATCATGTGAATGTGAATGCCCTTTAAGCTCTCTGAACTTTACACATCTATGGTTATAAAAAATGGGCCAAATTCATTTTTCATGTAAGCCCATTGGTGCCAAGGGACAAGTTTGCTCCACAGTGTTATTTTGTGGTAGAAGAACAGATTTATAATATTGCTCATATGTCTGAGTGATGAGGCCAAAGAAAAAAAAAAATCTCATTTTCAGGAGCTGTGGACTGAAACGCGTGAATGCTAATCTACCAATGGCAGTATTCACCACTACAGTGCTGTACCATTTCAACATTCAGCTCTCAGGCAAAAAGGATTGTTCAGTTCTACTGTCAACATTTAATAAGAATTATAGCGACTAGTTCTAGAAATACAGTCAATCTAAAACTTGCCCTTAGGTCATATGTCGGTTCATTTAGTTTACAAACACATTAGCTCTCATCTTGTTCTTAGCAAACATTTCTGCTCCCCTCCATCCCCCCCAATTAAATAAACCAAAGGGCATCTATGAGTCCAGGCAATGAAATGACATCCTTACATTCACTGAGCCATTTATTAGGATCCAGCATCAGGTACTGTTTGGTCACCTCCAGTTCTCTCATTAACCACTCGTACTTGGCCTTGACCTCAGCAATTCTCTGCTGGCGATGCTCCAGGATCTTCAGCTTGGCATTGAAACATACCACCTCCTGCCAACCAGGAAAAAGGAGCATGGAAGGAATAAGTGAAGAGGAGAAGACATACCCAGATCCATTCAGTCAAATGATCTTCCAATCAATAATATTGACAATGAGCCATTTACTCTGGAAGTATGAATCACTGCATAAAATCATCCATCATCTGTTTTATTTTTATTGCTTTTGTTTGGTTTTGATGTTTTCCATCAGTGAGCTTTGGAGACTTTGCAATGATAGTTAACAATAAACCATAATAATTAATAACAGGCAGCATCTTGAAATCAGATGAACTGTAGCAAAACATTTCTGGTTTTTGTCATCAGAAGTTTGGCTAAGAAAATCTAAGCTCTTGGGAGAAGGAAATCCATGGCTTGCTGTATTAAAATCCTAAATGCATCTTTGTGCTTGGCACAAAAGAAATGCAGTAGTCATATTATAAAATAGGAGAACTGGTAGCAATATAAAATTTAAAACATCCTTAAACAAAGGCAATATGTTATGAAAAGCTCTAGCAATTCACAATCATATTTTCTGTAAAGATATTGGGCACAGTAACAGCACAGGGTGCAGTGCTGTCTGGAGACACCCAGCCTGGCCTCACATGACTTCTATGGGGTGGCAGCCATCAAGACGTGCCATAAGTGAGCCCACGGTGAGGGCTGTGCTACCCTTGCTAGTGTGGGAGCACTCCCAATACTAGAACTATCCTCCTCCAAGCCTGTGTGAAGGTCTCAACACTCTCCTGCCTTCTGCTCTGTAGACAAATCTGCTATGTGGGTAAGGTGCAGTGGAAATCCCACCCCAGCAAGTGATGTTTTTCTCCATACAAAATCGTATCAGAGAACAACATCACAAACAGCCTAACCAAGTGACAGGGACTAGGAAGAAAAAGTGCCTTAAAATAATAATAAAGTCTATATCCACAGCTACTCTAAAATTGCTGCTATTCCACCAGCTTCAGATACTCTTCCCAATCATACCTCTCAAGAACTGACCTTTACAATTCCCTGATCTTTTTGTAAATTTGGAGGCCTGAGGTTAGCAGGAACAACTTTGTTAGAGAGACAACATTAGCTATCTTGAAAACAGTAGCACTTGTACCATTGCTGCCTTAAAAGACAGACGTGACAAGATGCTGGAGCACAGGAACCACCAAAACTATAAGCTAGGGGCAAAAAAGCAAGGTACTAATGTCCATTAGCTGCTACAGAAGAAGGCATAACTTGAGTCATAACTGCTCTTAAATTAGGCAATAGGTTTTGCTGCCTGTTGAATTAACCATATGCAATACTACACATTTCTGACTGCATAATAGGAATTCCCCCTCCTACACCCTCTGGAAGGAGGGAGACAGATTACATGGATTGCACTCACCTTGCTGTCCCCACCTCGTCGCCGCTGGAGCCTCTCCACATCGTCTATCTCATAGACTTTGATTTCAAAGGGCTCCCCCAGCCCCCTCTGCCCACTTCTCAGGGGCCCATCCACCCAGCGGACCCCGGGGCTATTGGCAGGCTTCCTTGCTGGGGAAGCGGTATCAAGTGATAAAGCTGGAATAAGCCTCCGTCTCTGTGAACCTGCAAATGCAGAAAGCACCATTTCATGTTAGCACAGTTATTGCCTCTCCTTTCTGCTCCATCTGCAGAGATGTCTACAAACTAGACATATTCTGCCTCCTTACACACAGAAGAAAATGGAGCAAAAACCCAAGGAGGCCATGGAAGTTGGGGTGAGCTGTAGCTGCGATGTGCTCTACCCACTCACCTAGAGTCAGATCGTCATGCGTTCTTTGGTGCCTGACTCCAGGATGTGATCCTTGGAGGGCATAAGTTTCCAGGGCTTGTGCCTGCTTCTCTTTGCTCAGGTCTCGGTGTGTACAGGTATGCCAATGAAGGACCAGAGCAGCAGGTTGGAACTGGTCTGGCTTTGCTTTCCTGTCTCTTTCCTGGTACTGGCTCTTACAGCCTAAGGACAAGCATTAGCCAGCCTCTGCATAGACCATCTCCAGGGGAGGTGTGGTGGTTGTTTTTTTTTTTAATCACAGCACAAAAAGCACTTTGATACCCAAGTTCTTTTACTATGCTGGAGTTGTGTGCCAGTATACCACCACCTAGTCCTTTGCATAACACCGCTGTAGGCTGGCTGCAGCTGTAAAAACACTAGAGAGGACAAAACGCCTGCAGTAAGTACACCTGAGCTTGGTGGTTGCCACCAGTGTTGCATTAGCCTCGTCTCTGTTCAGTAGAATATTCTTCTAAACCATTTCCTACTTACGCACTTAACTGCAGCACTGGTGATGGGCAAGAAAGCAGCAAGAACAACGGGTTGGCAGAAGGGTTGTCACTGTGTCTGCTTTAACAACAGTGCTCGTGCACACCCACCCTGCTTTATAATACCAGAACGGCGGATGGGAGCACCGCAATAGCTGAAAATGTACCATGGTTGATAAAGCCTATGCTATATGGAAAGCATCTGCCATGTGAGTTGCCAAGCCAGAACCTAAGGTAAAGCAAGGGAGAAAAAGTATCTCACTGGCCTGGCGGCAGCGGTAAGGAAGCTGAGCATATGGTCTGTTGGGAGAAAGAACAGACACACACAAGAAAGAAAAACAACTGGTTACATTTCCTTGCTTGGTTTAATACAATCAGAGCAATGTCTGGGTTTTAAAAAAAAAAGTTTTGTAGCTGACAACTCCTGCAGGGTATCCCCTAGGAGACAGCAGGAATGGAAGGGATGGGAGAAACCAAAACCAAAAGCTGGAGTCAGCAAGTTTGAATGAAACTATTAACTGACTCTCTTGGCTCCAAGAACAAAACTGATGCCAGCAGGGAAGGGATGCACAATGATCGTGCAGGTTGTATTTTAAAACCAAGATAAAATCATTTAGAGGAATCTCCATCACTACATTTATTGAAACTTGAATGAAAACAGCTTCAGCATGTCTGCCAACTTTGTGCTTTAATGAAAGCCAAACACCCCCTCCCCCGAAAACAGAAATATCTATTGATTGTTTAGTTTTTTGATTTGCAAGTAACAAAGCTTTGTCTAGTTTCATTCATAGGACTCTGTTTCTCTCCTGACTTTGCAAACTATCACATCTTATCCCATTGATTTCTGAGTGCAGCAGTCTGTGCTAGAAACCAGCAGTTAGTAACCAGTAATTAACCTGTAAATGCTAGCTCTAAAATGGATGAGAACGGTCTACCTTGCTGTCTATCTGGAAAGCCTAGTCTACAGAGCTTTTATTTGAATGCATCTGAGAGAATTCTATGCACGAAAAGGAGAGCACAGCCAAGGCGGATAGACAGGGAGCTCTACAAGGCCCCTTTATACCAAATGGCCTGAGATCTGGACTGCCCATCCTGTGACACCTATCATAGTTGTATTTACTACTCAAACCACAGCCCCGCAAAAAAGCCCAAGCCAGAACAAATGAAGCCTTACAAATATGGGCAAGTAGGAGTTATTTTAGACCCGTGGTACCAGCCACTGGAAGTCAATGTCAGCCCTCACTCACCTTGAATGCATTTAAGTTAATCTCTAGATTAAACTGACTGATCAAGGGATGAATCAGACCGTGATAAAAGGAAAAGCAAGACCTGCCCCATTACCATAGCTAAAAGGTGACAACAACGAGAGAAACACACTTTAGGAAGACCCCAACAAACTGCAGTGCTAAGGGTGACTCTTGTCAGCGATGCTAGAGAAAGGCAGCCAAATGGTGAGAGCAGCTGCGTTCTTGAAGGGAGGTGAGACAGGGTGGCGGGCTATTAATCTTTGTTACATGCAGGGAGAGATTCTGCAATGGTCTCAGTCCCTCCTGGGAAATGGGCCCTCCACTTGCCTAGACGTGAAGGGCACTGAGTACATCCCTACTGTCACTCAAGACCAACAGGATTTAGGCATTAAATGCTTTCAAAAAACTTTTTAGGCTTTTGGCCATAGTGTCTCACAGGAGCAGTCTTTCAAATTTTGTCTGAGTCTAAAAGTAATCTCTTTCCTATCTTTGCTGCTCATCAACTTTTAGAGCCAGCAACACTTAGAAGCATCAGATCTGACCTCCCGTGTAATGCAGCCAAGTGCTGCTAATTCTTTTTACTTTGTGCCCCGCATTGACCGTCACATCTCCTTTCATGCCATGCCTACGGACAAGCTCTAGCATTTCAAGGAAGCAGCTGAGCAGACTGGAAATTCCTTCTGTCCAGCTCTCCCATGCATGGCTGAACTATGACTAAGGAAGTGTCTCTTCCTGTGATGCTTAATTTTCTTCCTTTTTTCCCCACTGTGGCTGTTAATACCACCTTCTTGTGTAATGGGGCCGTTTTAAGCCATCCCTGCTCGAAGAACTGCCTGACTAAAGCCAAAGCCCAGGTCTGAGACACCTGATAATGGAGGGGGGCGGCTCCGATTCACCTTGCCACGAGAACAGCATCAGGCTCTTATTTGGAGCAAAGCAAAATAGATGTCCCCAGGGTTTGAATTACAGGGATGATGGTAAGTGTTTTTGCATTTAGTTCCCGTTCATATCCATTTGGCTCAATGAGAAACAGAAGCCTACGGCCTGGAAGGAGGGCTCCAACCTAAGGCTCTGGCGAATAGCGCTTATCCCTTGGAGAAGAGGCAGCGGAGACTACAATAGCAGCAGGAGACATGCTAACATGAGCTCATTTCTGTTTTTCTAGCCAGAGCTCTCACCTGGATAGCCCATGGGTTATCACAACAAAGTGAGGCTGCCGGCGCTCGGCGCACCAGGGCAATGCGGCAGGGCAAAGCCGCCTGAGGCGGGCAGGCTCGCGGCCGTCCGCCCGGGGGCTCCTTCGGGACGCAAGGGCTGCCCGCGCAGGTCTCCCTGCCCTATCACAGCGGGTACGTCCATGTGTGAGGCAGGGAAGAAAGAGAAAGAGGGATGTCTTTTTATCTGAGCCTTGAACGCTAACTCAGGATGATTTATCTGAGGTTTAGAGCGCTTTGGGGAGAAATGAAATGAAAGATCCCCTGCATCTTTGCAGTGAGGCAAAACTGAATCTAGTTTATTCTAAACATGCGCTGATTAATAGGATGCTTATTAGCCCAGGTACAGAAAATAACGGTGTCTTTTGACAGGAGACTCCCGCCACTGACCTCTCCATTTAGCCTCTGTTTTTTCTGATTCCCCCTTAATTGAGATCAGTGAGGATCAGTAGAGCAAAGCAGAGCTTCCGGGTGAGTGTCACAAAGCAGCTGACAGCTTGATCATCTGTATCCACATGCAGACACACCAATTAAATTGTTAAAATGAATAGTCTTGCATTTACATAGAAAAAACCCATTTGAAGTCCCAAATTTATTGGGAGCACTTGATGAGGTTAGGATCTCATAAATTTTGACTGTATAATAAATAAAATGCTTTGTAGGAATTACAGCACACCACTCCTCTGCTTCCCTGCACACATCGTATGAAGGCAGCGACCGGCCGGGGAGCAGAGCAGGAGCAGCTCTCGGCAGGTCCCTCCTGCCTCTGCCCCTCCAGCTGGGACTGGGGGAGCGTGTACCCTGCCCAGCACCTCAGCAACCCAGCTGACCCTCCCGCCACATAAATGGGATTCATTCCTCCATTAAAAAAAGAAATTTATACCAAACATCGACCTGAAAGAAATCCTGTAAGCTGAAGCCAGGACAGAATAATGATATTTTCATTTATGACCATACAGCATGTAAAGCAACATGCCATTTGCTAAACGTCTTGGAGGATATGTTTTTCACTTAATTTGAATTTATCCACGCTCAGAATAACTCCTCTTGAGCCTAGCTTGAGTATCAATAATCAGAATATGACATAGCCCTGAAAATGCACAGAATTGTATTCTTGTAGATTTGCTTTCACAACAGATCTGTTGCTCTACCTTGAGCTATAGGTTAAGGTTTGGCAGGTTAAAATTAAGATAAGGGGAGTAACACAGCAGTGAAGGTGTGCAGTGTGAGAGCAGATCTGACGGAAGAGTGGCACTGAAGCTACAACTTACTTCAGCAAAGATAAGCCCAGAGAAGCCTTCGGGTATTAAAAACACAGACCAAGCCAGCTAGGTATGTAAGGGTAACTTTAAGGATAAGAAGACTCATTGACCTCAGCAAAATTGCCCCACTGCATAAGGATGTGTGTTCATAAAAGTATGTGTTGACCAGGGCAGAAACTAGAAGAGGTCTGGTTTTGCTTAAGTACTGTATATCTTGGAGCGTTCCCCTTAGATTTCTTTCCAAGCACACATTCCAGACTGAGCATCTTTTCTGTGAAAAAGGTAAAGGCAAAAAGTATAAATGCAAAATCTTCATGAAAAGAAGCCTGATGCATCTCTCTTCAAAGCAGGATACATCTGAATGGGATGCAAAACAACTGCTGCCCTCAAACAACTTTCAAGGTATTTCAAACAGAAAATGAAACTGTAACTTGACAGATCATAATGTCGGAAGTTTACAGCGTGTGCTCAAAGGCAGAATGTGAAGCCAAAGCTACTCCCCACTGCGCTTAATGTTGTGGGAGGTAAAATTGCCTTTCTGTACAGAACTTGTTGTTCAGCATTTTATTTTTTCTCACTAGACAGTCCATCCAAACTCAAGGCGATTACAAAAACCAATCCTGGCTAAGTAGAGCAGTAGCCCTAAGCTCCCACCATTCCTTCTGTGGCTTCATTTCCAAGAAATATTGTGCTTCCAGTAGCAATAGCATCAACCTCAAATTTAGCATCAAACTGTTTGCTTCCTAGGAAAGATTATCATCTGTCCTGTTCCCCCTGCTGCTCCTCACTGTCTGACAAGAGGGCTCCTGCTTTGTTTGAGTTGAAAACGCAATGCTGACTTCTCCTCTCATTCCCATTTCCTAATGGGATCTGCCCTCATGGGCAATTGTCCATGACTGAACCAACTCCTCTCCATTCCTTTGACATCCTTTCTCCTAGTTTATTTTATAGTGCGCTTTCCCCAGTGCAGAGCACATAGCTATTCACCTCTTGGATTTTCATACAGCTTGCACAGTTCCCCTCCTGATTACTGAAGACACTGCAAATGCTTTCAAGTGGAAGGCCACTCGGATGGTGTGGAGATTTCACCAGGAGTATTTAGGGTGCCCACCTTGAGGTCAGTACTACAAACACCAAAAAATTCAGGCATTTATTGCCAGAAAATCTAAACAGCATTCGCTCATCCTGGCAACTCGGATTACACAGGAAGGACCATGTTGCACCTGAACACCTGGAATAGGAAGCACTGACAGGATCCATCATTCAGAAGAAAATCTTCTATGTCCACCTCACTGTAAAATAACTCGGGCCGTATTCTGTGTTGACTTACATGCAATCCTGCTGTTGTGAATCAATAAGAACAAGGACACTGGAGGCTAGAAATCACTGCTTGCTGTACACAGGAATAAAGCAACCCTTGTTTACAACCTTCCATCCACACCTATACTAGATATGTTGCTTCCGCACTGCTGTAAGGAACATGCTGAGGTACAGCCTATACCTAATTTTTTTCTACCCACCCAGTTAATTTCTTAACTTTGCTTCCTGGATTACCATTTCACTTTAAAAGCAGCTTTTCAGGGCAGTTTAGAGCTGGTGAACGAGCACTGCTGAAACCAGATCAGGAGGCAGCCCTCCTGCAGCGTGGCAGGTTGACAAGTAATCTGGGAGACGCTCCAGGGAAGACGGACATCACGGGGTGGAGGGGGAGGGAGTTTTCAGCACCCATCACCCCTAGCGAAAAACAGCCAGAGTCTCTTCTAAATACTTACCTCATGTCAGGCTGGATTTTGGTTTTACAGGTATATGTCAGCATTGTGGCATTATTTAAGGAGCTGGTTATTGTTACTACAGTACTGCATGGAACAGCTGCGCCTGTCGCTTGGGCAGCAAAGGCAGAGGCTGGAGGGGGAAGGGGCTCTGCAGCCAGAGCATTAGCTCCCAACAGGACAGTGGTGGAGGCATTCCAGTGAGCTAATTCTGTGGCAGTGTCAGGAGCAGGTTTTATTTACACCCAGCCTAATGGTGTGCGACTCAGTCATGCATGTTACATGGAGCCTTTACCGTGCACAATAGCCTGCTGCCATTTCCTCTGTTAAATCATTGCTATGTTCATGTGGCTGAAAGCTCAGTGCTGGCATGCAGTAGTCAAGCGTGTAAAAAATGATTACTCTGATCCCTTTCAACACAGATTTGCTGCATGAAATGGCCTGGCTTTGACCTGGGAAAATCAATGCTGTTGTTTTAATGAACAACAAAAAAATTGGAGCTGAAGCCCACACTTCCCTTCCCTCTACTCTCCCCAGGGCTGTCCAGCCAGCAGTTACATGCATGAAGTGGTCGCCTGCAAGCAAACAGCTTCTTCCTGTCTAATTCTAACCATCCGTTGTCACGGTAAAGGTATAATGCAGGATATCAATTAGCTACCATCACTTGTAAGCAAGTTGAAGTAGAAATGCTGGAGATGCCCTATGGCTTTACGATACAAAGGGCAATTTTCAGCTCCCCACACTGTGCCTTAGGCAGTCTAAACATGAACCAAATTCCTTTTCACTTGGATTCAACAACAAAAGCTCAGACTCTTTTTGATGGTGTTTTGTTTCATCATTATCATTTTGGCCACGTTTCAAAACGTGATGCTTTGCAATATTAGTTGGAGATGGACTTTCATAATTTACAGCCCGTGGATTCAGCCTCTGTTTTTTACTGCTGCTTTCATAGGCAGGGCTAAGCGCTTCCAGAGAGTGAGTATCTTTGAATATAGAGTTTTCAGGGCTTTCCAGGAACCTCTAAATCTCCATCTTTAAAGCCATCCCACCAGTGAAACCCAGAGCATACAAGAAAGAGAGAAAAACTGATTCTAATTGTACATAATTGTTATCATGTCTTAACAGTCTGTCTTTTTATTAAAGTGTTTAAAATTGTGTAGCAATTTGCTCTGCTTTGGTGGTGAAACTTAGAACTGAGAAAGAGCCGCAAGGAGTCATGAAACTTTACTGCAAAAGCCATAAAATGCTGCAGCAGGAATCTCTAATTATCTATAGTCAGACAGGTTCCCCGTGCAAAGATTAAAGCATGTGCACAAACACACACACATATACACACATGCCAATCCTGTCCTGGACTGACAAGAGCAGGGTCCCGCAAACACTGAGATACACAACTCCAACCCAGGGAACAGGTTTAAAGTTCAGGAAGTCAGCATTGGGAAACCTTAATTTTCCCCCAATCTCACTTCTACTTGGCCTTACTTTCAATAGCATCCCTTAGATTTTTGTTTTCTGATGCTGATACTCAAATGTCCAGGAAGGCTGAACTGGCCCAGACTGACCCAGGACACTTTACAGGTAAGGCTTTTCTCCCCTAAACCTCACTTCTTCGACTGTCTCCTTCCTTCCCGCATGTTCCTCTCCTGCCCGAGCCCTGGGTCTTCGCCCCTGCGAGCGGGTCCCTGCATACCAGCCAAGGGGCAGCGGTCCCCACCGGAGCGTTACCACTGCTGCGCCCTTGCTGCTCCCCGCAGCCGGCTCCGGCCACAGAGTGCTGCCCTGAGTGTTCCACCCTGCCGGCACCGGCCCCAGCACCAGTAAAGCTCCAGGCTCAGACTCGGCTCCAAAAAACCTCAACTAGAGAAGTCAAAGGAGACACACTCCTCGCAGAGGTCTGTCCCGTCTCGGCAGAGCGCTGCAAGCAGTAAGAGCCTGCAGCCCTTGGGTCTAACTCGATTTCATATGAGATGGGGACTCGCCTAGGCACCCAACCCTATTCCCAAAGGGAACAGGAAAGAAAACAGCCTCAGGAAGAAGTCTGTGGTCTCCATGAAAAGCCTCATCTATGATGAATTATCTCAGAGCCCCTCCTGTTCTGCTGTCCCCAGGGAAGGTATCCTTACAGGCAGCTCTGAAACATTGTAAGGGACAGGATCCGGTAAATCACATTCTGTAGAAGAGGGCGGTAAAAGGCAGAAAGAAGGCATTTGTGCACATAACATGAGAATGCAAACAGAACTTGGCTTTACTGGGTAAACCTCATTAGAGCCTGGGCTGTTGCTCTGCTGTTAGCTCACAGTGAGCAGGACCTGGAGCTAGCACCAAAGCTGCATCTCTAAAATCATCCAGTCATGTTTTGCACTGAGAATTATTTTAAAGTAATGCCCATGCACATCCAAACTAAACTAGGGAAAAGATGCTAAAAACCAAAGCAGAAGAGCAAAAAGCAGGTAGGTAACACTTAGGATGTAAGGACCCTGCTGTTACTTTTTTCACAACACCATTATCTAGTTTTATGAGCTGGTAACCAAAGAACACAGAAATTACACGAGTTGCCCAAGGTGATATAGCGAACCAGCAGCACACCAGAGAATGCAACACAGATCTTGCAAGTCCTAATCTGCCACCCCACCTGCCTCCCTCTCAAACCTGTTGTGTTCCCAGGATACAAATATGGCTTTGGTAAAACAGAGTTCAGCCAGAATGCATTTCCTGATCACATACAGGAGTACATGTTATAAAAGCACCCTTATCATTGCCTTTCCATGGAGCGGCACCGGGCCATTGCACCTGAAATTTCTGAGGAATTAAAAAATAATATAGAATTCGTGCTAGTGATGACTGTACAAACCATGCCCTAACACTTCAGTGCCCTGCTCAGGACAGCACTGCCCACCCAAGAGAGAGGAGACTGCAGCCAGAGCCAGAAATACGGCTGAGATGCCAACTGTTTCTTTCAGGGGAGAGGCTAATGGAGTGAGCGAAGAAATCAGAGAAAACATGGTTGCACAGATGCTTGCGGTGGAGAGGGAGGAAGGGCCTGTCACAAAAAGAAAATAACAAATGAAACCTTCCTCTCCGCTGCTCAGCAAGGGCAGGGGAGGATGTGCGGCCAGGTCAGTTGGGGCTGAGGACAGGAGTCAAGGGTGCCTGTAATTTAACCCTGGATCTGGCTCTCACTTAATTGTAGGCATTGGGCAAGTCAGAAAAGTTCTCTGCCTTCATTTCTCCATCTGTAAAATGGGGTCTGGAATAATACTTACACCACAGGGTGGATTAAAGAGCAGCTGTACAAAGCTTTGAAACGTACAGCCGTAGATCAGGGCTAAATAGCTCTGTTTCTGCCATAAGCAGTCACTTTGGGGCAATACATGCTGACATGATGGTATAGGACCAATGTTAAATGCTAGAAAGATGGGAATGTTTATTAAATGGATAGGTTAGCTTCAGGGGAGAGGCTTATGTGCTTCATGATGTAAACACACGATTTTTCAATAGGTACCAGAATGCAAGAGGCAAATACCTTTTTTTATTTTCTTTTAGTTTTCTACACACAATACTGGGCTGTCTGTGAACTGTACAGGTACCAAGGCAGAGCCCAAAATTTAACCAAAGGGTAACACTGAAGGATACGAACTAGCTTTATCTTTCAAAAGCTGACAATGTAGGTCTGATGCTTCATGTATGAAATCCAGGGCAGAAGCACCTACACATACAAATAATGCACTTAAGAGCATTGAAAGACAAGATCTTAATCTCAAGAAAAAAATGATGTCCCTCCAATGCGTCAGAACTTCAAAAGTAATTGTGAGATCTGACAGGGCTGCTGGTGATTCTCTTAAAGGCTCTTTATGGCTCCTCTTTCAGGAGCCTTGGGCTGATTCATGTTGATCGTGTCTGACAGCTAGCATTTCTGTTAATAATAATCATAAATAAAGTGGACAAGGTTGCCTGACCTGAAATGAGCATATCTATAGTGCCATATCCATTACAGCACAGTGGATCTGTGACCGCAAATCAGGAAAGGTCCAATGCTCTTGACACTATGTATTAAAATAATATCTGTCTTTTAAGAGCTCAGAACCTTTGTCTAGTATCTGTTTCATTAAAAAGTGTTTCTTAAGAGAGAACATTCGCACTAGAACAGACCTATAGAAAGGAGGTATTACAGAGGATGAAAGATTGCAAACCTTTGCTTTTTTTTTGTTTATTATGCAATAAAAATATATTTGTGAACAGCTCTATTCTCCCTAATATCTCAGCTCCTCCTTCATGTTCTCCTGCATTGAAGTCATAATCCTGGTTTTATGCCATCATAAATCTGCTGACATGTGAAAAATTATACTATTATCAAACACATCAAAACAGAATTATGATTTCACTGCTGCAGGACCAAATGCAAACAGGAGCTGGGTTATAAGAAAGTTAAGCCGTATTAATTTCTGGGCAGTGGTTTGCTGCTAGAGATATGTAAGGTAGTAAAGATTTTATTTTTTTTTTTTTTAATTTGCTTAAAACTCCTGCTTGTACTTAAACACAAATACAAGTCATTCAAAACAATACAAGAATTACTTGCTGATATAGGTAATAACTCTCAAAAGTAAAGTATCAGAGATGATACGCTCAGAATCTCTCCACATCAGGTGACAGGCTGAATTAAGAGAGAAGCTTTGTCAATTAGTTTAAGGGAGGTCAACGTGCCAGGCTATGCTGAGCTCAGTGGCACAGGCAACTTCCAGGGACACACGCCCTCCACTGAAAACCGTCCACCCCAGGGATTCAGGTCCGGCAACAGGTAGATACCTGCAACATTGCTGACCAAGGAGAGAGGAACTAACCCACACAAGAAATTAGAATAAAGCGATTAATCTGCTGGCCAGCCAAAAAAGCTGTATTTGGCGAAAAAGACAGGTCAGATGTTACACGGGAGTAAAAAAGCAGCAAAGCTTAGACTCCCCACGCGCCCTGCAAAGGAAAGGCTCCTGCTTGCCCCCTCGCTCACTGCCTTTGCACACCTGCACAGCACGACAAAGCAGTGTCACTGCTCTGCCAGGTAGGCTCAAGGCTGGCTAGAACATGGAAAAGCCTCTTCTCTCCAGGTGTGTCTTCCAGACTGGTACAAGAGCAACCTGAAACCTGGGTCTCAAACAGTCCTCTCTTCATAACTCCCTTTTCATGGCCACTGACACAACGTTCAGTCCTGCACAGGGGTTATCAAAAGCCAGAGCTGTGAGCCAAAATATAACCCTGCTACAAAGTAGAGCACACAGATCGGAGGCTCTACTGTAGTTACAACACAATGTTTTTCTCAGTGATATCTCCAGCCTTGTCCAGCCTCTAATGTGCTACCAAAGCAGAGAGAAGTGAAATGAAACAACTAGTTTCATGAGCGTCAGAGCAAACAAATCCTGGTCTTCTACTGATTTAGGTTTGGGATGAACTCTGGAGTCTAAAGAACCCACAGGCTCTGCCTGAAGCTTTTCTCAGAGTATTTTTTTAAGTATCTCCCCTAGGGAATGAGGGATATTCTCTAGTGTCTAATAAGGATAAATCTACATTGCCGTTTTCTCTCCGTTCCCTCATCTGCACAGCTGCCTGTTTTCACAGAACTTGATACATTTTTCCATCTAAATGTCCTGTGGAAAAAGTCCATCATATGGGCACCTTTCCACAAGACACAATCCAGTTGTCACTATACACCCACAAATGCCACCCCCGTGAAGAGCTTTGTTTTCCTTTTCCACAACACACAAAACATCCTTCTTTTTCTTGCAAGTTACTATTACAAAGTTTATATTTGAAAGGAGCTATCAGAGAAACAGCTCCTCAGAAAGAGGAAAATCAATTTATCACCACATAAACTGAAGGGATGGGAAAGATGTTTTCTCATAGGATGCAAAGTTAACTTCAGAAAGATTATTTCATTGCTTGGTCTGTGCTTGCACTGTGTAGAGTGATCACTTTCAGATGCATCCTCTGAACAGGTACAATCAGCCATGCACTTATGGATATGGTTTTAATAGCAGTATCTATTATTGTATTCACATCTGTGCTGCACATGTTCTTCCTGCTACCACAGTCAGGAGCATAAAGAAAGGGAGAGTTATGAATTACTCAGTTTGTTCACCGCAAATGAATCCCTGAGGTGAGTATCCCAGCAAGTGGAATGGCTGGTGAATTAGGAACTCTATGAGAATAACACATTTTGGACAGCCAGCACTACTGTAGGATGAGTAGCCACTGATATTTCACATACCTGTGCACACCAGTTCCAATGCCAATGTGCATTTTTTTCAAAAGTACGTTAGGCAAGACTCACACTTCAGGTTGGGAAAACAGCACCCAGGAAAAAGGTGAGGTAACCAGCTGATGGATGCTCCTCATCCCTGTCCTGCAATTTTCTGAAATGCATTCTGCTGGGAAGATGTACCAGTTGCAACTGCACAGACTCTTGGTACGACCCAGGAGGCTCTTGCCATCTAATTAAAAAGTCCTGATGTAGCGTGAAAGCTGCTGGGGATTATATCTGAACAAAGATGAAGTCTTTCTGATCCTTTCTATAATCAATAAAAAGGTTTCAGATATGCAAGTGCTCTGGTGCAGTAGTTCCCATATATTATTATTAACGTAATTTATTATTTGTTATCAATAAATTACTGGGAAAAGAAGGACTCATAACTCAAAAGTTAAAAACCAAGAGTCTCGGAGGCAAGATAACATCTTTCAAGGGGCATGGGCACAATTTTGTTCCTTCTTCCAGGTGGGAATAAGGAATTCAGCAGTGGTTTCAGCTGCGGGGCATCTTGCACCTTTGGGCATCCAGAGCACGCAAGGAGCAAAAGCAGGCTCACAACAGATGCTGCTATTCAGCAAGACTCTGGTCTTGTGCTGGTGAAACGTGTGCCTATCAAGAGGGGAGTCTGTGCCCAGAGTGCTTAAGAGTAAGTTACATTACACTGCCTCACAAGGGCATCTTTCTGGAATCAAATCAGAAGAATATTTGTATAAATAAATACTTGAATGTGGCTGCCGTTGGCAACACTAACCAGTTTTAGGGATAAATGTTCTTAGGCTGGTGTGAAGTAAATCTAAGTGAAATGGGTGAGGGGAAGACTCCACTGTAAAGGCAATGCAACCACACAGGATTTATGTGTGTCACAAAATTAAGAAACTGGGAGCCTAGGACGCTTACCCTGGCCTCGCTTCTCTGCTAAGAGGTATAGCTGCTACTGAATTAGATCACCTTTAGGGTTCGCCTCCCCACCATGTACTAGTTCTCTGCTTTGGTCCACGTCCCTCTTTCACACCACCGCAAACTTACCTGCATTTGATCGTTTCTTTGGATTTTTGAGACTTCGGCACCTGCCACTCATGGAGCTGCTGTTCTCGCTCATGGAGTCTTGTGCTGAAGAGGCACTCCCCGTCGCCTCGCTGTCCCTCATCATGCTCTCGTAGCCACTGCTCCCGCCGCTGTGGTAGAAGAGGGCTGTTTTCCCCATGGCAGGGGGCAGCTCCCCGCTCAGGACACTGCTGTTGTCACTCCCATGACCACTGCTGCAGCGGTGAGGTTTCCGAGGAGGGGTGATCTTGCTGTAAGGTGAAGGCAGCATGTGAACAGTTGGCTTCTCATCTCCGGGAAGGCCGCCGCGCTCGTCTGCCTCTGAGCTTCCCCGCAGCTGTAAGCCTCTGGCACTGGCGCTCCCTTGGAGCAGCTCCGAAATTCGCCCGTTGACGGCCCGAAGGGGCAATTTGGAAGCAAGGCTGGAGCCCCGGTTTCTGCTAAGGGACTGCGTTGACCAGGACATGTTCTTCCCACTTGGAGGCAAACTGGAGCTCTGCCCTACGGACTGAGGCAGAGACTTGGTCGAGAAGCTGAGCGTTTTGGTGGCAGAGGCAGACAGGCTGCGGGCCTTGGGACTCGCCAGCAGGAGCTTGCTGACTGCAGAGATCTTCGACTGGCTGGCTTTTGGGGAGGCACCTGCCGACTGGGAGAGGCCTGAGTTGGTGGGTGAGGACATGACACTGCGGCTGAAGCTCCTTCCAGCCCTAGGCATGGTGGTGTCTTTGCCAGGGCTCATTTTGGAGCTCACACAGGACAGGCTTTCTGCTCTTTCCAGCGACAAACACTCATAGTGGCTTCCTGTGGACCTCCCAAGGGAGTTCGTCCTGCTGGCGAGCTGCTCCAGTTTGGCACTGAAGAGCTTGCTGCTGCTGTTGTTGCTGCTGCTGCTGTTGTTGCTGCTGCTGCTGTCGATGCCAGGGCCCTTCTGTTTGGCATTCAGGTCCTCAGGGAAGCTGGCCAGGAAGGGTCCGGGCTGGCTGGAGGGACTGCTCGTGGTGCTGCTGGCTGCGCTGTGCTGGGGGCTGGCTCTGTTCTTCTGATCCAAGCTTGACTTTCTCACTGGTGGCAGAGGAGGGGTCCCTTTGGGACGAGTGAGAACACAGTGTTTTGGAGAGGCCATTTTCTTGTCGAGGCTAGCCTTAGAAAACTGTGGGAGGGCAGAAGAGCCAATTCCACTGCTGTCAGTGGCAGGTGGATGGAGGTGACTGTCAGGCTCCTCCGGCTTGCTTGCCTTTGGGAGCCCTCGAGGGAGGCTGCCATTCTTCAAGACATCACTGGAATGAACAGGACTTTGGGTTGCAGAGCCAGACGCTGCCACCTCACACCCATCCACAATCCTCTTTAGGCTGTCAGACCCTGGGGAGACAGAGGCGTCCCCGCTGCTGCTGCTGCTGCTAAACCTGTCCGCTGAGAACTGCTTTGTGCTGTGCTCAGGCTTGGCTGAAACTGCAGCCGTGTCAGGCCTTGGCCCATCATTGGTCCCAGAGCCGTCCTTTTTCACATCTTCTTCTCTCTTCAGCCAAGGGTCTTCAAATTTGATATCCTTCTTAGCACTGGATTCTTTCCCGTCATGGGGATGAGCAGCCTTTGGGTCTGCAGTTACTGCTGGTACAGCATCATCAGTATCTTGTGCTTTGAAGGGATTAACGGCAATACATGGATACACGGTAATGTTTGTCTTCATTGGGATGTAGCCTTCACAGCTGCTGAGGCTTGCAGTGTTTTTGATTGTGACAGTCGTTTTCCCTAGAGCTGATATTTTACAGCCTTTCATGGGTGGCACTTTGCCGAAAGCTTCCTCCCTCATTTCCGACAGTATAAGCATGTTGTCAGTCACTGGCTTCTGTTTGTCACTTACACAAATCATGCTGGCACTTTGTATGGTGCTCGCAAACTCGGAAACAGGGGGTTCTGCCATTGCTTCCCCATGCCCATAGCATGCCTGGGCTATGAAGCTGTGGCACGACTGTTCACCATCACTCCCTGTGCTCATTTCACTCAACCATGAGCTGATGGATGAGCGCCTGCTGCCATCATCCTGGGATTTGTCATCCAGGCCCAACTTGGGAAGTGGAAGGAACTGTGTGATGCTGACTTCAGACACAGGAGCTGCACTGGAGTAACATTCAAGATCTTCAGATATGCTGCTGATAATACTGACTGGCCTAGACCCAGACGCCAAAGCCTGTACAGAGCAATCACTGTTAAAACTGATGATACTGGTTGGGCGCCCATTGTCAAGGACCCCACTAATGGTTAGCTCTTCTACAAGGGTGAACACCAGCTCATCCTCTCCATTCAGCTCTAACGGCTGCTGCACAGTCACCATGGTGGTGCTCAGAATCTCCTTCTTCGATTCTGGAGAAATGCTTTGGTGTCGGTCTTCATCAAGAATGGTCTCTTCAAAATCCCCATTGCTGGAGGACACTGACTTCTTCATAATCTGAGGGCTCATGCCTACAGGTGGAGTCCGGATTTCTGGCTGCAATAAAAATTCACTAGATGTCATCCCAGTATCCTTACTCAGCAGAGCTGGTGGGGGAGTGGAGCTGGGCAGGACTCCTTTCTGTGTATAGACCTTGCACCTCTGGGAAGGAGAAGTTGGTGGCTTGTACTCCGATGTCTTTGAGAGGCTCGCAATGCCAAGCCGGGGCGAACCCATTGGCCGAGGTTTGCCTTCCACAAATCCACAAGTGTTGAGACCTTCTCTGCTGCTCTGCAAGCTGGTGCTGTGTGCTAACTGACAAGAGCTAAGCTCTTTACTAGAGCTGCCTGTTACACTCCTGGGAGAAGATGGAGTTGAAACATTAGTAAGAGCTCCAGAAGGAACAGGGGAGTGATTTCTCTTAGTTTTGCTGGGTGTTGCATTTATATTTTCCTTGGCTTGTCTATCAGGATGCTGACATTCTGGCGTCGTATCTTCCTTATCTGACTCTGGTAAGTGGCTAAGCTCTGCCAGCTGGCTTGAGACAGAGCACTTAGACATCTGGTCTGAGCTAAATTGAGCAGGCACCTCTTCAAAGGGAAATTTGTCGGTCTCTTCACTGCCATCTATGCAATCCAGCCTCTCCTGGAGCTCTGCAAAGGTGTTGCACTTCAGGCAGTCTCTTTCAGATGTGCTGGGCCCTGATTCACTAACTTCCTCTGACCTGCCCTCATTTTTGGTCTTTTGCAGAGCAGGAACTATGGGTACAAAGTCAGGGGGACCCTCATTATCTGTCAGTTCCTTATCAGAAAGGGCAGTGCCGTTGGGGCCAACGTAAATCACTGTGTCACACGACTGCTCACTGCTGGACGAATAATCAGGATCACTTGATAAATGCAAAATAGGGAAGTCTGGGTCAACAGTGTTTCTAGAATGGAAAGGCCTCAGCTGGGTTGGCCTCCGCATCCTGCCCTCCTCACAAGAGCTCTCTCCTCCTGAAGAACTCGATGTGTACTGCAACGTGAGAGACAGAGACCATGACATTTCAGCATTGCAAACAGCTCCTTGCAGAAAGCGCGTACACAAAAAGGTCACATTCACATCTAAACTGGGAAATCTCTAAACTAAGGCACAGAGCTCTGAAGCTTCTTACCCACAGTCCTACAGCAAACACACAACAGTATTCAGTGGAGAACCCAATGCCCCAGCTCTGTGTCCCACTTGAAATGATGAGACTTCCAAAAAAAACTACGGAATAAATGGATTAGGATGCCTCCCTTAATTGAGCCTGGCCAAAGAAATCAGATATTTGGCAAAGGCTTTGCTGACTGTGTGTGCGCGTGTGTGTGTGAAGAGGAACAAGGAAATCATTACACAAATAAGGCACAGAAAATAAAGACAATCCCTGTTTGGCCATACTACCCATGTGTGGAATTGTATAACATGCACTCAGAGGTCTCTGGAGACACACTGCTGTGATGGTGTGTGGACTGAATCCCTTCACTTGTCTCTCTTCAATCCATTGACAAAAAAGGTTTTGTCAATCCATAGGCTGTTAATTTAAATGAAACGCATAAAATTCACTCGTTGTGCCCAGTTCACACTGTAAGCTGTTCAGAACGAACCAGGACTCTAAAACATGAAAGTAGATACAGTCCATCCTCACTCTACTTCTTGGAAAATCTACTACCTGTATTTAGAAGCAGTGGGAATAAAAGGGGCATCAATGCTGGCAATGGACACACTGCTTTGCATTTATTTTGCTCCCGCTCTCTCTGAGAAGCATAGAGAATCTAATTCTTCATTAATTCCAATTTCCTTTAACTCTACAGCAGTTTCATTCTTTATTATTTCATTAGCAGTAAGAGCATAACTGAAAATAAATGCTCTCTGACAGCTATATCTTTAAATGAGGCCAGCTTACAAACCTGCTATAGCAGTTATGTCTGAACTCACTCCCCTGTATCTGAAGCTGAAGCGTTTACCCCCCCTAGTCTCTGCTGTGTGCTCTACGCCACTTGCCTAGGACAGGGTACATACAACCCACGCACTTTGGAACTGATTACTGATTTTGTTACATGCTGCTCTACCCTATTAAAGATCCTTCAGGGTCTTTCTTCCTCCTTCCTCCACCATTACAAGAAGGGAGTTATACATTGTCTTACCTTAGTCTTCTTTTTCTTCATCCTGAGGACCCTTGATGCAATCTGGATGGTGGAGAGCGTCTCAGCGTAGTTCCCCGCAGCGGCTGAAATGTGAGCTATCATTGTGGTGCGGCAGTTCATATTCCCCAAAGACTCCCGAAGCAACATGGTGAGCTTGCTGTCTCTGCAAAACAAAATGAATTAAGCCTACATTAGCGAGCAAGGTTTCACTTTGACCATCGTGATGTGACTTGAGTCTCAGCAAGACTTTTTTCTCCTCTTTTTAATGGAACCCTAATTAGTTTCCTTCCTCAGGTTTGCACTATGTTGTGTCTGCAGCTGAGCATGCTGAAAGACCCTGGACTACAATTTAAACTTCTTTTCTCTTCCCATTTCCCCCTTTCTGTCTTCTTCTGGCCTCAGTCCTTCTGCACTGTTACCACTGCCAATACAGAGACGCAGACCAGCGTTGGAGACTAACTGTTAAGGAGCCGCTGCAGCAAACGTCAAACTGCTGCCCTTTTCCAGTGCACAGTGTGCAAGCAAACTCTGGCCCAGCTCTGGAGGGCAGGAGGGCAGCGGATTTAGATGAGAGGACCCAAATTTTTTCTTGCCCTCTAGGGTACTGGGTAACTCAATAATAATAATAGTTAAATCACTGAAATTAATTTTGGATGGTGCTGGTGAAATGCAAAACAATCAAGCTTTAAGACTTTGCACAATTGTTCTTTCATATTAGATTTTTTCTTCCACTGAGGAGGAAATTGAATTTTCTGTTCTTGCCATTTACTCTATTGTTCAGCATAGGATAGCTTCTGAAATGCTGATGCCTTATTGTGGGGCTGTCTGTGACTGGACTAAAAATATGAATTTTAACAGCATAATGATGCATATATAACACTTCAGCGGTGGTCATCTAATCCTGTAGTCAGAAATGCATGATGTAATTTTTAAAGAGAACTTTAGCTACAACGTGTACAGGTCAACTGGATGGTCAGCTGGGAAACAGCATCCTCTTGAAGAAAGGTTGTGGATGACAGTCACATATGGCTGAAATCAAAGACAGCAACAGCATGACATTTACCTATTGCAAAAGGAATTGCTTTCACTGGTAATGACAGCAATACCTTTAGTGGCTGGGGATCAGATTTTTGGGGCTCACTGTTCAATATCGGCTAATGACCTATGGTGCGTGTGTGCGCCCTTGGTTATCCACTTAACATTTCCAGCTCACGGGCATTCTGCGTAAAGCTGCAACAGCTGAGAACTGAAGCTATGCCTACTGGACGGGACTGACAGGCAAACACCAAAATTCTTGAACCTCTCTTTTTGACTGAGCAAACAACAGCATTTGGGATGCATATTTTGATGCATCTAGCCATAAGTCTGGGGAGCTCATAAACTGTGCTTCTCCTGAGATTTCCAGCACTTGTGATTCCAGCTAGGCTAGCACCACTGGAAGTAAAACATTTTTTGTTGCCGGATTTCTGCTTCCATCTGCTCCAGACACATTGAAGACAGTCTGGTGTCTTTGGGAAGCAAACAAACATCCATAAAGACTATACTGAGACAGCCTCACTCATGTCACTTGTGACCTAAGCTTCTTTGAATCCACAGATCCAGAGTTAATAGGCTGCTGTATCTCAGGTTAGTGGCCCTCCTTTCCATCAAGGAGTAATTAAGATGTCAAATTTTGTACATCAGTTGCTGCCACTCCAATGCAGAGTTACACAGAAATTATTAACATCTACACAGAAATCAATAACAAGGCTTTCATTTGCTAGTGCCTCTATCGTAGCAAAACATGAGACGACAGGTGAAAGGGCAAAAGAATACATTCTGAACATGTCGGTCTCCTGAGAATACATAACCCATGCAGCCAGCATCAGCACACTGCGGCGTGGCTCTCCTAGAGGTATATGCACTATGAATATAAAATAATCTGTGCCATCTGCCTTGTACTGAAATACACACTTGCAAGAAGAACGACGATACAGAGGAAATACCTATTCCATAATTCAAATGATCCTCTGACATGTATCAGGTAGGAACTAAAGGGCAGATTTGCTTAGGATTAAAGCCTGAAACCTAGCAGCAAAAAAGCCCAGCCAACACTGATTTCTAACTTCAGAGTTTGCGCGTTCAGCACAGTCTGCATCTTGACTACCAACTTCACTTTGCATCCAGACAAAATAACTAGCCTCATGTCACTACTGCACACTGAAAAATAAAATAAAGAGGAAGGAATTTGCTAAACACAGATTTCTGTCAATTCTAGATATTGTCATAAGACAAGCTCACCTGTTCAGGGTTCACTGATCTCTCACAATAGCACCTACAAACTTCTAAAGGAAAGAAAGAAAATCAAAGAGAACATAGTGTGGCTTAATTTTTAACTCACCCTATCCTCATTAAGTAAAATATTGGTAAAATATTTTGGATGTCTCACTGAAATTTGCTTGACAGACAGTGTGAGACACAAAGTAGATGCTTTGTTCTTCTGAATGCTGACATGGCATTTCTGCCTAAAAAAAAAAAAAAAAGGCTCTGAATTATTTCATTAGGTGATTCATGAGCTCGTATTTGCAAAAGCAAAATTTCCTGTGAAAGCAGAAGTTTTACAAAAAGAAGCTCTGCACTTCTGCACTGGAAGAGCTTTGAGAAGGAAGACCTTTGTTGATCTTCTGGCTGTGCAAACTAAACTAAGACCCAGGAAATTTTGAAGAAGCTCACAGAAGGGCTGCTGCTCCTGCGTGCATGTTGCTTATTGTATTAAGCAGAGGCTGGCCTGAAGAAGGTCCCAGATTTCTCACAGCAGCATAGTGAAATGCACCAACATCTTTACAGCAAATGGGAGATCTTCAGGAATGCTAATGGTCCATTTCTATTCTGCTCCAAGAGCAATAAAATTATATGCCAGAGCAGCACGATGACCCCATTTTATGTACCTGTCTTCATTTTATATGTATTTCTATCCCATCTGCTAATGTTTTTATAGTGTAGGAAATTTACCATAACCCATCATGAATATGGGACTATAATACACAGTTAACAATGAAGGTGGGGTCAGGATACCACACTTCAGACTCCAAAGCTTGTATATCAGTAAGTCAATTCTGCAGCCTCTTCAGTACCTAAAAGTTACCTCATTTTTCTAACTGCGTCACTTGGTCTAATAAAATACATTACACTTTCTTGTAAACCTTTTCTTGCCCAACTCCTTAGATCATCATGGCTACAGCAAAATACTACTAAATACTGTTCATACATCCCACACAGATAAAACCCCAAAATAAAGTGTGGAAAGCTCTGTCTCTGGAAAAGTCCAGAGGCAGGAGCCCCGGGGGCAGGAAACTAAACTCGGATGTCTCTAGGAAGTATGTGAGCAGGTACGGTACAGAGGATCCAGCAAGGAAAAACTGTGCAGATTGCCAGGCAGAAAGGTCCAGTTCATTCCACTGACCAGCAGCCCTCCACGTGGAGAGAAGCTCTCTTCTCCATGCTGCTCCCTTACCTCCTCCATATTTCCACCCTTTCACATTACAGCAGCTACTGGACGACTTACAGTGCTATTTTCTGAATCTCTCAATAGCTACTGTAAGGAACCCTAGCAGGTATTAAACCTCCCCAAAAGAGAGATGCAGCAGTGCTGCAGTGAGCACAGTGTTCTCTATTTCTTCTGTTCTGAGACTTCACCATGCAAACTGGGACCAGTGTAAATTAGTCCTTTCACTTGCTCAGTAAGAAGGAAAAATGTACAACTTCGTGCTCCTCTTACACGTATCTGTATCTTCCTTCCTAATGAATGATTAATTATACTCAGGTTCAAACAATACAGAATCTTACACTGAAGAATGAAGTAGTCGAGATCATGATACATTTCCTTGGACATTGCATAAATCCCACTTGCCTATGTGCATTAAGTCAAAGTCTTTAATTTCATGACTGGATACTATTTTTCCACTAGACCCCTGCCTCAATCACTGCACAGGATAAACAGTGCTCACTGAGCAAGAAGTTATTCAGTCTTTTATTTAATCCTTGCCTTTTAATGTGCAGACTTGTGCCTTATCTACTGCTAGGACTATACAAACTCAGCTCTGAATCCAGAACGACTGATTTCTTCAAAGGTTCTTTTTTTTTTCTTTCTTCTTTCTGTGGAGCTCATCAATGCAGCGTCTGATGAATGCCTCTGAGGTGAGGTATATAATCATCTGCTAATACCTGCAGCATTGAAGACTTCACTAAGTATAGGTGTTTGGTGTGAAGAACTGATCTTTCAGAGTACTGAGCATTATATAGTCTTTTATATTCGAAGGACAGCTAACTTTGGCTTCTCTTGCAGAGAAAATGGGGCAGCTGGTTCCCAATCTGGGTACTCAGAAAACCAGGAAGATACAATTAATAGCCCATCTAAAAAATGTTAGGAATGCATTGGCAGAGCCAGTTCTGAAGGTGGTACCAGCTCCCTTCAGAATACCTCCCTTCTCTTCTACAGCCCTCAGTCCCATTTTCCATATGCCTTCCAACTTCTGCTACAAATTAGGGAAGGAATTTATTGACAATGAGCACATCACTGTACAGTCCTGATTCATCTCTAAAGCAGGTCCTTTCTCTGCCCTGAAAAAGATGATGGGGGGGGGGGGGGGCCGGGGAATCCTGCAAAGACAACACAATATATAGCCCGTGGGGCCAAAGTAAGTTTGCCAGAACAACCTTAATTTGACATTTCCTGCCCCTGTAGTGATTGATTTCACATCTGAATGCTGTTATTATATATATTTTATATAAGTTCATGTGGATCTGTGTTTGCATTTCAATGAGACATCAGCAAGGCTGGAACCTTCCTATATATTAAAAAGCCTCAGTTGCTGAACTAGCCAACTAGTTGGCAGCAGCAGGCAGCTGTCTCCTTTTGTATGGACAAGCAGTAGATAAGGAGGACATGATTCACAATTTGCCACGAGGTTTTGCTAGTATTTTCTGCCTGCAGAAAAACAGTGAGACTCAGGAGCATCAATCCTTTCCTGTGCTGTAGGAGAACTGTGCTCTCATGTGTTCACATCCTTTTTGCCATGCCCTTCTCTCATCAGACAATCCTGTTCTCTTCTATCAGTGTCTATCCTGGGCTTTCTTCATCCAACCTTCTCACTCGTTCTCATTCCCATACCGTGATCCTCACCCCCAGTTCCTCACCTAAACAGCCCAGCAGAGCTCCATTTCATCCTCCTGTTGTCTAACCAGCTACACCAGACTTTACCAGTCTCCCGCAACACTGCTAGACACTGTCCCAGTACTTATCTCCTCTTTCCTCACCTCTTGGTCCCACTAATGTCCTCCACTGTCACTGCCTGACCTCCAAGGCCCCTCTCCCCACTCGAGTCCCCCCAGCTGCTCACTGATACCCAGCAGAGGAGCCCCATAACCCCGCCATGATTTGGCACGGCTGACTGCGTCACGCTGCCCAGATGAGGCGCAGGGCAGGGTGAGGGGGCCTAGCATGGGCAGGGCCTTCCTGGATCTTCCTCTGTCAGGTCCTTCGGCTTTCTGAGAATCTGTGTGAGCAACACGTTTGAAGTGAGCTACATGGAAAAGAGGCAAATGGTAATTGCTTTTGTTTAGGGCTGCAAAATAGAATTCATGAATAGGAAATGAAGCAGTAAGAATAAACATTACGCTCAGGAAATTCGCAGGAGTTTTCGTTGCCCAGCATCTCTTTCTCTGTATGGGAGAGGCAAACACAGGACTGTTCTACACAAGGAGGGAATACTGGAGAGGAAGATCTAGCTGAAGTCTTGGAGTAATGATTTTTCTGGAATTAGTTAACCAATTCTATTACATGATTTGTTTGGGGGTTTTCTTCCCCCACCTTAATAACAAGTATTTTCTTTGTCTTCCCTTTCCTTTCACCTGGCTGCTGTGAGGATTTTGGCTATTCAGTGACAACAGCAGCACCATCAGGAATAGAAATAATGACATTCCAAAAGGGGTACAATACAATATTGTAACTAAGCTTTAGGACGTGCAAGGGTGTGTGTTTGCGTTCTCTATTAATCATATACCTTAGTGTCTTCCTAGGCACTTGGCCAAAAGGAGAAAGTTGTCAACTCCCTCAGGGTGTTACTGTTACAGGATCAGATGATGTATGCCCTCAGGTGTCTTGTAATCTAATTATTTATAGAGGTATGTCAAAGGAAAAATCTCAGTAACTATGGCAGTTATTTTTGATCATGAAGTCTTAACTCTGCTCCCTTGTGCTGATGCGCTGCCTTATTCATAGTAATAAATGCTTGCCTGACAAGGGAACCACATAAATACTCCATTTGGTTTTGGCTCTTATTGCATGGAAGTAATCTCGACAGAGGACAGTTTATAGCTTAAAAGGCGCAAGCCCAACAGCGGATGTTACAGGTGTGTAACAGCTGAGTTCATGATGAACCAGTATAGTTTGCTTAGCTATGTCTTTCCCTTCTGTTAATAATTTTGATAGAGGGAGAGAGGAAATGGGAGCAATGTGTGTAGGCACAGGCAAAATGAGGCCAGGTGGAGTGATAAAGCCCTCGGTGGTTCAGCCATTGTCAGAAGAACAAAGCGAGGCACTTGAAGAAAGATGGGTAACATCTTGGACCTTTAACCTGGGGAATCCTTCACCTGGTGAAATGAGGCATTGGGGAAATAATGAACTTCTTCCAGGTGGAAGCTGACTAGCCTTAAAGGGAAAATTAAGCAAAGTGGAAATCTCCACTGCTGCTGCAGTTAGTCATCTTGTACGAGGCACACCAGCACAACCCAGAAAGCTGTGCTTGCTGCACAGGGGAAGGGGCAGCCAGCTGAAAGGACTACGCTGAGGGGATACTGTGCTGAGGTTCATGTACTGGGAAAATCACAACCATATCTGAAAGGGATGTGACACTGCAGCAGTCAAGAGCAGGAGAAAGGTGTCGTCGCAGCCAAGTATGGGGTAACAGGGACTTCTACATAAATTCTAGTATTACGAAACGCATATAAAATGTAGGGGTGTTCCCCCTACAATTCTTGACTTTTAAGAGCCTAACTGTGCAAATTTCTTATTGCAGAACAATCCTTGTGCCCGTGACAACACGTGACCATGTGGCAGATGCACAAAATAGCATCTTTTGTTTCTTTTCACCAAAGACAGAAAAGAAAATTAACGACAGGACAGAGTCCCAGTAACTGCAGCTACTCTGACTCCCTGAAACAGACTGTTCCTCTCACCATAAAAGGGGCTCATTCAAGAGCTGTAACCTTTGTATAAAAGTTGCTCCCAAAGCTGATGAAACTTAAAACAGTTTACAAAACAGCCAAGGAGTACCCTGTTATCCAAAAAAGACATAAAAGTGCCCCTCTCCTTGGAGGTCCTGCTGACTGATCTCAGCACTTCGAGCTTATCCATAGTAGATCTATCTCACAGTCGCTATCACACAACAGCTTCACCTTTACCTGCGTATTAAAGAGTGCATGGTTTCTGACATTGCCAGCCCAGGTCTGAGCTGCACACCGCTACATTAGCCCTGAAGAAGCACAGCGAAAAATAGCTCCTCCATTTTCTCATTTCTGCCTTGTGCCACCAGTAGAGCTAAAGCAGCACGAGCTTCATTTAAATAATTCAACCAACAAAAGAAAAAAGTTCTTCGCTGTCTTTGCCCTGGCTACTTGAATTTATGTGGTTTGGTTCAGGTGCACTTGGCACTTGCGCAATATCAAACTGAAGACACAAACCCTTATTTACAGGTCAACGTGTTACTCAAATGAGAGCTCAGAGATCCAGATGTGCTTTAAAGCCACAGCAAGAGCAAGGAGGACGTGGTTGGGAGGGCAGCTCTGCCGGAGACCAGTGACGGTTTCAGAGAGAGGACTGCACTGAAAATGGACAAAGTGATCCCTCTCCCTTCTGTACTCCAACTCCCAGCACAGAGCCAAACATCATTCACAAGCAACTATTAAAAACACACAAACAAAGCTCAAAGATAATCAAAAAGGAATAGGATCCTAGTGGTCTGTCTCATTACAGTGCCAGCTCCTAATAAATTCTAGCTGAACAACAGAAGCTCAATTAATCCAGGGAGCTAATTAGGCTCAGCAACTCTACATTGCAGTTAAAGCCAGATTCCTCAAAACCAGCAATGCCACTGGTTAAGAAAACACGCACAATAAATAGACTGTGATTTACAGGAGAAAAAAATTTCCACAGTTAAAACCAATAATGATCCAGAATTTAAATAATTTAAGGACTCTGCATGTGCCCAGGCTCTGTGCTAACTTCTACCAAGGTACACGCACAAAGGGAAGGAAAAAGCCTTCCCTCCCCCCATGCCGCTCCCTGTTTGGTTCCCTTACTTGGAAGCATTACAGCAACCACAAGTTTGGCTCAGCTTATCTCTGTGAAGCCATTTGGTTGCTTTATATGAGAAGGCAACAGTCGTATCCGCTATGGAAGAGCAACTGGAGCAGCTTAGACGCCTGCCTGCCTCTCCTCTGGGTGCCTGCGCCCTGGCAGGGGTGGAAGGGGTGGAGAGTGGCTGGCCAGTGCCTGTGCCTATAGGGCAGCCATAGGGGAAAACACATAGCAAGCAAGAAGCATGAGGAAACATCCCCTGCCAATCTGCTGAGGACACGCTCTGGAAACCACCTTCACACCAGCCCTTCTGATGGCTAATATTGGAAAGAGACACCCAGCGAGAGCATTTCCAGCACCCCTCCATCAGCACGAAGAGCAGGATCCACTCCCAGTGCTCAGCATCTTTGCTTGCGGTGCTGCTGCCCCCAGCTCCCACCACCTTCACAGGGTCAAGCAGTAGCGCGATTAAAGCAAGGCTCACCGCTCTGCATTCAGCGAGGCTAAGCAAAGGGCTTGTTTCTCAGAAGGCCTCAGCTCCCTGCAGCTCAACTGCTGCCAGTGTCATTGGCTGGGGTCACACATGCTGAAGAGCCACCATCGGTGACAGCCCCCGCAGAGAGGGCAGGGCAGCGGCCACCTCAACCCCCCTTTCAGCGCAAACAAGCACCTGCCTACCAGACTGGCACGACTCGTGTGTCACCCCAGGTGAGCGTTTCGGCTGCCACCCCGGTGAATACACCGTGGCAATTTGGAGGGGGGGAGAGAAAGGCCGCTCGCTGCCGCACCGGGCGCTCCCACGCTGCCCGGCCGGAGCACAGCCCGCTGCTGCACACGCAGCGGCACTTGTGAGCCCCAGCAGCAAGCAAGAGCGCTTTGCCCTTTCCTTGTAAGGAGTGTTGTGATTCATATGTACTGAGAGTGGAATACCAGGGTTATTTCCTCAAACGAAAATTAACTTCAAATGTTTGTAATTGATCCATGAATATTCATGATCTTTTGGGAGGATTTCATAATTACTTCATTCTGCTTAGGCTCATTTGATCTGCAGTAGTGACAGCAGTAGTTTACACTCCTTCATCAAGATGCCAACAATTTGGCAGCGTGACCTTCCCAGTTTCCTGTGCTGGAGAGCAGCTCTAGTTATCCTAGTTGCAATCCCAAATGGAGTGGTACCTGAAAATAAATTGACTGCTGTTCAGCTTTAGAAAGCAGTCCACTTGGCACTGCTACTAGAGTAAATAGATGACATCTCCAGGAAACTGGGAAGGTCACTCAGCAAAATACCTCACATTTTGATAAGGAAGATTTTAAATGCCGACCTCCTAGAGCCTTCAGCACACAGCACTATAGCAGAGGGCAATGAAAGTGCACACGCTCCTGTGTGGAAAGGAAAAAAAGAAAAACAGAAGGCAGACTTTGGCTGTCATTAATATTATTCAAATTATACAATTCATCTATGCCACTCACTAGATGTATTCCCAAAGAAAGTTAGGCTTAAGAGTTCATACCGCCTATGCACCTGGCAGGCAAGCTTGCCTCATCACCTCCAGCAATAAACTTCTAGCCTGTTGGCCAGTTTGAAGAAACTTTGAGAAAATAATATTAAAGCCTCAAAGATAGTAAGTCTCTCTAAATGCTGTGAGAATCGATGGCTGGGTGGATGGAGAGAAATCTGATTTGTGCTCCCACAGAAACAAGACTGAAAACTCCTTAAACTCCACTCTTGAATGCACCAGAGAAAGCACACAGGTGAGAGAAAATCTCAACCACAGGGGAACTTTCAGCCAGTATTTATACCCTTCTGGATGTCAAGAGACAAATTGTTAGAAACATTATTTTCTCAATGCTGATGCTCTCAGAACTGTTCATTTAGATCAACAGACCAAAAAATATGCGCTCATATGAAAGTGTGTGCTGACTATAACCTGTCAAAACACAAAGTAAAGCAGTGAAAATATTAAACTAACAGCATTAAAGCAAAATAAACAGTCAGAAGCCTCAAGTTGTGCTTCCATCGCTGGTAATCAGTTTATTACCTTTTAAACTTCCTCTTCACATACAGCTCCAAACTCTCCTTCACAGAGAAGCAGGAAACTGCTAAAAGCTGCTAAAAGAAGCAATCCCTATCCACTGGCAAGGAAGATGGACTTTGCAGCAGCCAAGTGATGTGCTAACCTAGGATGGGAATCAAGCAGGTGAAGCGAGTTCCAAAACATGGGAATTTCTTAGGTGTAATCTCCCATTTATCAGTTGGGGACACACTGGCCTCAGTTGCTCAGCTCCAAACCATCCAGGGATTAAAAAATCATGACTGTTATTTAGGAATACTGTATTGGCATGTACAGGTAGTACGTACAGATCCTAGACAGTGTGCATGCCCACCTCCTTCCAAAAATCTCGGTAAGTAATAAGGTGGCTAAGTATGGACTTAGCGGTCTAACTTTACACACTCTTTTTGAGAAGAGTAAGAAAGCTGTGCTTCTCCCCTACACCTATCTTCTTTAAAAAGCAAAATGGACTGGAAAGGTGGTTCACTTCACAGACTCCATTAACTTCACTATTCAATATACAGTTTCAGGGTCAAAATAAGTTTCTTAGACACCTGCAACGACGTTTGCAGAATCTGATGAACACAGCATTCTCTAGCCTGAAAATCCTTGGCCTCTTATTTGTACTGCCAAGAATCAATAGGGGCGGGGTGAGCGTGTTAGGAAGTGGAGAGAGACCAAAAAATCCTTTCACATAAAAATGAATGGCCATCAGACAGCGACAACTTTCATCCACAGACAGGCTGAGCTGCTCCCACAATGGCCTGATTTAGAGACGTTATCCTGCATGGCAATTAAAGATAACAGATGAAAAAAATTCCACCCATGTCTGGTTTTGGTGATGTCCGAAAATAAGCCCCAAAAATTGAAATTTTATGAACTGAAACCCATGGCACTGTGGTCCGAACCCAGCTGTCACCGAAATCTACAGAAAGGCTTCAGCAGGGTCTGAACTGGGCTTTTACAGATTTAGTGACTGGGTACATGACATAATGAATGAAACAGCCCCTTCTGAAGTCAAATACATGGCAATGAAGTTAAACCACGGGACCACAGGCAGTTTTATGATCACATTTTTGGCAGCATAGGGCCAAATCTAGCAGCTGCCGCAGGACAGTGGGAATTTTGTCACCCATAAATACAGGCACAAGAATACTAAATGTTTGGTTCTTTTACACCTCTCACTCCATCATACTTTATTCACAGAAGACTCCAAATAAAACCTGAGGGACCCCAGTCTCCATGCAAATACTATGTATTGTAAGTAAAAGTGGCCAAATCAATATATAATGATTTCTGATGTATATATATTTGCTATTTAAACCATTTGGAGATAGGCTGTATCAAATATATTTATATCCATCTATGCAGCAATTTAAAATATTAATGATGCACATGCATTTTTTTTGTTATCTGAAGTTTCACGCCCCCTTTAAATGGATTTGTCTATTTATTTTGCCCACTATAATACCATTAATTAGACAAGCTCCTCAATAGGCTCTTGTATCTCCAACACTTCAGAGATCTCTTAATAGCCTGTGACAGCAAAGGAAAGGAACTCTTTTAAACCTACCATTTAGTAATTGTTACATAGCTTGCAGTTTTACCTGAGGTAACCAGAGCGTGCTTTAGAGTTCTATAGGTATCTATTATGCCCGGAAAATCAACTGTAAATTCAAGTACCTCCATGTTAATAGCTGCCTCTCCACAAGGTCGGTAGTCAGAACAGACTTGTGAGTGCCAGAAAGCAATACACAACTACTACTGTTTTATGTATTTAGTTCTAAATGATAAAAAGATATCTATTAAAGAGTTAGCTGTTCAAAATCCCAGAAGCACTAGAACAAAATTTCAAAGACAAGCTGAGCCAGTCTTTCATAAAAAGCTCCTTTCAGCCTTCAAAAGCCTCAAACTGGACTCCTTTACAATGTGCCTGGCAGGTCCCCCTTCTGTTTACAAAGCCGCTGCTGAAGCTCAGGAATTCCTGCAGCTGAAAATAGTTGAGGCTGGAAGAATATTTTGGCACAGCACTCATTCTAGCCTTATCCTCTCTCCTTGGCATCTGCTGTTGAATTTAGACAGAGACAGCATACTAGAAGGTCATTTGGTGTGAATCAATATGGCCATTCTTATGTTCTTAGTGGTAGGTTATGGTGGTTTACAGTGATGCTCTGCAGCCTCCTTCCTGAATCCCCTCCGCATGCCTGCTGTGCTCTCCTAAGGATGGAGAAAAGCGTTCATCAGCATCCAGTCAAACCAGCCCTGGTCAATGAGTCTGGAGACACAAGAGAGGCCAGGAGAAAAGGCAGTCATTCGGTTAAGGAGACCGCATGGACAACAACCATAGAAGGAGAAGGAGGAGAGAGAAATGCATTGTTTGGTCCTGTAAGCCTGATCCCTGTGGGACTGTCATCAAAGTGAAGGTGATACTTGGGGCGAGAAGAAACTGTGAATTATAAGCTCCTGCCCCTACCCAGCACAGAGAATCATATAATGCTCCTTAAGCATTTAGAAAACCCATCGTTAAAAATATTAGGGCTTCCTCGCACTGCCCACACACACTTCCATTTCAGAGTGGCACGCTGGAAGCCACCTACTCCCTTACTTGCCCATGCTCCAACACAGCCCTTTGGTTTCCCTTGCTCTCACTCCCCATGGGCAGTAATGCTCCTGCCACATGTACAGACACCGCTTACAATCCTTCTTACACTCTCTCGATTCCCTAACTCTATTTGGGTATACAAGCCAAACTAATTTCATCTCCTCTCACATGAAAAGCTATCCTGCTCCCCTTGCCAGCCTTTCTTGTACTTGTTTCAGTCTGAACTGATCCTTCATCTATATGGGTGACCAGAGCTGCATCCAGGAGAGGAACCACTAGTTCCTTTCATAAGGGCATTACTCTTTTTCGGCTGTCATTCCTAATGCCTCCCCAGACTTCATTACCTTCTCACTGTTACATCAGCTGTGGACACCTGTGATCATTAACCGATGTGCCTAAATCAGCACACACCCCCCACTCCCACTTCCAGCTGATGAGCTCCCAGATTTCAGTAGAAATTGTTAGCAGTCCGTCAGGGCAAGTCCTTGCATTAGTGCCAGTTCTATTACTGTAGCCCTCGATGTCCCACAGCTGCTCCCATCTGATGTTCTGATCTCCCTTTGTACAGATGATGGCTCTCAGCTTGGTGTAACCAGCCACTGTGATTAGCACGCTCCTGCTTTGTGTGTCAAGGCTGCTGATAACAACACTAAATAAAATTTCTCCCAAAACTGGTCCTTGAAGAACTTCCCTGGTGGCCTTCCCTCTACTCTGACAGCTCCCACTTCAATGCTAGCTACTGTTGTCCCATCAGCCTTCACTGCCTGATGCATCTTGCAGCTCCTTGTCTTCTTCAGCTTAACTAATAACTTCTCGGGGGACACCAATTCAGTTATTTACTCAGGTCTAGACAGAGTACATTTACCACTGCCCTTTCACCTAGACATTCAGATATTAGGTATTGTGTCTGCATAAAACAGAGGGTGAGGGTTGTATCCAGAGGGTTGCACCCAAACGTATCCCTGTTTTGGGAGGAGCGTTGAATTTAAATGCACAGATAGCTGTTCCAGGTTTCCCTGTCTTGGGAACAGTCAAGATATTTCAAGACTCACCCTCTGAGAAGGCAATACCTGTTGTCTGGATTTACTCTAAAGTGAGTTTTACCGCAGGCCTTCAGGATTTGTTCCTCTAACATCTGAATGCTAATACTGAATTTTTGTTGTAGCGAGACTTTCTTAACATCTCAGTGTTAACTTTCGCAGCTATTGCAGTAACAAAAATTGATCACTTAATTCAGAAGATCTAGCAGTGAACTCATTTAAGCTCCTCTCTTCATTCTATCCCTCCTCCTCCGCCATACACACTGATGAGCAAATCATTTAGAGAGGGGTTTGTCTGCTGACTGTATGAATTTTACTCAGCAGGAAAACACATTCATCTAATTGCATTTCAAATGGTGAGGACCTGAATAAATGAACACGCTGTTCTATGAAGAGAGGAATTAACGAAGACTAGTTTCCTGTGGGTTTGTGCCCTCCATTTCCTAGATTTCTGCTGTCCCCTCTTCTGCATAGTCCCTATGACCTGACCTTGCCACATCCCGTGTAACTCATCTCCTCCAGCTGCAATTCCTTCCTCTACCCCTGTTGGCTTGCGCGTGGTGGCTGGCCGGCATTAGGCTCAGCTGGTTGGCAAGCCAGCACGCAATGGAGCAGGTAACTGCTGGCTTCACACCTTCATGGCCCAGCCTGCTCCTGCCCTGTTACTCTCCCAGTCCCAGGAGTCTTCCACAGACCCCAGATATCTGAAGGCCTGTCCCTGTGTTAAATCTGATTGGAAATGGTCAATTAAATGGCCAACTAAAAAACTTATTTGGATGACTGGCAATGAGATGGCGTGATCACGTATACTTCAGCCTCTCAGGAGGTAGCTAAATATCTCTTGGAGGACACATGTCAGAGCAAGTCCTGTTCACGGAGCTTGTCAGGCTTCACAGTTTTGAAGCACTACATTGTGCATAGCAGTCATTCCCATGACCAGCTATGGAGGACAGACAGGACATTTCCCATATTAGCATTATGAGAGTGATTAGAGCCACCTAATTATAGCTGTGCAATGACAAAAATCTCAGCTCACAGATGTCAAGTTAGTCAGGCTTTTAAGACTTTCATGTCCTGTGGCTTAGATCATTCCTGCTTTATAATTTTTCAGATCCGTGTTATGATTTTATGTCCAATTAATACTTTGGGAGGACAGCAGTTCTCAAATGAACATGGAGTAAATACAATCAATAACAAGTGGGCTGTTATGAGAGTTCAAGTCATTATTGCATTGTTAATATTTTCCAGTAGTTAGGGTTTACTTGTTTTTTTCTGTGATGTATGACACACTAAATACATAGCAAATGGTTTAAAGGTCCTCTTCTGTTTTCAAAACTGCTACTATACCAGTTTCAAAGAAAAGTAATAATGACCCAAAAGGGACCAAAGAAGATTTGACAACTCATGAATCATGTTGTTCATGGGTTTTGACAACCAATGAACATTGGGATTGAGTGCACCCTAAGCAAGTTTGCCAATGACACCAAGCTGTGTGGTGCCATCGACACGCTGGAGGGAAGGGATGCCACCCAGAGGGACTTGATGGGCTGGAGAGGTGGGCCCGTGCAAACCTCATGAAGTTCAGCAAGGCCAAGTGCAAGGTCCTGCACATGGGTCTGGGCAATCCCAAGCACAAATGCAGGCTGGGCGATTTGTGAGCAGCGCTGCGGAGAAGGACTTAGGGGTGTTGGTTAACGAGAAGCTCAACAGGATCTGGCAATGTGCAATTGCAGCCCAGAAAGCCAACCGTATCCCGGG
>JAVKLA010000049.1:4818597-4853378 GCA_034782735.1 Sagittarius serpentarius
GAGCAGCCTGGTCTAGTGGCAGGTGTCCCTGCCCGTGGCAGGGGGGTTGGAACTAGATGATCTTTAAGGTCCCTTCCAACCCAAACCATTCTATGATTCTACGATTCTATGATTCCCTCAGCACAGCAGATTTGCATATAGTGTAGCCGAGAGGTGGTTTTGACCCAAACTCTTAACTTGTCATATATAAAGAAAAGCTTTATTTTCATTTCAGTGTTTTTGTTGCAGTGTAATTCCAAGAAACACCAATTAGCTATGAAATGCCGACAACTTTTATCACTGATTAGGGCTAGATATGAACTATAAACCTAGCACATTACCATAGTGCAACAGCTCATTACCAGTCTAGCTTTCCTAGCTAATCTTTTCTACTAATTTTTATTTAGGGACCTTCTGGCTAGCTCATCTGAAAATCATACACTAATGATCTGAGCAGAATTGAGAGCTTTAAACGGTAACATGGGAGAAAAAATAATTGTTTGATCTTTTTAAGTCATGATAGATGCCATTTAATCAATTAGCACAGCAGAACATACCATTCCATTTCAGACCCAACAAATATAAAAGAAAACAGAAAAGGGTGAGAGCTTCACACATCTCTAGACCTTCTCTACCATGTGAGAGAGCATCGTATATAGTATCAGAGAATGTTTAGGAGCTTAGCCACTGAGACAGCAGTCGAGACACTATTTCCTGTGGGTCTCCTACAAGTTTGCCATAGGGGACTCCTAAGGATGTGACTGCTGCTAGTAGAGGGGACATGTCCGACAGGGTCACAGCACTGTGCACTGTGTCCTGTGGAGATGTCAGGCAGCAGCAAGGCACAACAGGCAATCCTGGGGTGCCGGCTGCCAGTTAAGCCTCCAGAAGGTTTAACATGGGGCGCTGGGTCCCTGGAATGCCCCAGAATCAGAAATGTGGCTTCCAATTATGTCTGCCTCCGTCTCCCCCAACTGCTTGAGATTATGGAATTATTTGAGACACTGCAGCCAGAATTCAGATTCTGAATAACCATGGACTAAAGATACTGCAGCAGTGACAATGAGTGCTTCACAGTTATTTGCCAGAATTATATGATAAATAAAAATTACTTCTGAAATATATTGGAGATAAAGAAGGAAAAGAACAGGATGTTCCATCATTTTACCACTTGTTAATGAGTGCAAAGGATTGAAGATGGTAAGATGTAGGTAGGAACGGGTAGGAAAATTTATGTGATCCATATTCTGTAAAGCTTGTGTAAATTAAGCTCATCATGGGATATAAAAATTCTATATTTAATAATTAATGTAAACAGATTGAAAGCAATGACGGAAATATTTGAGAAGCAGCGCAAGACCACATTTAGGGGCTATCTCATTTCCTGCAATCTAACTGTGCTGGAGTTGCTTTTCTGAAGACTACAAAATCCACCCAACAATACCAATATTGTACCCTGTGTTTACTGGTTCCTACTCTGAATGAGTGAAAAATAGAGATGGTCAAAATGCACATTAATGCCTTGAAAAACAAATTATGTCTCTAAATCAACCACTCAAACACATCCATTGCTGGTCTATACTTGTGCAATTCAAAACTTGGATAATGGCAGAGCACAGTACGCTGAGCGAGTTCTCAACACTCATCTAGGCCTGACCTTAAAACGATAAGTGCCGTAGCCTTTGATCTGCAAGAAGCTGGACCTTTTTCTTAAATACGGTGGTAGGGTAGAGAATTTTCCTTCCTGTAATGGGTGAAAGAAGCAAGAATCCCTCAGGACTCCCCTTCTTGGAACCTGCACAGCAAGAGGAATGAAGATTTGCCATGCTTTGCCCATCTTTCTAGATCTCCCCCAAAGGATGGTCTCTATTTAAATATGCAAAGGTTTGTAGATTTAACTGCCAGAAATGTTTCAATATGAACATAATCAGACCACGGGGCTGGGAGATGTTAATTTGCTACAAGAAAGGAGCCAGAAGGAGACAGCACCGTACATATTCCTATTGCATATTATGAGATTAACTGTATTATGAGATTAACCATATCATGAGATTAACCAAGGAGAATTTACTCTCGCATTGAGGTATTGCAAAATGCAGTGAAAGGTCATATGGGCAGCATATAATTTATAATGTTGGCATAGAATACTTAACTCTGTCCCTTTGTATTTAAGGGAATAATCATTGGTAAATTTTATTAGTTCGCTTCTGGCACAATAGAATTGTACTTCCAAATTATGCAGTCTTAAAAAGGAACTTATATGAAGCTCCAGTTACTGGCAAAATTAATGGATAATACACAGAGAAGAATACAGACTTCATTAGGTTTAATATAGATTACAGATTAGATATTAGTATGAAACATTTGTATTTTTATATTTCTAGGAGATGAATTAAGGTGAAGCAACACACTGGTAATACTTGTCATGAAGCATACAGTTATTGGCTTTATATCTATATGCATATGAACATAAAATTATTAAGAAAGTTATTTGTGTTCTGAACTTAAGGTTAATTTCAACAGAGAGATAACGTAGCTGTTTAATGCATAAAACAGATACGTAAATGCTACTCAAAATGACTCTCACATACCCACACTATTATTGCTAGAGTTGAGTTATTACCTTACTATAATTTCATACACAGCCTGCAACATTCTTTATTCATAGCCCACAACTAAATGTTATGTGCTGAAAAAATGTGGTGTTTTGTTGTTACTCTCTTCAATTACCTATTGTTCTCTGGTCTTCAGCGAGAGGGATACCTCTAGCAACAGCAGAGCTTGCTCTCTGATTAGACATCTGAGCAGTTATTACTGTGAAGCTGAGATTCCTTAAAAGAAACAGGTATTGCTCCACAGAGAAGCACCATTGATGGATGGAACCTGGCCAATGGAATTAAAAATGTATTTTTAAGGGTTATACTATCTTTTGCATGGGTGTGATATAACAGCATTATCAGAGAAAAATAAAAATCTTACTTACTAAACAATGTAAATTCTTCTTTAATCAAATGAGCCAATTTGTGAAGAAAACCTTATTGTGGTATCTGTTTCCAATAGCCTGTTTATTGTCAAATATACATACTGACTTTCTTGTAATTCTTTGCTTTCATTGTCTTCTCTCTCTGTGAAAAAAAGATGTCTGGCAGAAAAGTTTAAGCAAAACTGAATTTTCTTGGGGGGATGAAAAAAATCCATTTCCATTTTCAGAGTATACCTAACAGATGCGATGGTGATACCAATAGAGACCAGGGGAGTTCTGCTACAGTGCCACAGAAGTATCATGTCCCTGCTTGGACAAGCCCTGACCCTGCGGGGAAGGCAGGTGACAGCCCCTGGGAGCAGGTACAGTAGAGAGACCCAAAGCATCACCTTCAGATTCTCAGCAGCCAGAGTCTTCTCCCAAACAACACCCTTATTGCCATGGGGCTTGCTGCGGTGAGATGAGCGTGAGAGGAACGGACACGGCACCTGCAAATGGACACAAAGGACTTCGCCGGCTGTGTAACGTACTTTATGTCTGACAGACACAGAAATGATTTCAGGCAAAGGAGCCCACAGAGGACAGCAGTCAAGAGTAGCTCAAAACCAACAAAAGCCACTGATTATAATGCCGTTACACAGCACGTAGCCATCCAAAATGGCAGTAGTCACCTAACAAGAGAAAAGAAAATCTGTTACTAGTTTAACGGGCTTATTTTGTATTCTGTATGATGCGGAGATCCTAAAGGTTACCAAAGCACACCCTCACTTTTTCTGTAAAACACACTCCACAGTAAGCAGCCTCAACCCTTGGCTGAAAAAAACAGGAGCATTTCGTAAATCTCACTGGAGCACAAAGGGGGAGGGTGCCAACTAGTTCTTCACAGACATGTATTTTCAGAATCAAATCTTATTCAGCTTTGGTCCTCCATCAGCCCTTCTTTCACATCAGTGTAAACTATTGCAGCTACAGCAGCTCCCCTCAGTTGCCTTTGACATGAGAAGAACTATCCTCCATCACTCCAGCAACGTCTGCACATGAGAGAGATGAGGAGGATTCAGGAGGTGCATGTCGGCATGGTCTGACTTCAGTACACAGAGCTCCTAGAAGTACACAGAGCTTCTCTCCCTTTCTGAAAAAGTGCAGTTATTTCTCTAACACTATTCCTTTGGAAACATTTTTTTTT
This sequence comes from Sagittarius serpentarius, assembly GCA_034782735.1. Classification (NCBI taxonomy): domain Eukaryota; kingdom Metazoa; phylum Chordata; class Aves; order Accipitriformes; family Sagittariidae; genus Sagittarius; species Sagittarius serpentarius. The sequence goes on from JAVKLA010000049.1 coordinate 4,822,746, forward strand.
GTTATGCAGTACATGCCAACTGGGTAGCAGATCTGGATACTGCATCTAATTCCCGTCCTCTTGCACGGGCGTATAACTTCAAAGCACATCACATGGAGCCTGGGAAAACTGTTGTTTGCAAGAGAGAGGAAACGCAGTCTAGGAGCACAAAAGATTCTGCTACTCTTTTTATAGCTGGAGGCAGACATGAAAATTGTGTTCAATCCTCAAAAGACTGCTCCGAGGAGATTCAGGTCCCACTTGCACAGAGATGATGAGGTGCTTTTAACAGCTCACCTTGTAAGTGGCTCCCCTCGTTTGTTCTCCGGCTGTCTCTGACTTGAGCGGCGCAGGTGCCTAGTGCAGTCTGAGCTGCCCAAAGGGACTGGCAGACGCGACACGGGAGCTATGTGAGACCTCTGCCCTGTGGAGCTCCCGCTGAAGGCAGGCAGGACACCCGGGAAAGCTGCAGGCTGTGCAAGCTGCCTGCATCGAGGGCAGCAGGAGAGAGACTTCAACCAGCGAGAGCACCCGCTCCTGCAAAGAGCGTAGTACGTTGTGCATCCTCTCCGAGCCCCCAAATCCCTTCACATCTACAACAGCTCCCAACTTTCTCCCTTTGTTCTATTTATAGAGACTGAAGACTCTATCTCCATAGCTCCCAGGGTTGTAACAGCACCCAAACCAGCTGCCGCCACCATTCCGCTACCCAGCTCTCTGCTCTTCAGAACCAGCCGTACCAAAGGGAGCCAAAACAGCTGATACTTCCCACAGTGTGGACATACATTTTGACACTGATTTCAAAATGAGTGAAGCTTTATTTCTGCCCAAGACCACAAACTAGGCAATAGGGAGAGAAACAATTTAGTAACTCTCCCCACCCCTCAAAAATAACCCACTGGAAAATCAATTTAGATATGGCAGGTAGAACAGTTTTGCTGATGGGGTAATGAGACAAAATACAGCAAAAACAGTTAAACCTGCTGTCTGAAATCAGTTTTACTGAGTCTTGTCACATATTGCTAGAAAGTATGTCACCTGATGGCATTTATAAACAAACACAATTTTAAAAATTAAAATAATATAACACGTTTGTTCTCCACCAGGACAGAGAGCTAATTTTAATATTTCAGAAAACAGTTCTAACCAGCCTGCTTAACTCTGAAAAGTCAATGCATATTTTAAAAAAATCACTTCACATCTGTTCATTGTGTACAGGCCTGGAGGCAACCACCAGCCTGAAAACTTTGATCATCCAGCAGAAGCTAGCTGGTATCTGAAGAGCACAAGAGGATTGTCTTGTCTTCATTGCTTTCCTCTCAAACATGTTATGAAAATAAGAACTTCACTGAAAGTTTGTATGGAAAAAAACCATCTTGCAGTTGCAATGCCATTCAAATGCTCTTGAAGCAGTAAGACAAACTGGCTGAAATATTCTCCATTTACAACCACGCAATTCTCTTCAAAGCTTCTAGGGCCTGTCACTTCATTGAGGGGGTGTTGTTAAATCAAGTCCAAGAGAAGAAAGAGTATGAAGAAAAACTGTTCAACTATTTGCCCAGAAAATGTAAACCAAGTTTTTGTTTATTTTTAAGTTAAGGTCGCAAATACTGTTTATATACATCGAAGAGGAAAATCAAACAGTTCTGCTTGTGCCACTTCAGTAGTCACAAAGCCCCGTTTATGTGGCAAGTTCCTGTATAACCTTCTTGAGCCCCAAATTCATGGTCACAGACCCATTTACAACCATTCAATAGATGATTGTACATTTCCAGTTTTCCCATTCACCAATTCCATCAATCATGTCCCTTGCAATCTCACGCAAACTCAACACTAGGTAACACTTAACCACATACTGCCTCTTTCAACAAATAAGTTGTTAATCATCAAATAGTGAACCTGAACTACGGTATACAATATCCCTTAGCAAGGATTTGAGGATTATCTCATCTAATTAGATATAAGCATGTTTTCTAATCTGTGGGCTTAAGCCAAAACCCAATAAAAAGATTTCCATTGATTTACACTGAGTTTCTGATCAAGCACTGAGAGAACTTGATTTTGCAATTCAAAGAGAAAGAGACCTTAAAAAAAGAGTGTAACTAAATGATGAAGGAAGAAAAGCGGTTAACTGAGTTAAATCATCTGGCACAGAAATGGACAGGACATCCCATATGCCTGCTAGCATAGAGTCTTGAGAAAGACACCGCTGAGACTTTCTGGATTTCTTTGATGCCATGCAAGTGTAACAACCCAGCTGACTACTAGTTTTCAGACTCCTAAAAGCAGAGGAGATTCTAGCAGACACACTAGAATATGTTTTATTGTTTATCTGTATAACTGCCTGACATGTGCAAACACTTTCTAAACAAGGATGAGGGTAAATTATCAAAATGGAAGTACAGTTATTGAAAATTGTTGAAGATCTGGCCCCAGAACTCTGCGCGGAAATTGTGTAAGCCTAGCCTCTAACCAATCTGGAACTGTTTATTACATAACTGCTAATTAATATTTGTTAGTTACATGTTTATTTTGCTTTTAAATCTTTCTACCAATGTAGTGTTTACTTCAGCTCTTGGGAATTTATGTCATTGACTAACGGGAATCACTGTTAGCATGCTTTCAAGTTTATATTCCTCTCTCTCATTACTTAAGGATAAGAAAACATTCTGCCACTTTGTCTCACCAGAAACAATTCTTTCCTGCTGTGTGTATTCACATCCTTGACATACTAGAGCATAGTTGTCATCTCCCCTCTTAGAGGTCTCCTTTTTCCCTGGAAGCTATCAAGCTTTATTTCTGTTACAGTGTTCTTCCAGGTGAGTAACCCTTTCATCCCGGACCATTCATCATTCTTCTTGCTTCTTTTAAATTCTCTGCAGCCTGTAACCTCTTCTTAGCAATGAGATGCCCAGCTCCAAACAAGGGGCTACATACTGGCACTATACAAAGAAAAACTATTTTCTTCGGTCATCCGCAGTGGGATGTCTCTGCTCTCCTGCCCTGAGCCACACTGGTTTTGTGCAGGGAAAGAACGATCAGTAGGGAAACGAAAGTTAATTTCACAGATCATATCCATATGCAACTATTCAAGAAACCAGAGATAACCAAAAATGTGAAGTAAGGCTAATAAATATTGCTACATGCTTTTTGATAATTTGCTGCACTGCACAAGAGCTAGTTATTCCAAGAATATGACTATTTAAAAATTGTTCAATTATACATGAAATGAATTATCACTACATTTCCATGAGAGAAAATGCATTAATGTTCAATTGAGCCTGAATCAGTGGCGGAACAGGTGAGAATAAACTGCTGGATACCCTGACTGAAGGTTCAAAACGGCATTTTAATGAATTAAGTACAGACTCATTTGTATATGAAATCACCACAATGGCCTATTTGGGTCCCACTCAAGTTGTATTTCAGCAATAACTGCACGCTACTGGATTGCTTGTTCATTACCAGTCAAGTCTGCGCTGGCCCGGGACCAAAGTAGTGTCCTTCCATGATGCAGCTATCTGCTGCTGATAGGAATGGCTATTTAAATGCAATTAGTAATTGCTATTAAATCTGACTATAAACCACAAGCACTTCCCTTCTCATTTCATTTTGCAGTCCACCATTAGTTGCTTGTTACAGTATCTGTAAAGTGGTAATTCATGGAGTGGTTCAAAGAGCATTAAAAGAGTTAGCTCATGAGGCCTGATTCCTCCCACTTGAACACTTGTGCAGAACGGAGCCGCATCAGCTGAGGTCTGTTGTAAAACTGGTGTAACAAGGGATCAGGCTCAGTGAGTGCAACACACTCACTTACATCGACTACACATGCACGCAGACACCTCTGCTCCAAAAATTACCACGTTGCCAGTCTGGCAGGACTGAGTTGAAAACCCAAAGCTGGGGAATGGCAGTTCCACTGAAGCTTTCCTTGAGGATTTTGTCTACCTTCTCTCATTAACTCGATGATGAAACACAGTACTGTAAGACATGCAGATAGAGCTCAAATCTGCGCTATCAGCTGTACAAACTGTCCTACAATAAAGTGCGTTGTTGATGGACACTACAACAGCAATTGCTGGAGAATGCAACATCCGTTATCCTCATGCTCCTGAGCTGCAGATTAATAAAATGCAAGAAGTTTTCCTACATTCACAGACTGTGCATCCCAGATTCCATCTATTTTATGTAGTTCCCTGGAATAAAGAAGAAAATTGTCAGAAATTCAACCCAGTAAAACCATCAGCTACAGAAAAATCCCAAAGGTGAAAGTAATTGCCAGATGCTCCAAGTCCTCATTATATCCATGCTGACAGTGTTTCAGCGCTCTTGGTGGCAACTGCCTTGCTCTTCCGTGTTGCCAAAGCACTCTGGCTAGTGTCAAAGAGCATGCACCTAAGGCCAGGTCCTCAGCTGGTATAACAGGGCATTGCTCCAGTGCCTTCAGTGTCTGTTAGCCAAGGCTCTGGTCCATATGATCTGGCTGCCAACATCATGGAAAAATCCTTTTGTTCCTGAGCAGCTCATGTTTTTGATAGCTAATTAGGAACTATTTCACATTCAACAAAATCTCTATTGACTGCTCTCCTACAATTGGATCATTCAGGGGTATTTCTTAGGCTTATTCCTCTTTTTGAATGGGCTCATTTTTTTTTTCTCTTTTGCTTCCCAGTTCTTCTCTGTGGATTGTTGTCTCCTCTACATGTTATCTCAGTGTCTCTCGGAGCTCTCCCGTTCATTTTGGGCCACTTCCCAGTCCTGTGATTCTGTTTCAGCTGTCACTCGTCCTCATTTTCATTCTTTATTTCCCCTTCTGCTCTCACATTCACAAGTAAAACAGCAAAACAGTTCTTCATCCACTTCTAATATATTTAATACTAAATTAACACAGAAAGACTGGAGATTCCAAAGGCATCAGCAGATTTTTTCTGAGGCTTTCTGTGGTCTTTGTACCATGTTCTCACTAAGGAGATGCAAAAGCAAGGAACAGAAGACTAGCAGATGCAGCAGTGGAAAGCAAAAGTGACTGAAATCTCTCAATTAAAAAAAAACAAATTATTTTAGGTTCAGGCGCTGATGAAGTAACCATTAAACAGATTGCTCATTAGACATATAGTTCCATTCTGGCATTAAATTCTTAGGGCTAGTAAGCAGACATGGCTGCGTGAATCCCACAAAAGTAAGACTTGGTACAAGCTCATAAATAGGGATAAAATCTCCAATACTAATACTAGTTATTGTACAAAAAATTGTATTCTGAACTGGTTTTTAGCTTCCCTTACCTCTTCCTGAAAAAGTTTTCACTGACATTTCTTCTGAGAAAAATAATCTAACTCATGCTATAAGTGCAAAGTCAAGACATATAAACAAAAGATACCTCGGATCCCAGTTCTCTTCACACTCAGTTTTTTTACACAGAGGAAACAACTGAGATAGAAACACCCATTTAACGAAGAAAATAATCTGAATTGCTGGATCCATCCAAACCTCATTTTCATTTTTACTCTGATAATTAACTAACAATTTAAAGAAAATATCTGATATACAGCATATTTTTAGGCTCATCTTTTATACCACAGTACTATAATCACACACTTTCCCTTTTCTTCTCTTCACTTAAAAGCAATAATAGTCTACCCTGACCAAAACCACCCAGATTTTGCACCCCATTAGGACCATCTATGTGAGTCCTTAACTCCAAAAAAAGTGAAAAAAATAAGGTAACAGAGTCCTAGCAACAGTTAAAATGTAAGTAGTGCTTTTTGCCAAGTTTGGATGCCCTTTACAAAGTCCTACTTGAATTTTTTCTAGCTCAGTTTTATAAATGAGAATAAATAAATAAATACAGAAATAAATTATTTTCTAAAGGTCATGCAGAAACAACAAATGGATTAGCCCATGGTTGAAGCACCAGATTAGAACTTTAAACATGGTGGCTCTGCCACTAAGCCTCTTGTGCAACCTTGCACCAGTCACTTAGCATCATTTTATTTCCTACCGATAGGATCAAAAAAAAAAATACCAGCATGAAAGACCTGGGAGGAACTGCAACCATATGACAGAGAACCAGAAGTGCCAAGAATAAAATTAATGCTTTTGACTCATGCCCATCTATTTTACAGACAAGACTCCCTCCTTGGATAAGCATAAGCATGTAGTTCAAAACATAGGATGCCTCCAGAAACACTAGCACATTGGGATAGCACATTAAGAGAGAAGCCTATTAAATAAAACAAGCAACAATTTCTGGAAGAGAAATTCATACAGCCTTGCACTTTTCTAAACAGTTTTCTTACATTCTCATAGTCATTAAAATGTATAAAAATGATTATTTCCAAAACAGCATTACCATGAATTATCACCACCCCTGTTGCCTAGCAACTGGAGTAATTTTTGAATAGTAAGCTATATAAACCAGTAATCTGGAGTTTGTGCAAATGGGTATTCATCTGAGGGTTTAAAACACATTCATCTTGGAAATCAGAGGCAGATAATGCAGCAGCAATGTAAAGCTGAAATGCTCTTAAAAAAAATAAAATGGCACTAACAATTACTGCAGCTTAGCAAAACCCTCCTCCTGTAGCAGATCTGAGCCCTGTCAAACTTGGTCAGGGCAGGAGACAACTCCCTTGCTCTTCTTGGGCTTGCAAGTGCCCCTTTCCAATCTTTATGAAGATATTTGATATTCCTGTGGAGAAAATAATTCTTGCCCAGTCTTTTGAGGAATTTGCTCATAACTCAAAAGCAAAAGGAACTGGTGACATTATATGACAATGTCCTTAAGTCAAATTAAAAATTCTATTTTTATATAACGTACTGAGCTGGAAGAACTCAGCGGTTCGTACCGTGACAGAACGATGTGCTTAGTACGGTTGAAAATAGGTCTGGACATTAATAGTGACAAAGAGATAACCCACTGAGATATTAGAGAGAGATTCTAAGTACATATATGAAAGACACAAACTCCCAGAAATCACGGCCTGGTCACTCATTAGCTGCATGTGGTTGCCTGTTGTAGGGATTCTTGCCCATTCTTCAGACCCATGTGGAATTTAACTTGAATGCAGGACAAGATCCCAAATGATATCAACCTGTATTGTTTGATGTCTGAGAATTTCTACATTACTTTCTTACAACTTTAGTAGACAAGTTCCTGCTAAAGCCAGCGTCAGTCTGTGTTACTGTTCCCAAAATGTGGAGGGGTGTGGGGCTGTTCCCAAGGGAGAAAGATTCCAACTTAATGTCTTCCAAGGCTTAGCCTTATTGGTAAGAAGAAAAAAATGCAAAATGTGCTGAACAGCAGCATGTGTTTTTCGTAGAGACTGCAGGCAGAGAGGCAAATTCATCCCTGCCATAACCACTCAGCCCACTGAAGGCAATGCAGTAGCATCTGCTTATACCAGCTATGAATGTGAACAAGTTTTCCCTACAACTGCTACCTGCGGAGATAAAGCTGGATACAGCACTGAAGGGAGTTTAAGAGCCTGAAGCCTCTCAGATTTTAGAGAAGTAAATTTCTGCAGTAAGAGAAAACCTGATGTCTATGAAAACTGTGAGTTTCCTGGCTCCCAGGAAAGCCACGCAGTGCCTACTGACAGGCTGCCATAAAATACTTAATGGCTGTTTAATAGCTCAGATAAAGAAAAGACACTCCATTTTGTCTGCTGCTCTATGGAAATTTGCTGAGACCACACACACGATATGCAGTGTTGTCACATACGAAATCACTTTCGTTATTTTCTTTTGGTCCCACTCAAAAAAGTCAAGTTAACAAAATTTTAATTTTACCTTTAACAGTGAAAGAGAACATCCCTAAAGAAAGGGAAATTATCTCAGCTAGATAGTCTAGCCACTGCTCTAAACAAGAGGTGCCACTGAAGACATATCACATCAGTCTTTGGGATGCTCAGCCTCTTCTACAATGCAGGACATTCCCCCTCCCACCCCCTTCCTCTCTTCTCCACCAAGGAGCAGCACACACCTGTACTGCCAGATCACTGAGCAAACAGTGTTTGCACTCACCCAGCCACCAAGACCCTTATTTCCATTGCTCATGAATAGATCACATTTGGGAAAAAATGCTTTCTGCACTCTTCTCAGCAAAAAGTGGACAAAATTTTCTCCACAAGATGCCATTATGTTTTTCAAATTACATTTTTAAAGTCCTCTTTAGAGAGACATTCCCTCTGATTTACAGATGACCAACCACTTCCCTATATTTATACTTTATACTATCTGTTCTTACAGGAGTGAACTCAAGAGGAGATGCTGGCCCGAAGAGAGCTTTTATCTTCTTTCAGCAGTACAGAAACGTTGATGAGCAAGTGTGCTGGCACCTCTGGCTGCGTAAGCTCAGGAGTGCAACAGCTGGGAACCACACAAGAAAGACTGGTAGTGCGGCAAGTAGAAGACATGTTTGGTAATGCTTTTCTCCCAGTAAGGCACTGCCAGGAAAGACAGCTGTTGTATTTGGTAACTATGCCTTGTATGTTTAGTTCTAGCCTAGGGAGCATTGTTAACATCATTTTGCTGTTCCTCCAGTTTGCCTTCCCTTCAGTCCATAAAAACTGACAGGAAGGAGGACAGGCTTTTGACGAGCATAGTTTGAGCTATACTTTGTGAAGTGCAGAGTTCAAGCTATTTTCACACTACGGCTAGGTGCATGATCCACAAAATATTTCATGAATGTTTATACGTACAAATCTGGTTGGCCCTTAACTGAATTCCAGTCTGACTGAATTCCAGGAACAGGAATATTTCCAGAGAGCATGTTTTAAGCCCAGACTGCCTAATTTTGGAGAATAAATGTTAGAAGAAAAATAAAATTATAACCAAACTCAATTCATTGTTATTTTCCAAAATGAAGACAAAATCAAAGACGCAAAACTTGTCAGTACCTTGCAATCTTGAATGAACATGAGAAAATAATCATGTTTCCAGCCTTTAACATGATTAAAAGGGTAAAACGTATGGACTAAAATACGCTCTGTGAATGACTTGGTTCATTTTTCATGTCATCCTGTTGTTCCTAACTCCAGATCTCACATGCATGTCCTTCATGAATGGTGACATTCATTAGCCGTTTGATTACAAGACGCTACAGTAAGCCATTCCTGTGATGCTACTTGCTCCTCCCTAGGCTTTAGGCTAGAGAAAAGCGGTACTGTCCACAAAACCAGAAACTTCTCAATAGGAAGGCTGTATGACTGTCTGGGTAGGGTAATGAATCCAAACTTGCTTTCAGACCTGCACACATGACAAATGGGGGGAGACAACGATGAAGAGAAATGAGTACAAAACATACCCACTAGGTGAGCAATTCCTCTAATTGCCCAGAAGCTACCTGCAGTAGCAAAGGCCACCTGTCTAGTGTGACAAATGGGACCTACTCCTTTTTTGCAAGTGAAAGGCTTCCACTGAGATTCAAACCATAGAAAACCAAAATGCAAAGTAACCTTAGATCACAGAAAGAATCTCGTGACAAACATGCATGCTCATTGTGACGTGTATTTTCAAGAAGCTAAATTCCACATAATGGACGGCAAAATAATTTTCTCTGTAGTGCTGCATTATGGCAGCAACGTTTGTCTCTGTGGAGCAAATATGAAACTGGCTCTCAGATGCTTTGAAACATTAAATAAAACTTTGAACAGTCCTAGAAAACAGAATCTTCCTGTGCTGAACTTCGAGCCCTAAGATCTTTAAGACACCTGGGTCCTATTCCAGTAAGCTTCTTCCTTTGAATCCCAAATGTCAAATACAGTGTAGCTACCAGGTGTAAGGTTAGATCAGGCACCACTGAACCTGAGGCTGGTTTTGTCGTACCTCAAGCACTGACCCCAGCAGACCGTCTCCCGGCTTACCCTAAGCCTGCAAACGGCTTGCAAGCATCCTCTCATTAGGTGCAACGTAGAACACCACTTACTTGTACGGGATGTGTTTGCTTCCATTGACAAGGGCGAGGATGACATTGCCCAGTGCTGACAACGAGAGACAGAGGCCAGAACTTCCCTCCCGGTTTTTGCTGAGCACTTTCACGCAGCTACCCAGGTCAATAAGGTGCAAGCGGCTGCGACCTCCAGACACTGCCATAAACAAAGAAAGCAAACAGTTAGCATGTGCCTCCAAAAGCAGCTTCCCAGGAAAGCAAAAGACTCGCCAGGACGTGCGAAGAGGCAACAATCCAGAAACCTTTCCTAATTCATGTTAGCAGCAACAAACTGTAGGGGTCCTATTAACTCACTGTCAGCCTTTACTGCTGCACATTGCTGTCCATGCCGGACTTGCTTAAAAATTGCTGAGGCTTTCAGTACTCACCAGCTCCTGCTGGTTTAACTCTGTGAAAGTCACCACTGTGGGGGGTTTTTCGTTTTGGTTTCGTTTTTTTTTTAATGTAGCTCTATTAGCCTGTACCTGAGTTGGCTCTGTTTCTGTCTCTGTCATTACTGTTCCTCTGTCCAGAAAACTACAGGCTGGGAATCGCTGCTTGGAGAGCAGTGATCCTGTCGTAACTTCTGTTCTCTTTCCCATCCTGAATACTGGATCTTCAGAAGAACCTGCGGCTTCTGTGGGATGTTCAACTTTGCTTTAAGTCTGTATACTTTTACATTATCATTTGGGCTAAGAAGAGGTTTGCCATGCCACGGGTAATGGATTGAGGACAAGCTGCTCTGCTCTGAAAATGGTTTCTGTAAAACTGGCAGTATGTCCCTATGTTTTTTCTTGTTTACTCTGTATCAACACACTACCTTTAAAGTGAAAAGATGCTACCATTGAAACACCAAGATTAACAGACAATTGCTCTATTTAAAAGCCTGTGGTTCCTTATGAACCTAGGATGGAGACTATACAAACTTTACAGAAGTGCTTCTAATTCTCTGTTATCTCAAGACAATTTCCTAGCTGGGTTTTTTTGCGTCTGATCTTTGACCACTCCTCCTTATTCTCAAGAGTTTAGAAGTAATCTGTAGGAAAAGGCAGTTTTATTTCTAGGTTCTTAACTCAAAAGTTAAGAGCGCTACTTGAGGACACAAACATAACTTAAGCAGGAGTGGAAGTACTTTCACATCTGAGTTTACCTCTACACAAATAAATTCATAGCCATTTTGACACACAACCTCAACTTACGCATCTGGTAAAAAAAAGTATTAGTGGTGGGGGGAGACCAGCTCACAAGCAAAGATGGTAATGGGAGCAACTACATGATGGGGACCTTACAAAAGAAGTTTCCATATACGTTTCCTTGCTTTGGAAATGTCTTATCAACGACAAGCGTGTTTTTTCACTGACCTTGCATTCAGTACCTGTGGTACCATGCCATGCTATACAGGCATGTAGGTGCCATAGGAAGTATAAGGAAATAAGTTTACGTAGATATGTGAAGAAGACACTTGTTAAACTTGTACATGTTGACAAAAATGTGATACATGATCACATAATTTTGCAGATTTGCTCACAGAAAGAAAGTCTACTGTGAAAAATGTATATAAATATAGAAAACATACAGCTACTAAATGTATATATAACTATTAGCTGTAACTTAAAATGTTAACCTACACTGAAAAAATAGGGTGAGATATATTTCATTTCGCAAGCACTGCAAACCACAGGGCTCACTGCTTATTGCTACTACCTGATGTCTTGCATGACACAAAACTTTCTACAAAAATATAAAGCCTTTCTGTGGAATGTGTTATATATAATCCTATAATTCTGTTTCAGTTGTAGGTGATACCTAATTAAAATGAACAACAATAAAACTATGAGTAGATTTTTATGATAAAGAAAAAAAGGGAAAGAAGCCTTGACTGCCCATGACTAAAGGGAACGAAGGAGACGATTAAAAAAAAGAAAAGCAAAACAGAGAGAAAAAAGAGAGAAGGAAGAAAGAAGAAAGAGAGAAGAAGAAAGAAGAGAGAAGGCTTTTTCTGTGAAAGTGGTTTATGCTATGGGATTTGAGAATAATATTCAAAAAATGTAGCCAGTGTCTCTGTCAACAATTGTTAAAATACAGTAACTTCTGCTCCTCTTAAGTCCTGTTAGTGCTTCAGCTACATCAGGTATTAGGCAATACAGGACTTCCAAGTATTAAATTATACTGCAATATTGGTTGAAAGTCATGCTGAGTATCACGAAACAGAAGTGAAGAATAAATGTCTGATTAAAACTAATGTTGGTGGCTAGACGTTCAAAGCGCTGTAAAATCCCCAGATTATACGACAACCCATTGAACATGTCCATGGAAGTTTCACCGCTGGGCTCTCAGTCGTGGGAAGTGGCGGGGTACTCCTCAGGAGGAAGTATCCGCACGCACTACGGGCTCCTGCACGCACCGCAGAAAGTCAGGCTTCCGTGGGCAACCATCCAGGCAGCTGCACCTTCCCCTCCTCTGAACTGCTCATGGAGGACCTCTGCCTCTCCTTTAAGTGTCCTTAAAACTCTTACACTAAAGAGTCCCCGAGTCCTCTAAGACTGCTACCCTCAGAAGGCTGAAATTACCTTTTTTGAGTATCCCCCAACGATTTACTTAGAAAAACAAAGAAATGTGCTTAGTTGCTACTGAAAATGACTGCAGGTGACTTTTCTGAATTATATGTAATAAATATTTCTGTTGCTAAGATTACCAGACACTGGGGAAACAAAAGAAAATGAAAGAAATCACTACCCTTCAAAATCTTAGTCATATTGTTTCCACACATATTCCAATTACACAGGTTGAGGGAATCCGGAATAAGAGAAATTACTGGCTCTTTCCTTCTTATTTAATTTGCAAGTCAAAGAAAGACATTTTTAGCATGGTAGATCCACTTGCTTGATCTGAAAATGAAGTTATTTGTTAGGCAAGTTCTCCACTAATGTGCCTGGCATCTATAGAGAGAAGTGGAACATCCTAACACTTGTTTTTGTCTATGGCCACAGAGGCTTTTCAGAGCTGACAGCTGAAAAATGACTGTGCCAGTACTGCCACAATGCCATTTATTTCAATGGTGCTAAGCCTGCTTCATGACATTCCTGGTAATGAATCTAACAAGGAGGTAAGTACAGTACCAATGCATTATCCTAACAGTCATTTTTTATCAAAATCATACGTTAGCCAGCCCTTTAATCTCTTATCCTTTAAAAGCTGTGTTTCTTTTTTTTTTTTTTTTCTTTTTCCTATCCTTTTTTTTAATCCTGTTACTGGAATCTATATATCTCTACTATCTTCACATTGTTTTCAGAAAGTCCTTCATTACAGCAGGAGACAGTGATAATCACTAGGCGCCCTTTCTGAGCAGCTGGAATTCCCCCCTCATTCAATTATCAGCGAGATCTGACCCTGCCTGGCTTGTGAGGCCACTCAGATATGGGAACTTGAAGACAGGAGGTGGTATGGCCACGAGACAAAGATATAACTACAGGCAGTGGGCAAAGCCTGCCATATTATAATCTAACAGGATCACGTCTTCTTTTTTTTAAATGAGTCATTATAGCCACAGGAAAATATTTTTTCCCTTTTATTAATAGCATTTGAAAATAGTAGAAAAGGACTGTGTGTACACATACTTGCATGCAGTAAAAAGCATGGAGCATTAAATAATTGTAATAATAATTCCCTCCAAATCAGCCATCTTTATTGCTATGAACCAGTCAGTTTGAGCATTCAGTCTTCCTTTCCACCGCAGGGTGGTTAATTAATAAACCCTTAGTTAATTGAGATTTCTCCCTGCCAATTCCACAGGGGTTATTACTTAAACACATGCAAACTGCATTTCCATTTAGAGCAACTTTCTGGTTTTCTCTCTTATAAGTACAGTCAGTGTAAATTTTCTGCATTCAAACATTAGACATTAATACTGCAGTGGTGTTCACCCACTACACATCACAGCTTGCAATCTGTTCCTTATTACAGATAACCTATGCGGAGCCAGGAGCTGAAACATGTGCTATTTCTGCAGAGTTGCTTAAGCCCACAACGCAGAGGTCTCTGGCGTCTTTCAAACAAATATTTTTTCCCTGTAAAAAATGATTATTTCAAAAAAGGAATTTTAATGTGAAAGTTTTCTTTTTCAGTGAGAGTGCTTCTTGTATTATACAAATCTTTTATCACTGGAACCTACTAAAAAAAACCCCTTTGTATATCTCCAGTTATAAACAATTTGGGAGACTTGAAACAGAAGATAAACGTAATGAAAAAATACAAATGGTGCGAGTCAAATGAAACCTCTGAAAATTATAGAAACATATAAGTAGATGTGGAAGCATCTTTTCCTCACTTACAAGTGGGAGATGGAAGCAAAGACACAAGCCAGTGCAATCATCTACGGCAAAGAGAGGGAGCAAGCCAATTTGAAAAGCCCAGAGCCTTTACAAAGAACCACCAGAGCGCTTTGTGCACATGTAGTTGGGCCAGTAACTAAAATATCATGTATCTCCAAGAAAAGCTACAGTTTATGCACTGCCAACATCAGCTTCTACACACACTGGCCTGTTCAGGTGCCGAAGGGGAACAGCTAACCTCAGGGCGGCAGGGAATGCCCGTCGCCACAATATTTTAATCCATGACCTCAACACTATCAGTAAGGATAACACTAAAACCGAATTTGAAAAGCACTTTTTTTTTTTTTTTTTAGAAACAGAGGCCCACACAGTGCTGAGGACTAACTGTTGGTATCTCTACAAAGGCAACTAAATTGACAATTAATGGTAATAATCCCCAGTGGCCTTTAACAGCCTTTGGTGGGTCTTTACCGGGCAGGTGGACAGTCCACTGGTATTAATGGCCCCACCCCATTCTGAACGGAGAACTCTGCTAATTTTCACCACTAAAGAATATTGTTTAAAGGCCTGTTTAAAGCCAGTCTCCAGGCAGGTGTGGAAGAAACCGAAGGGAGCGAGTGGACAGCTTACTTCCGCCTTTGCCGCTCTTCTCCATGCGGTACTGGTAGATGTGCAGAGTGAAGAGCATGTGGGAGTTGCGGTGATCCTCCTCGTCGCAGTCCCGCTGGCTGCTGCGACGTGAGGCGATGGCGGCGTCGAGGAAGAAGGCAGCCTTCTCCGCTGTAGGGGCGCGGAGCTCGCTTTGATTCTGAAGCTGTGGGTTAACACAAGGGAGAAATGACCTAGAAACTCCCACACAAGTCAACGCTACCCTACAACTTCCCGCAGTCAATGCACACTGTAGATATGTTGGCTTCTGATGGGACCGAAAAGGAGGAGGTGCCCAATGGAATGAGACCCTCCTGACACTGGCAGTGACAACACCATGTCCTCCAGGAGCCCCATGACTGAATCCAGGATTTTGAGGGTTTTTACTTGGGCTACCTCTGGTGGCAGTTGTTACAAATAAACCCCAGCAACTGAAAACTGTCCTGTGGGCTGGACAGATGCATAAACTTGTTCCTTCACTTTCACAAAATTTTAAGCTATTTATGCTTATTAATTATTTACTATTTTTACTGCCTTTTTTTTTCCCCCCCCCTGCATTGCTGGCTCTGGCAACCACTGTGTCCTTCTGATGGTTAGAAGTGGAAAAAAATAATTGTGGAAGCACATCAATCCCAAACTCAACAGTTGGTGGAGACTAGCAGGGGCAGGACTATGTGTTACCCTTCAGAAAGTGTTAGAAGGGAGTAGTCCACAGACAAATCTGGGAAATAACAGGAGTGAAGCTTCTGTTCAGCCCCATAGCATGTGGGGAGCAGAACAGCAGAGAAGCCATTTTTTTGCCCCTTCAAACCACAAGCTTATGCACCCGCTCACGAGCCAGGGCAATCCATTAAATGGAACAAGGCAGGTAATATACACACATTCACGTTTGCTGGACCTCAGTCCCGGTCACCAGCCTGCTCTTATCTCTCCAAAGTGACAGACAGCATAGGAGGGCAGATATTATTAACCCCCCATAATGCGTGTTTCATGTCACCTAAGATTAGTTTGTGTGTGGAAGGGACAGCGTAATCTGATGGCGTTAGTTTCACCAGTATGCGGAGCTGGCCCACAGCCCACAGGATAGACCTGTTTTGACTGGTGCAAAAAACAGCGAGGAACATTTGTTCCCCCTCTATATAATACAGCTCGAAGTTAAGTTCTCCTAAAGAAGACAGTGCTCCTGTCTTCTCTGCGTGACCATTAACGAGCCTGAGCAGGGCTAAAGCCGAGGCTGTGCATGGGATGGGGTGACACAGCTGAAGGCTAAGCTCTCTCTAGAAAGAGGGAGGGGGGCAGGAAGGAGTTAACAAGGCGAGCAGAAGGCAGGCCAGTCTGTGGGCTGATCTCACTAATGTAAGCAACAAGAAAATGTGCATACTTGGAAAGGTCCAATGACAGACAGTGTGACATATGGTGATTATTCATTTGCTATACACACTGCTGATTTTGCATATCTGTATGGCTATAATACAACATCCTCCCTTCATCTGAGGATTTTGAGAATTCAGGTGTAGGACACATGACTCCAGAATGTCGCTGTGTCTTGTAAACACACATAAAAAGGCTCTTTTTCTTGCAATTTAATTCAATATTTTACACTGCAGAGATAGATGTCTCATGGAGCTACCTTTTCTCCACTGGTCTAAAATGATTCATTTTCTATACAGCTGTTCTGTCTGTATCTGTATGAAAATAAGCAACAATAATGGGATATTCATTATTATTGCTATTATGCTTACATACCTTAGTAAAGAATTAAGCTGTAAGGAGAGGCTAGTTGTTACACAGTGATGTAACATATGCAATATACGTATGCTAATGCAGATCTTAACTGGCCCATCTATCACTCCAATGCGCACTGTGAAGACTCAAGTCTCCCATCTTATATTCACTAGACTGCACCCCTTACTGGATATCAGAGGGTGAGACCTCTTGTGATACTCTAAGTATTTCATAAAGCACTAAAGCCAGGAGTCAAGTGAGAATGAGAACCCTAATTGTTATTTAAAATCAAGACACAACTTTGTAGTCCTCGGGTAGAATGGAAAATATGATCTAAGTATGTCTGAAAGGCTAAAATCACGAAGAGATAAAACACAAAATTTATTACTTGCTGTTTAAAATCTCACGATTCATGACTTTTGTGGATGTGAATCATGATTTCTAGATGCTCAGAGCTGGAAATAGGGTACATGACCCTGTAGGTCTGTTCCCTCCTCCCTCCATTCCCCATCCTCGGAGAGGCAGTGCTCTGCAGGATCTTGATGGAAGCAGCCGTTGACTTTACGGTTGAAAGAATGTATTCAAGCTCCATCATGCTGGTTTGCTCCCTCTTCATCTACTCATACAAAAATCAGATTTACTCTCTCACAGAGAGCAAAATGAAAAACTAGGCCTTTTTTCCCCTCAAACCAAGGAGGGGAAAAAAAAATAGGGCTGCTGAGACTTTCCAGTGGTTACCCAGGAAATACATGAGCCAGTTACTCATTCCTGCTAAACCTCCAAACCTGAGAAGAGTTTGAGTTATTCTTGGCTTGCCCAGCTCAGGAATTTGTTTCTTGGCAGCAATTAATAAGTAACGATTAATGCTTCCTACAACATTGCTAATGCAAGTGCTATAAATAACGTAGTTTATAAAGAGATAAACAGCCATATTAATGGCCTCCAGCTATTTGTGCAGTACTCTAAATATTTTAGCTTGTTATTTTACAAAAGAGAGATCACACTTTCTTTTTTTTTTTTTTAAGAATGAGGTGAATTTTTGTTTGCACTGAATGTTTTCACATTTTATTGCAAACACAAGCCCCTGCTCAACATCAGTTATACCAGAGGTACAAATATTTAGGCCAGGAGAGCAGATGGCCCTGCAGCTGCAGGTCATAAAGTTCTTCCATGTTTTAAAGTAAACACTTTCAAGTCTATAAACTTTATGCTCTGGGTAGTTCTTGAATTTGAAATGTATCAATAGCTCAAAAAAAAAAAATAAAGTCACATTTTTTTTTCAGTGTAAAATGAACCTTGGATTTACCTGCATGCCACAGATGGGGTCTTCGCAAAGGTAGACACCTGGGGACTGGCCATCTTGCAGGCTGCCCGTAGCCACTTCTGACAACAGGTCTCTCAGATTTTCTTCTTTCCCCCACACTTCCACTGCAGAAATCCGGACCGAGAAGCGGGCTCCTGTCTTCTCTTTGCGTTCATTAATCAACTTGAAGAGCCAGGAGATGGCACAAGGGATTATGCCGAGGTTTTGCATGGAATCATCCTTTCCAATCATGGTGTATGACTTCCCTGTCAGGAATGGGGGGATGGAGGAAAGATAACAACATCACTCACAGGACCTTCACAGCCTTTTGCCAAGAGAGATTATCCTGCACAGCCTCATGAAAACAACTTCTTCGCTACAATAAGGACAGTCAGCAAGGGAGAAAGACAGGCAGGCAGACTAATAGTGCATGGAAAATGCAGATGGAATCTTGAGCTGTTTGCAAAAATCATTACCTCATGCACTCCTCTGACCTCTCCCATTCCCCAGGCAGGGTGTTGCAGGTCCCTACCACGCAACACTGCAGCCTCTATTGTGGGTGAATAGTGGGGGGAATTGAGCAGAACAGGAGTGCCACAGTCTCTAAAAATCCCTGCTTTAGATACTGTGAGTGCAGTATTCTTCGAATACCATTTTACTTCAAAGCAGTATATCACGCTTTATATGCTGGGGTTGGGATTGACATAAAACTGGTCCCAGGATCATACAGATGTAAAATCCTCCAGGAAAAAAAACAGGTGCATGTGGTCATTTGGTGCAGAAGTGGGTCCGCAACCAGAAGTACTTTATCCGGGTCGAAACCTTCCTCTGGTTTGCTATTATTTGACTCTGCAATTACGCTCTGGCTTGTCTCTGCTGTAAAATTCTGCTGATTAAGAACAGACACAGAGTACTATCTTACACTTCTTTAAGTGTCACTACATATAGACAAGTTTTCTACAGGTCCTAAATTTATAAGCCAAACAATAAAGGTATACATCCTTTCAGGCAAGTACTTGTGGCTTCTTTTACCTTGTTTCATTTCTTATGTTGAATCTCTGTGGAAAAAGATCAGTGAAGAAAATATTTCTATGCAGATGTCTGTGGGAAGCTCTGGGTGTGTCCAGGGTTGGTGGAATGGTGGTGGTGCAGTTAACAAAGCAACTGCAGAGACTCAACTGTGCTCCAGCAAAGCCCTAGCCAGGCCGCCTCTCTAAAGCACACATAGCACTTGTGAGACACCGTTATCTGGTGGCTTGCTTTTCCATCTCATTTGCCATCCCATGTTCAGTAGGTCACAGGGGCTTAAATATCCAAGTGCTCAGCCAAGTGTTACTCCTGCCTGGCCCTGAGAGGCCCTGGGGTCAGTTGGACCAGTGGCCCTGCTCCATTCATTGTACCAGAGCTGGTGGCATTGCAGCATTCAGTACTCTCCAGTTTTTGTTGCCTATAATTTGGAATAATCATGGCCTGCTACAGCATGATTTTCTTTATCACTTGAAAAACTGAATTGTCCTTTTAAGTTGTATGTGTACGTCTGTGTTTCTTTGAGACAGTAAAAATGGAGATCATTGCACACGTACAATAAAACCCTCTTCATTAAAGAGACAGTATTTTCAAAATACTATTAGATAAGCATGAACAAAATACATGATTACTCTTGAACTCCAGTTATTTCAAGAGAGTAGCATGTTAATGATGATGATTCTCCTTTTTATTATCTTTCCACAAATACATGAAATGCCGTTGATGCATCTGCAAAGAGCAAGTTTTGATCCACTAGTAACATTCAGTTAACCATTAGAACAGGATTTGATGGAGACAGAATAGGAAGAGGTTAGTAATGAGTGAATTGTCTAACCAGAGAATAGAATATAAATCAATTTATTTGAATGCCCAGTCACAGCACTTGAATAGCGCCATCACAAACATCAGGTACTTGAGTGGATACTGACAGCCTTTACACAACTTGATAAAAGTGATATTTTGGTAAACAGTCTCCAATACCAAGCACATTTGTAAAACTGTAGATCACTGTTGGATCATTCATTAACAATTCACTGTTGGATCATTCATTAACAATTGAAGACAGTGCTAAAAATTGCTATAGTACTCAAGGCATGGAATGAAGCGACAACTCAAAGATCGCTTCGGTTTCAAAGAGCATGCTGTCCAACATTTAGACAATATACAAAGTAAATAGATGTGTAAGCGAGAGGGGAAGGTGTAGTACAAGATCATGCACAGTGTACCACTTTCAGATGGAATTACTACGCACAGACAAATGAAGTTTGTTTTCCCTAGTCTAATGTACTAGCAATCTTGGGTTAAAAATATTCACTTTGCTGCTTGAGTAGGGAAATTTAACAATACCAACCAAGCTTGGCGTGGCCAAAGCAGAACACGCAGCCATCTGCCCCATTCACCACAGACTGGATCACCTCAGCCACAGTCCCAGCACATACTTCAGCCTGTCATAGGTATTTAAAAAGGAAAAGAAGGGGAAAAAAAAAAAAGAAACAAAAGAAAACCATTAACAATAATGAAGAAAATCAATAGAGTATTTTCACTGGAAAATGTCTGTAATGTCATCAGTGCTCCAGATAGGATGTTGAAGGATCAAAAAGTCTAATCCTGCTTTTCTCATTCATGTGACCTATGCTGTTGATGAGAATGACATTACTCGTGTAAGCACATGAAGCAGGACTTTTGCTCTGTACAAAGTTTCATTTTGCTGAAGCATCAACATCCTTTATGGGGTTAAACAAAATACACGTACTGTAAGAGGATGTGGTTGGTTAGTTAGAACTGCCTATTTAGGGGACTTTAAAAATACATTTTTTATTAAAACCCAATCAAATACTGAGGAGCTTTTACAGGGTCTATTACTTGCCCAGTTACGGAGTGAGTTCAATTCCACTAGCAGGTGGGTAAATGTAAGCGGAACAAACAGCCTCTTTGGTATTAGCTAGGTGACATTTCTTAATTTTCTCTATATTGTTCTGAGTCTTCTTAGCTTTTTGCAGCAGTAGATTCCATCCTGAAGACTGTAGCAGTTTTTTAAGAAGTACAACACACAAATTTACCCTGGGCATTCTTAGATTTAAGGTAGATTTAAGGTTCAAGCAGGCTGAATGGTCTACAGTGCTTCTGCAGCAACTGCCTATCCATAGCGGGTGAAACTAAATCAGAATTTGCAGTTTAGGCTTTTATGTGAAGCACTTTGCATCTGATAACAAATCATGTAAATTCCCCTAGTTCATGGGTATTTCTAGACTATCTCTATAATAGTAAATAAAATGGGCCAAGAAAGGGACGGTTCACAGGCCAGCCCTTGAACTGCATCCAGGCATTAGTCTGGGAGGTGCTAGCTGCCTGGACCAGACCCAGGTCAGGGACTGACCTAATGACACGATCATACGACAGTGCTTTAGCTGGCCCTGTGGCCTAACTCTGTTTAGTTTATGAGTACAGAAACAGCCTTACTGTTGTCTAATTATACTTTGCAATGTTACTTTACTCCTCTACTGTCCTTCTCGTGGCATTTGGGTAACACAGATCATCAAACCAAAGAAGTCTAATAAAAAATAAGAAATCTGAATATATACACATGAATAAAGATTTGTGGACTAATATCCCCATCCCCGTATTGTAAACTGTACAACAGAATAGTGTATAAATAATCCCTGACTTCTTAATAAATAGAGGACTGCATTAGAGAACTGCAGTTCTGATCAGATCGCTGTACACATCAAATAATAAGATTTTATAATATATAATAACTTGTTGTAATAACTTGTAATAACTGAGGATTTGCCTACGAGTCACCATTTAGCACATTTATTGCACTTATAATTTTAGGAGCAATTATTTACAGTAAAGAATAAAGAAAGCACACAATTATCGAGATACAATTTAATAAACTGATTTCATTATTGATGACATTGGTGGACCAAATTCAGCCCTGGTCCAACTCCACTTAAAGTACTACTGTTGCAGCAGAAATTAATTTGGCCCTGGTGCATGCTATTGTTTAACTATTCTGATCATAAGTTGCCTACCTGTGATGCATCTTGGGGGAAAACTGCATCGAAAGCAAACATCTTGGGCGGAACCTGGTTGCCCCTTTTCTGGAAAGCATTCTGACCTCCACAGGCCAACGGGTCATACAGCGTGATTTGCTTCTTACGGGGGTCAACTTTTAAGAAAGAGCTGGACTCAGATGTGTCTCTGGCAAGTGTGGAAGAAATGCGCACCATGACTTTGACCTGTCAGCAAACACACAAAAAGACGATCACGTTTGATTAGTTTCTTGGATGCCCTAGACTGGTATGTTGAATGAACTTTCCAACTATGCTCGACCAAATCATACTCACTTGCTGTTACTAGTGTCTCACTGGAAGTCTGTGAAGACACAGGAATTATTATGGGCAGAATCTGGTCTAAAATACACAGTGAATAAAGCCAGAACTCATCTCCATCTACTTCAACAAGCAACTTGAGTATTCAGAATTATGAGGTACATCATGGTCTTTTAGTGTCAATGTTACTCAAGTACAACAATGAGGTATTACATCACCTGGTCTTACTCTCAATATAAATTGAAAATTAACTGAACCCCAGTGACCCAATTAAGAAAGCTGAAAGGTAATCTAGGCTGCTAAGCTATCAGAACTGCTGCAGTTTCTACGAAGCAGTCTGATCAATAAAGGCACATAAAAACAAGATCTGCGATTTACACCTTTCCGATTCTAATCCAAATGCAAAAAGATGAAGTGCTCAGTTCTAAGTGTCACCATCAAAGTGCTGTGAAAAGAGCCCTGGTTTAGTGGCCAGATTTTGAAATGATCATCAAGGGAGCAGAATGTAATAAGCGATCAAAGATTTGTTAAAACACGTTAGCTCACAACTCATTAAATGGCTACAGAATAAGATGTTATTCCTAAGACAAAAATACATCTTCATGGATTTAATGAGGTTGCACTGCATCCTTAGCCCAGTCGGTAAGCAATTTAGATGTAAGTAAAACTGATGACAATCGGTCTGGCTTTGGTTCTCCCCATAAATTCACCACCTGCAGACACATGAGTTCCTGAACTTTACAGGGCAAACATCCCCTCTCTGCCAGCTCTAGCCACACCTGCACGCACTTTGTCCCACAGCAGACTGACACTCACACCAACCAGACAGAACTTTCCTCTTAATGCTCCTTAATTGTATGTCGCTTGTATCAAACCCACCTACGGTTGGCATGCAAGTGACCACAAAGGGTCACCTCAGCACAGGGTGGGAGCCCATCTGCTGTTGGAAGAGCAAATGCCCTGGGAAGAGGTTGTAGCCTTAAAAGTTAGAGAAGGCTGCAGTTCCTGTCGGCCTCACTGAGACTGATGCTCTTTGTATCTCATCTCACGCTGGCCTAGGCTCATCCCACATGGAAATAAATCAGCTGCTTTGAGAGGTAAAATCTGGGCAAATTCATTTTTGACACAACTCCTTTGAATACAGTGGAATGAGACCAGAGATTAATTGGGATTATTCACTATTTTTGTGGTGTCTTCTCTATATGTCTGCAAGTCAAAGTGGTAATTTGACTGCACATACTTTAACCTCAGAAAACAAGTTGTCATTAGATGGTGAAATGGTCACAAACCTGTGCACGTGATTTCAGTTTTACACAATTAGTTGAGGGAAAGAGGAAGAATACTGCTTGGGTGTGAATGAGGTCTCTTTTCAACTCCTCATCAGAGCTGCTTCCGAAACCTAACCTCTAACTGAAAAAAGCCACTTCCAATCTTTTGCCAAACGCATTCTTCTAAACCCAACCCTAAGCAGAGCTGATTTCTACTGAGGACGAAGGCAGCCAACACCCCCGGTCAGTCCACACGAACTGGGCAAGGTCTGGATGTTTATTCCAGCCCTAGCTCTCCTGGCAGCTCAGAAGGGAGGCACTAGTTGAGTTAGCAGGGAAGGGAGGGAATGCAACACTGTGAATCCTAGAGGAGCGAGAAAATAAAGAACAATATCAGTCTTGATCTGTTTTCCTTTTTTTTGAACTTCAGATGCCTTTGGCTTTTTCTACCGTGTCCCACGTTTTTAAACAGATGCCAATATGAAGAGCATTAGACTGATCTGCTGGAAACCAAAATAAATGCTATTCTTCATCTACTTTAAATAAAATACTTGCTCTGCTTTAGAAAGCTATTTCCCTGTAAGTTTATATGTATTTTTGGCTGCTATGAATCCATGTCCTCCAGATCCTTGATCCTTGTGTGCAAAGGAGAGTTAACTGAATACCCTGGGGCTGTTTCTTTAGGTTTTGGAGAATGGACAGTGCATGAAATTGAACAACCCTTCATATACAGACAGTCTAAGAGTTCTTTCTGGCCTCAGACTGCACGGGCATTCAGTTTTAACTTCAGCTACACCAGTTTTGTGACAGTATAATATCACTGGCTTGGGTCCTGATTTAAACCTGTTCACACAAAATCAGATTAATACCTGTCACTTCTTACTGAAGTAATACTGCAAATTCTCCTGACTTCCAACAGCTACAGTGATAGAAGCTGAGGCATCAGGTTTCTCTTTCCCCGGAGTAAAAGACCAATTTAACTGAAATCCTAAAAATTTACTAGCATCAGATAAACTGAATGAACCACTATAAAAAAAGAGCTCAACTCAGAAGTCCCAGGAGTTGTCTGACAGCATACATTTTCTGACCATTTGGCTCCTCAACTCTGGCAAATACAGACATTTCTCAAGAAAAATACTGCTATTGCCATGAACCTTTGTATTTCCTGTGCACTGGGGATTTTTGTTTTGAGACTTAATGGTTCATAGGTTCATAGAATCACAGAATCACTTAGGTTGCAAAAGACTCATAAGATCTTAGAGTCTAACTGTTAACCTAACACTAACCTAGTCCGCTGCTAAACCATGTCCCTAAGTGCCACATCTACATAGAATCACAGAATCATTTAGGTTGGAAAAGACCATGTTCATGTGTGTTAGGGCAGAGGAATATCATATTGATTACATATAAGTATCCTGATAGCGGGACCACTTCTTACTCTAAAGCTAGTTTGTTGGCAGCTGGCATGAAGATGTCTGTGCACCTTGGCACTGCTTATCATGGGTAATTCCTCTCACCTCCATGTAGACCAGCCTGCAGGAGCTGTCTCCATCCGAGCCAGCTGTCTGACTCCTTTGTAGACAACAGAGAGAAACAGGCACTTAATTCAAAGGGTCTGTTTTATAGATCAGCCTTCCAAATAAGATGAGTTGCACTCCACAAATGCTGCTTGCTTTCTCTGTACCACCATAGGTATATATGATTACCTGAGATATAGGTGCCTGCATTGTAGGCTGTCTAAAGTTATTCTTTTTACTGTAAGCATAATAAAAATGCTTCTCCTGGGCAGCACAGCCCCTGGCCCAAATTCGGTAGCACACACAAATCTGTGTGACGTTCTTCAGCAAAAGTCACATGCTAGCAAAAATAAAGATGGGCGCATAAGTGTTACGGACACTGAACACAAGTAGTAGCAATAGATTATTTGAACTCATCTGGTAATTTGTAGACCACAGAGTATTCTTCCAGGCCAGTTTCGCACCAGTGTAACTCTTTCAAATTACTCCTGATTTACATTACATTAATTGAGAAGACAATTAGATCCTGCCTGTGCAAAATACATGTCCACTACATGCCATGGGAGCTGTGACTATAGCAAAAGCCCAACAAGCAGGCAAGAGACACGCAAACTTCAGTCCTGAGAAACGCATATTGGGATTCAGAACTGCATACATAACTGAGGCACAACAAGCTAGGCAGACCAAAACAGATTTTAAAACATCTGAGCTAGATGTATCTTCTGAGGAGACAGGCAGGCTTGCGGTCTGCGAATCAGGCTGAGATTGGGGAGCTAGGACCCCTCCTAACAGCTGTGCCTCAGATGCTGTACGACTGTGAACTAGCGATGCAATCTCTGTTTCACACTCCCCACCTGTACAACGGGCTGAGTCGCAGCTTACTCCACTGCCAGGCATACTGATACATTCAGTCATTACCGGGCCTCAAAGGACTGGCAGTTGCCATTAGGGAGGCACTCCGTTATTAAACACTATTAAGCATGTAACCTAAACCCAAGGAGTCATGCAAAGCATTTCCCAATAGTGGTTATGACAAGAGTAAATCAACTAAGCTACAGCAGTAGAAACGATGGGAGACGCCGGCCTCCTGCTCTGCCGTTCCACAGTCCTTCATGCAATTTATAGCTGGGGGTAGGGGGGGAGGCTCGGAGTCCGTGCTGGCCCCTGCAATCCACGCCACGGGGGAGGCAGCGCGAGGACGAGCGAACGTAACTCAGCCAGCTATGGGGACAGCACAGGAACTTAATGGACTTAAAAGACTTCAGTTCAATTTAAGGAACAGACAAGTTGAAGATCACAGCACTGCTCCAGGGAAGGCAGAAATACAGTACAGTTAATTTGAAACTAACTGAACAGTGAAGTTTAAGAACTCTAATACTTTATGCTTGCAATTTATATTTAAATAAACTGTAAATTGAACTTCTCCTTAAAAAGAAGCAAGCAGGTTTTCTGCTTCACTTCCTATGTGTCATTACTCCTTTAGTCCAATGCTACAGTTTCCCACTAATCTCCTGTAATTGAAGGGTTTAAGAGATACCACTTGCGATTAATGGGACCGCTCAGTCTGCCAGAAATCCTTATTTGAATCCCAGTGATCGGGTTCTTGGCAGCGCCCAGCCTTAGACGCACCTCTGACTGTTTCTACGGGGAAACATAAAAGCAGCCCCGAGACATGCGCTGCTGGTGAAACAAACAACCTGGGCCTAATTTTGATCTAATTTTACACTCATGCAAATCTGGCTGAACTCAGCAAGAACTACCCTAGCTTAGAGTGGAGAGAGAGAATAAAAGAAAAGGTCACTTGCTATGCATTATTATTGCGCCTTTTCTAGGATATAACTTCACCTCCTAATTCTGCTCATGCTGGAAACATTTTTTGATGTGTTCTCTGAGTTCACAGGATTTCATTTGACAACTGTTCAGTCCAACAGGACGCCCCTTTACTTCTCTGGATTTCAGTTCCTGCCTACAAAGATTTGTTCTGTTCTTGAACGCGTTCTACAGTCACTGAATTCCACAATATTACTCCTGACATGCAATGCCACAAATGAAAGCAGAATCAGAGCTGTACTGTTTTGGTTTCCTCAACAGGGTTTCTCTGTATTTTTGTATATGTATTTATTTTACATGTGTGTGTGTGTTTGTACTTAAATTATAGACACTATTTTTTTAAAAAAGCATACACGTTTTCTGAATATGTATAAAAATTTAATATATATACATTTTTCATAATTTTCTCTCTAAATGGCACTTATTGGCACTGAAGAGTTCCTTCACAGGTACCATTCAGTAACATCAAGGGAAGATATAGGGGAATTGCTATAACATCACTATGCTTCTGTACTGTAAAAACAAGCACAGACCTTTTAATCAGCTCTATCACAATTTCAGCTGCCTGAACCATGTTCCTTTGCCTTCTCCTTTTTTATCTACTGTATCCCTATATACACATCAACTATTTCTTAAAGAAGGAATTCGCTAATTGCAGGATTTTCCCCAGCTAAACTCAATTTGTGACCTACCATGGACCTTTTGTTATGTTCTTACTCTGCGGAGAAGGACAAAGGTTCAGCACGCTCTGCAAAGTAGAACTGGTGCCATAAGACAGAAAAAAACCCCTAGAGTCCAGCCACAGCCACTGACCCTCACATGTCTCCTGTGGCTGCAGGGGTCTGTCCGGAGGACCGGCCGTGAAATGAGCACGAAGGTGGGAGAGGTAATCTGTGTCAAAGCTGTATCAAACACAAATAACTACAAACTGAGGCTGGAGTGAGGCAACACAAGCAATCGGAGACTGACACCGGGGATATTATTGCTTCCTTCTACTCTGGCCTATAAGATTTTGTTTGGGGTTCATTTATCTAATTACTGCAGGGACAGGGCTAGACAGCTGTTGCTTTGGGCACTGTGCTTGCCTTTATGAGCTGGTTTTGTCATCAATCATTGGAGCAGCTTCTGCTGGACGTGTGCGGGGTAGTGGTGGGAGGCGGGAGCTGCGGTGCAGTCACGAGTGAGACAGGCCAGCTGGGGCTATTGCGCTGTATTAGCACTCCATCAATGTAATGGCAATCACTGGCTGCAGGAACAGCCTTATTGGAGGTTAATGAAGAGTGGGGTTTGTAATTTCTCACGGTTACAGTTGTAAATAATGGTGGCAGGCATGCATTTTTGCCGTAGCCAGCCACAAAATACTACAGCATGAGAAAATCTATAACATCTCAAACGCTTATGAACACACATGCTTTTGCATGACGGATGTAAAGCTAGAAGCCTTTCTATAGTGCCCAGAGAACATCGAAACAGTCTGCTAAGCATTTCAAACAATCTTTCTTACAGCTCATGAGACAGCTGATCATGCTAACATGAAATCTAGGAGGTCTAGATAAACAGACTTGAGCCAGAATGAGACAAATACAGACTTGTATGAGTGGACCTTGCTTTAATGGAAATCTCCTGGTCACATTTGGGAAAAAAAAACCCAAACTTGGGTAAATTATGCCAGTGTAAGCGGGTCAGGAAGCATGTGTAAACAGGCCTCATTGTCCTCTTTCTGTTTGCACAAAGGTAACTCTTGTAGGCTTCAGTGCTTCACTTTAGCACAAATTAGAAGACTCTCAGGCCTGATCGCTCTTGTTCTTTGTGGAAATGGCTGTTACTGCTACTGCTGCCTTGGAAAAGCATTGAAAACAACTGAAAAAACAACACCATTACTGCTTACAGGTCTCCTCTTTTTTACAACTGTCCCTCTGTTTCTTTCTTGTGTAACTGCTAAAACTTTACCAGCTCATCAACCCCATCCTGTACAGCAGTTAAACTAATTTGCACTTGTAGCAATAATGGGAAGTAGTATAAGTGTACTGTCCCCAAGCACTGATCGTATTATTCGAAAAACTTGCCCTTATCAGGATTGTACCCTTTTTCAGTTGGATGATGTAACTTTATTAATAAATTCAGTGAAATCTTATGTGAAATATGCTCAGGTCACAGGGCACAGCTCAGTGACCTCTTGTTTTGTTTGCGTCAGCAGTAGCTTTGAGTTTTGTCACTGTAGTTTGGCACCGTCGAAAGACAGTGCTGAGCACCGACACTGTCTGAAACCAGCACGTACATCAGCCCAGCCACTCAGCTGCCGCATTGCTACTTCAGCATTTACTAGATTAACACAGAGCACTGCAACTTTCTTCTGCTCTTTAAAAAAACAAAAGACATGAGGATCACCCTGTCATGGAAACAATCTTTCCCTAAGCTTCCCCACGTGCAACAAACACTGTGTGTTCTGGTTTTCCTTTTGCTTCCTTCTGATCAATTTGAGGGAAGTCTGCATTTCAGACCTGCGTAGCTGGGGCAGTCTGCATGTTGCCTCAAGCAGGGAGAGGATTTTTCCCAGCTTCTGACACTCTCCACATACCTGCGCATGCATCCACAGAAGCGTACCTGCATTTACGATGGGGCCAACAACAGCCTAACTCAGCCCATGTGTGGGAATAAAATTTCAGCTTTTTTTGGGGGGGGGGGGAGAATATCTTGAAACATGACTGTTAGTGGCACTTTCTTAAGAACTGAACAAACCAAAACAGCCTTGAACAAACCAAAACAGCCTTCAACAATCCCAGCATGAACAACATGGGATCAGCTGGCAAATCTTGTCCTCCCTGTGGTGGATCTGCAGATATGTAAGCATGCACCTACTGGTACAGTCAGCAGATGCCTTACTTAAGCCTCTAACACACTGCTGCAAAAATTTCCTCTGCTTCTCTCACTCCAAGAAGAATTTATTTTTCTGAGCTGAGTGGCAAGTACAGTTGGCTGCCACAAATTTCAAGATCTCATTTCCTTGGCGTCAGATTTCTTTACGTTTCAAAATCAGATATTTTGCTTCACTTCAGTGACCTTTTAGAGCAGAGAGTTTCCCCCTTCCTTTTTTTTTACTTAATACAACTTCTTCAAAAGGGTCTTTAGATAGAAAATATTTATCTGATAAATTAAACAAGGCAAAAATTGTTCCCTGACACAAAATGGCAAGTATCCTTCCTTGTAATTCTCATCCTCTGCTATGGCATGGCCATATCCAGTGGTCTACCAAGATGGTCCCTTGCCCATGCTAATTTAAAAACCATGCCTCGAATTGTTTGGGAGAGCAGCCTAGTGGTCCAACACCATGCCAGGGACCTTGTTAACAATGCAGGAGTATGGACGATTGAGTGCCATTGCCCAGGAACATTTCCTGCTCCTGTTTAATTTACTTTATAGTCTTTACTGGTTTTAGGTGGGATAGTTAATTTCTTCAGAGTAGCTTCTATGGTGCTATGTTTTCGATTTGTGATGAGAACAGCGCTGATGACACAGGGATGTTTTAGTTACTGCTGAGCAGGGCTTACACAGCATCGAGGCCTTTTCTGCTCCTCACCCCACCCCACCAGCGAGGAGGCTGGGGGTGCACAAGGAGTCGGGAGAGGACACAGCTGGGACAGCTGACTCCAACTGACCCAAGGGATATGCCATACCGTATGACATTGTGCTCAGTAATAAAAGCTGAGGGAAGAACGAGGCGGGGGGGGGGAACATTCAGAGTT
>JAVKLA010000049.1:4857355-4871087 GCA_034782735.1 Sagittarius serpentarius
CTCAGGACCTGCGGATATATGTACATCAGGTCCCATGGACCTGTGCACCTTCAGGTTCCTTAAATGGTCTTCTCCTACGGTGGGTGGTTCTTCATTCTCCCAGTCCCAGAAGTCAAGACCATGCAAACTGCATCTAAAGGTTCACCTAACTCTATAATATCCCATCTCCAACAGTGACCCAACAGTCCGCCCTGTGAGCTTCCCACTGCGATGGGCTGTACTGGCGTCCCACTGGTCCCCTCCCAGCTGCACTTTGGCAATACCCGCATGGCGCACATGCCACTTGCATCCTACCAAGACACAAACCGGGGGGAACTTAGACTATCAGGAGAGAGTCACAGGCTCCGATGAGGCAACTTGTAGTCTGAATCGAATCTACAGCCCATCGGGGACGTTATTGGGCTTGGACACGTTCATAGAGCCATTTGTGGGATGTTGTCACTCCTTTCGAGGGTGGGGAGAGGAGTGCCCTGGAAAGGTCTCCCCTGGGTATATATAGTACATGAAGCTGCCTCTCCCAGCTCCTCTAGAACCTGTTGCTGAGGATCTGGTTGCAGATTTATTTTTATTTTTATTTTTTATGCCTTCTCCAGTCCTAAAATTCAATTGCTTTCTGACCAGTAGTGAACATCGTGTTGGGATTTTCAGAAGCCTCTAGAAGGCACTACAACCTGACTCTTACCCCTAAAGGAAAGTAAATCCAAGGAAGTCATATGTCTGAGCAAATTTGTTCCTAAAAGCTCGGCATCAGCAAACACAGCCTCTGGTGGTACAAGGATGTTTTTTCTTACTTGGAAAAATTCAAAGATGTATTAGCTAAGACTACGTTGCTGGTGCAAGTGATCTCTGTCTTGTACTCTATGGTATTGGTCCTGGGCATGCATCTGACTCCAGGTACAGTGCAGCTCATCTCCACTGCATCCTCTGTTCCCATGGAAAGAAATCCAAGTACACAGGCAAGGAGGATGGTACGGTATGCTTAGCGCTGATCCTGGTTGGTCTGATCACAGAACCAAGATATCAGGACTGTAATGCTTTCCTGTGGTTTTTTACTGAACATAACTAGCTAAATAACATAAGCGAAATTATACCAAATCAGAGAGGCAGACAAACAAAAAAAGACAAAGACGACTAAACAGGAGCCCCGAGAGAACTAAATGGAAACAGTACTTTTGACAAATGAAACTTGCCTCGTGTCACAGGGAGCCACTAACTTCTTTTACCCTCACCTGTAGTATACAGCATAACACTGCTACTGACCCTCTTCCTTGATGAATGCGACTCTATAGCAATGAGAAACAGCCAACAAAGTGCCTATCTGCCTAGTGATCCCTACCACTAACGATTTCATCCACTGCTTGCTGCCTTGTTAAACGCTGCAATAAATGATAGCCGTGTTTGCAAACAGACCAGGTAACTAACCACTTGCCCTAGAACGAATATCCAGTGCTTGTTAGTAGTCTTTGTACATGCCCTCATCTGTAATTCTGCAATCTTAATTCAGGCAAAATTCCCATCGCCTTCAACCTCAACTGCCATTTCCTGACTTTTGAGCACTTAACCATGCAACCTTAACATTCCTTTAACGTTGCTGTTCGTCAACAGAATAATTCATTATGTTGTGTGTAGCTTAGGGACTCTGTAATTCTTCTAGCAAGTAGCAGCCTTTAATGAATGGCACCTGATCAATAATGCAGAAATCAACATCTGAGAATAAATAAAAAGCCATTTTCATGAGGGGTGTCTGTAGGAAATGTCAAAACCATTTATCAAGGGTCCAGGCTGATAGCCTGCAGCTGCTGTCCACAAGAACTATAAAAACGAACTTTGTTTAGACCTGCAAATACGGTTTTTGTATTGGGTATAATTAGCTTTTTCCATGACCAAAACACAAAATAAGGACTTCTCGAATATGAATGCAACGCGCATTACCAGAGCCTTTTTAAAGTAAAACTGCCATAATAGTACTTTGTCCCTAAGCTGCTAGTTATAGAGGATTCTTTTATCTTGGTTTCCAGGTGCACCTTTAAAACAATCCTCACTGCAACTCTAGACAGGCTGAGCTGCTTAATACAAATACAAAAATGAGGTTTCAAAACCTCAGTTTAACAAGGCAATTGGACAAACGTTACAAACCAAGACAATGGTAAGCACTTTACCTCTTCCTGGCATCTGGGTGAAGTATGTATTAAAGGACCAGGTAGTTTTAACTGTTTTGGAAAGCTTTTACGTTTCTTAATAAATGATCTAACAGAGAAGCACAGGGCAAGTCCAGTTCCTTTGCTGTTAATTTGCATCCAGTGGTAGAGTAGCAACAGTTAAGGGCTCTAATCACCATTGACAAATATAGGCAAGATGAAAACAGAAGTTTAATGAAGTTTGCTTTAGTCCTGCATGGCTTTAAAAACTTCATTTTAAGTGCCAAAGTGAGTCCTCCTTGTCAAATCCTAAGTCTAGAGTGATCAGTTTTCTAGGCAGGTTATTTAAACAGCTAAGGATAATCTCATTCTGGACTCTACATATGCGAGCAAGGCTCCTTCCATTGCACCTGTCACCAGGATGGGGACTGCATCAGCCATGCAAGCTTACTTTCTAAAGCTCAAGCTCTTGATCACTTAGGAGCTGCTCAAGAAGGCTTCACCTTTAGCTAGCCTGAACTACACTGACAATTTGATTTCTCTCTTTTCACATGCAGGCAGGCAGAGTGATCTGGTGGTGGATAAGGACAAGTGGAAGACCTTGATGAGGCTGGGCAGGCAACAATTCTACGGCTTCATCCTCTCTTTCTCAGAGGTGGGTGACAGAGCTGACTGCTTCATCTCCTCTAAGATCTTACAATTTCCACTTTGGTCGCAATGATGTCACCGTGAGTCAACAATGAGATCCAGCATTCTCAGAACTGGGATTACTCAGCAAAGGCCTTGGTGCCTTTAATGAGTAACAGTTCCTGCGGAGACACTGCATCTCTGCTGACAGTACTGGAGATACACTAGCTATTACACCAATGAATCTGTTTCTAAATCCATCTCTTTAAACAGTGCTTTTCCAGCCACTGTGAAAATTTCTATGGTCACACTGCTATTTGTCATTGGTGGGACTGCATGCCAGACAACGGCTATGAAAGTAGCAGTCAGTGCACAGGTTTCACAAATGATTGAAGCAACTAGCTTCTCTTGAGCAATAAAGGGATCTTTCATTTTAAGATAATTCATCCTCCATGCTTGTCACTACTGTAGCTTACTATCAGGGAAGAAA
This sequence comes from Sagittarius serpentarius, assembly GCA_034782735.1. Taxonomy (NCBI): domain Eukaryota; kingdom Metazoa; phylum Chordata; class Aves; order Accipitriformes; family Sagittariidae; genus Sagittarius; species Sagittarius serpentarius. Next base: position 4,860,611 of record JAVKLA010000049.1, read on the forward strand.
TGATCTTTGATGCCTTGTACATTTTTGTCGCTCATCGCAAAACAGAGAGATTAATGAAGAAAAAAAAGGGGGGAGGGGCTGAGGGTTTGGTTTTTTTTAAGAAGCATCTTCCGACAGTAGATCAGAGCATAGGCAGAACAAATAAGTAATGTAAAATATACCAGAAAGATAGAAGGGAGAAGATACCACAACAAATAACACTTACAGACTGATTTTTAATGTGCAGCACAGAACGAAGCCTGATAAAATATTCAAACTTCAAATCAAAATGTGATCCTAAATCAGCACTGTGTGGCAGGGAGGGAGACAGCTCTACTGCCTTTCTGTCTGGTGAAGGATGGTTTTATACCACAAAACCTGAAAAAGGTATGTCTTTAAGTAAGTGGGACTGCTTGAGTACAGACTGATCATATACATCACTACGAAAAGTGAGAAGCACAGAAAGTGAGTGTGGTCAGGGTTGGGCCAGAATCCAAATGAGATTCATGCCAACCACAACAATATTCAGGTTTTCACTAGTGGAGCCAAAGCCCTAACTTGGATCAACTCGGTTTTTCCTCACTTCTTTCCTTCCAAATAGTTCCTGGAATTGACAGTACCACATTTAGACAGAATGGACCACAAATCTGGCTGGCTGGGAAGCCTCAGGTACAGTCACAGGCATTATGGCAACTCTTACGGTGAAAAATTAACAATGTGAGGTTTTAATTGCACTTCTAAAGCTGCCTTTATCATTTGTTGTCCAGTACTATAGCTGTGCATTAGCCCTTCATTTTTTTAAGGACTGCCCTCACAGCAACACTCAACTGTGAGTGCTGCAAACCATGCAGCTCTGTGCTTATCTCTTTAATAGCCAAGTATCTTTCATTCTTACATGGTATTTTTGCTACACAAACTAAAAATTGGGATATAGATCTTACTTTGGACAGTGTGCATCTCGGCTTTGGGTATACTTACATCTGGGTTTTGATTCAGATTATTCAATAACATAACGCCTAATAAATGGTAGTATGTCATGGTTCACACACACCTTTGTCTATACCACTGCTCTTACTGTATTTCTGTTAAATGCTGCACATCTTGCCTGACTCCGTGTGAATGCGCATTAGCTAATATTCAATACAAGTTTTGGTAAGGTGAATATTGCATATGAACTCACCAAAGTAAAGGATATTCATTCTGTCATTCATTTCTACCAATTTGTGTAGATGTTGCCAGAAATGTGGTCTCTGTCAAGATGCTTCAGGACATATCCCATTCTTTATGCAATGACAAGATAGAACAGGGTACATTTTCAATGGAGTGACTATCTCTGGATGTCCTCGGATAGTGTGAGATTCAGTAAACCTCTTAATATTATTTTAATTAAGCCGTTACAGTCCATCATGTCAAAACATAAAAATACAGATTATATAAAACTGCATTAGGGGACCTTACAAAGCCCTGATTAATGGCCTGATAGGTTGTAAAATGAATCCAAACTGTAAATTTATACCGAGGGCTTTTCTAAAATGTGAATTATTGACTTGACAGATCATAATAACTCTTTCCAAACTATTCTGGTCTATGGTTCAAATCTCTTCTGTATAGCTCACTGACATGCACAGTAAGTCTAATTTACTATGTCTCTTGCTGCATGAACATCCATAGGCTGCAACATCCTCTGAAATGTATTCTGAAATTTTGCAAGTGACCAGATGGACAAAGGCACTAGGAAGAAAATGTCATTAATCTATAACAACTTCCAGATAAGAGTAACTTAGAATCCCTCCTACTAGCTCATCTGGCAGAAAAGTTTCTACCATTAATGAGGTATACCCATGCCTGAATATGTTACGTGGGGTCTGCTTTATGCATCAGCTACCTTGGCTCTCCAGTGATTTCCATTAGAAAAAGGTGGTTTATTTGCTGTTTCAGGATGCCGTTATTTTCTGTAGCCTTGACGCAGGAGAGGTATTTCTAATACCTAGCAGATTATATCTAGACTGCTATATTAACATGAGCCTCAAAAACCACTTGAACCCCAAACTTCTTATCTGGGTATATTTTAATCACCCTTAATTACCTCTGAAGGCTGGAGCAAACCTCAGTTCATCAGATAGGAAATCTCAGACACTGTAGGTGAGGAAGGCGTTCTGGATCCTATGGAGCTCAGCCCCCATAGACCATGCAGATGCAACTGGATCAAGCCACTCAGTTCTGGCAGCTGACACTCACTGTTGCAAGTATCTACAAAAGGCATTAAAACGTAGTCCCCTGTCTCCCAAAAGGGCAGGGATGAACTCAAAGCCTGTCCTGCCAAACCTCTGGAATGCGACATTTATTTCCCTGAAGTTAAAATTCAAAACTCAGATCAGCCAGCATATTTTGCAAAATGCCTTCTTCTTCCCTTGGTTAAAGAAGGACTCTCACTTAAAGGTATCTAAATTGAAAATTTGTATCTTGTTGCAACATATATGGTTGAAGCTCTTTTGGTTACAAGAAATCACAAATACATTTTAACTTCACAACTTTCAATTAAATCTTTAAAGATCCAACACTCGGAATTTCTATTTTGTCAGGACAGAAACACTGATATTTCAAATATGATTTTGTTTTGAATAGAAACAAAAATCCACGACTGAAATTTTCCGAGAAATGCTGAAATTTTTTTTTATTAATTTAAAAAGTCTGTGTTGGTAAAACAAAGTATTTTCTTCTCACTGACTTTAAAAATACTCTGAAAATTAGTTTATATGATGCATTATATAAACAAAAAGTAATTTTGAAATGAAAATACTCCATACCTATAGAGTACTGTCAAACCAAATCTGGTTTTTAGGGGAAAAAAAAACCCCACACAAACAAAAACCCAAGCAAACAAAAAAACAATCAAGCAAAAACTGACTGAAAAATTTTCAGCTATTTTTAGCTCAATCACTAGTTCAACTTCCGATCAATTCCATCAGTTTTTAAATAATTTGAGTAGATCAATATTGGGAACTAGCATAACCTGACAGCGAGTGACTATCCTGAAATATAGCTACTGATACAAAAAATGAAATTAGATAATTAAGTTATTGCTTTCCTACTAACTGGGCATGTATTAAACACTTAAGTACTGAAAGAGTTAAGAAAATCCCAGTAGAAAAAAATAATTATTTTTTAAACCCTTTACATTAAACTCTATAAAATTGAGGAAAATAAGACTAAGCAAATTGATATCTATAAAGAGTACTAATCACAGAATCATATTATCTTTTTGAAGTAGTGTAACATGTATTTTGTAGAGCTAATTTACACCTCGTGACTCTCTCTAGAGATGCACACTCACAGCAAGGTCTGCATACATTCACCACATTTACCCATTAATAAAACCAATTCATTATCTTAATATGAAACAAGATGAGTTAAAAAAAAAAAGGATATCCCTAAAATCCAGCCTGAAATCCAACACATTTTTGTGCAGAAAACTTTGAAGTTTCTGTAGGCATACATGGCATACTATCCTGAATCTACGTTTTCCAGAGAGTGCGCAAAGGAAAAGCAGGAATCCTTCTCATGTATAAACCTAGAAAAGCATGTAAAAATCTGTATCATAAACCCTTTGCAAATAGTTCTTGCGTAAGAATAAAAACACAGAGGAGGAGGAGACAAAACTGCTTTAAAGAAAAATGATGTGTAGATATGTAAAATGTTTTTAAAGTCCTTGTCAATATTCACGCACAGACAAGCCAAAATACACGAGATGAAATCCTGGCTCACTGACTTTATCCATGAACTGTCTTTCAGACAGATTAGCTAATCATAGGACCTCGACTTGTTTAAGTCAATTCAACTCTGGAAGATTAACGAGAACTTTTCAGGCTGGAAGGAAAAGGTTTCACTAGAAGGAATGAACAAAAGTAATAAAGGGAGATCATGGTCAGAGTAACCCCCAAAAGTGGGTCCTTCACAACAGATGAAACTATTAAGAACAATAGTCAAACTCTTTGGAAGGAGGAGCCTATCTGGGGATCAGGGGTTGAACTTAGCCTTCGAGACTCCTCCACCTATCCACAACCCTTTTCCTCAGAAGAGAAAGAGAAGGGCTAGCTGGGGATCACCATTGCCCAAGGGCTAAATATCCCCCCCAGGGCTTGAACACAGCCAATTACTTTAACCCTGCTGATGCCATTGCTGAAGAGAAGGAAGAAAGCCTACGCACAGCCAAACACTTGAAACACTTTCTGCATCAGTATGGCCACTAATATAATTCCCCCAAATGGGACATCATCCCTATGTTGAGGTTCAGCTACCCTCCGTACATTGGGAAATTTGCTGATGAAATACTGGGGACTATAGTAAGGGAAAGGTTTATAAAAGACAGGAAGATTAAGCTGGCTTTTCTAGTTCTACATCTAATGATAAATGCTTACATTAAAAAGTCACTTTGAATTCTCAAGCAGGGAAAGTAACTCTAGGGATTATAATACCAAGCATTTCCCTTCAATATGCAGTACTCACTACTACCTAAGGCTATTAAGGTAAACACTGTAACTGGATTATTTACTTTTTTTTAGTGTCTGGATGATGGTGTGACCTTAACGGGATTTGTTCTGCAGTTATGGTCCCAAGGGGATGCTTCGAATAGTCAAACCTACCACAGCGTGTCACCTAATTGTCCACACGCGGTTAGGAAAGAATCCCTCTCCTTTTCCCCAGCCAATGCTGCTGCACAGTTTGCAACTTAGTTTAAGATGTCCTTTAAATCACCAAGCAATGGTCTTTGATAGAGGCAGCAGGAGAATGGACTGTATAGACCACTGACCTAATCTTTGCCAAATACACATAGGCATATTCATGAGTCTGCATGGATCTATTTGATGTGCTTGCATCTCCACCTGTGCTCAATGCCTTCAAGAGCAGGATTTCTCCTCCTTCCCTCCATTCCATTATACATTGATATACAACTCAGTTCTCTGGGCCTTACTATAGTAACTCATTAGGTACATACTATTAATTACTTTGCAAGATACTCTAGTACCTTGAGGAGAAAAGATCAACTCTGTGCCCTCAGCATGTGACAATCGATGAATCCAACACTTTATCATCTAAATATTACTCTCTCCTGATAAACTCCACGGACTTAATTGTTTTATAAGTAAGGCATTGCTCAATATAGCCTCAAATTTCAAAATTACTCCTTAAATTACTGAGAGAGTAAATGTTAAGTAGTCCCAGAACTTGCAGGATCTCACCTTCCTTACAGTATCATTCAGGCACACAGGGAAGGCATAAAGGTGCAGAACTGTAACTGCCTGGAACAAATGGCACTGTGGAAGTATCCAAACAAGCACCAAAAATGCTTCATGGGGTTGGTGGTATTTCTATTCATCCACCACAGACACAGTCTGAACAATTTTCTTGCAGGTCTCTATCAGCACTCTTCATTTCTCACCTCAAAAAGCTCTACTGCTATTCCAGTCCTAAGCCTTTTCTGGCCAGAGATGGAAACCTGCCAAAACACGCAGGAGTACCGTGAATGAGGTGTGCTAAAGAGTCCTCTGGGCTACAAACTCATTTTTACACAAGGTCTGAGCAAGGGTGTGAACCCAGATGTCTAGAGATAGACTATTGCATTAACCTACCGTGCCATTTGTCTGCGTTCATAACAAACTCACGCTGTATTTCATGGACAAAGCTGCACTTCTCTTGAGCCGCACAGTGACAAAAGAAGTGCTATAATATTAATGTGTAGTGTAAAAAAAACGTTCCATGTAGAGCCATCTTTTGCCCTGACAGAAGATGCATACTTTTCCACTGACACCGCAGGGAACAGTCATCAGATGTCAAGGGGGATTTTTCAAAAGCCTTCAGAGACCTAATTAGGCTGCCATTGAAGCCAGTGATAAAATTCCTGTTGCCTTTAGAGGAATAGGAACAGAGGTGGGCCCTTGCTGTGTTCTGCCAAAGTTTCTTCTCTCCCACCCATGTGTTATGCCACAGCTCAGACTCTTTCCTCCGGTCATTTGGACCTGGTCCATAACCTGGTCCTGTATGTCATCTGTTTTTCCAGCCTGATTTAGAAGATCACTGGAACAACACTGAACAAACTGATGGCAAAGATAAAAACAACAACAACTGCCACTAAAGATCAATTTTTCAGTGCATGATGGAAGAGAAATCTGTCTCATCTGAGAGCTGTACAGATTTTTAAAATACTGCTCTAAAATATATGGAGATTGTTGGCTGAGTATTCCTAGTTATTCTCTTATTGTGACCAACCGATAAATATATTTATCCAGTGGATTCATTGCCATGAAATGAAAAAAGAATAGGGTTGGGATTTTTTTTCCAATTTCAGCCCATGATAAATTCCTCTTTATTTTACTAGCTCTCTCACATTGTATTAACAGAACTTTATGAAGTGTTTGCCAGGACAAAGGCTAATCTAATTACATAGACTTTTCTGGATCAGATCCATCTGTTACAGACTATTTGAGTGACTTGGCTTCTGTCTGTGCATGTATGTGTCTACACAAAATGATAAAATCAATGTTCTCTCCCCCAAGCTGTGAGTTTCAATACTTTTATACACAGCCTTCTCAAAAGGTTCCAAATGTATTTAAAAAAGGAAGGAAAAAAAAAAAAAGGAAGAAATGGAGAGGTCATTTTTTAGCACAAGTTCATCTGAGATGATCGTTTACACTGCAAAATTATTGTGTATCAAATAAATATTTTTTCCTCAGTAAAGTCTTTAAAAACGTCTGTGTTCACTAAGACAGAGATATAGCTTCCTTTTCTCTCCTCACTCTTCCTTCTTTCTCTGATTCCCTGCTGCTCAAAAGCATTACTGTCCTGCAAGAGAGCCAAATGCACAACTGATGTGCAAGACTGGTTTATGTGGTGAAGGACTGTAAATGCGTGCTTAGGTAGTCAACAGAAAACCCACATGGGTATAATGTACCTCTTGAGGGTGTAGAACGTCTGTCGAGGGAGTCAAAAACAGAGGTCTGGTTAGATTCATCATTCTCCTGTTCCAGTACATGAAACTCCGTGTGCTGAGTCAAATATCAGCACGTTGTATGCATGGGACAGCTGCACGTCCACTCGCGTGGTGCAAGAGCCCCAGAGCTAGTCTGTGAAACATGTACTGCTCCAGCCGCACCTCTCCTCCTCCTCGGCCCAGCACACCAGGCACAGCTAGTTAGCACATCAGTCAGCAGGTCAGAAAGCGGGAAGGAGGCTTCACTAGGCACCAATACTAGGAGACGCAGTCTTGGCCATAGGGGAGCTTGAGATGAGGTTCAGCTGCAGCCAGCCTCATATGCATCACATGAGACTTGGCAGCCTTGCTTAAATCTTAAACGCCATTAAAATCGTGTGGCACATCTCTGGCACTGTAACAATGCTGAGGTGCTCCCTGACCAGCTGTTGATTCCCCCAAAGTGGGGAAAGTCTACAGAATTGCTAAATAGGAGCAAGCCTGGTTTTCTGGGAAGAACACCAACCTTTGAAGGGTTCAGCTGATCACACACACTGAAAATCCTAACAAACCCAACACAAGCTACATAAGAGTCATCTTCTGAGCTTCTTGAGAACATATTAGCTATTAGACACTAAACATTTTGCCATCATCACCAAGAACTCGGAGATATTTCTGGCATCCATGTCGGGCAGTTTTCTGCTTCGTTACAAGAAAATTTCAGTGAAGCTGTTCAGCCACCAGCCTGCCTGTATTCTAGTGAAGTAACTTACTACTGCTTCTACCGTTCAGCCTCTCCTCTCTCTCCCCATCTCTTTCCCTCCAACCCCTGATCATTTTGCTATAAATTTGATGACCAAAAGGGGCAGAAGAGAGCAGAGGTGACATGACCAGAAAGTAAAGTGGTTACTGGTTCAAGAACACAATGACACCCAGGGAAGGGCGAAAGTGCAGAGGCTGCCACAGAACCTGTCTTCTACTGCTGTCACCTTTAATAACTTTCATCTTGGTTTTTGTTAAAACATGAAAATGAAGCCATTCAACTCAGATGGCTGCTGCCAGTCTGTCTGCCTGTCAGCCTTGGAGAGCAATTTGGTTTCTGTATTTCTCTGCAGCAGCACAACAAGGTCATCGAGCTGCTGAATCCAATATCCATGTAATACACACAACGTAAGGGGCTCCCAAGGTAGAGCAGCATACCTGGGAAATGTGTATTCCCACTGGACAGCCCCAATGGGATCCCTGTGACAAAGGCATGCCATGAGCAAAGGAAATGCTGCAGGAGCATGCACCGCTCCAAAAACTCCCAGGGAAAAGCAACGGCTGCTGGCAGGGCCACTGAAAGCACACGAGGGCAGCCCTGCAGCTGCTCAGCTCTTGCAACTGAGAACACGAGTCAGTGCAAACACAGAAGGAAGGTCAGGAGCCGGCTAGAGCCCGTGTTATCCCTCTCATCATTCCTGTATGAAGTGGAGCACATGGGGGACTGAGAACGTGGCCACAGTACCACCCATCTGCAGACTTTCCAGTCTAAGGAAGGGGAAGGAGCAATCTGTCCATCTTGTTTCTGGTCATGTTCAAACTGCTTCTCATCCAAGCTACAAGGCATGTGCATCCAGCCCCAGTGTCCGAGCAAAAGCCCTGCACAGAGGTCCCCAGGCATCATTCAGGTAATAGATTTTTAAAGTTTACTTGACTTTGAACTCCATAAAGCTAAAGAGTGTTTCCTGAGAAGGCACAGCGTACACAGAAGAGAAACCAAATTGTTCTAATTAAAGACTTTCCCCTGTTATCAGAGGATATTGGATTAGTGCAAACCACATCAGAGGAAACTAGTTAATCCACGTTTGGTTGATTTGTACACTGGGGAGGCCAAAAGATTTTAGCAGTCACTATTATTTACAGCAGCTATAACATCCTGTCAGTTTAATGACAGAAAATCTAGCGTTACTTTTTTAGCTGAATGACGAGGGTTTTCTTTTTTTAATATGTACACATTTCTAACTATCTGACTTCTAAACCAATATTATAAATATACTTTGATTTGTGGTGTTAACTTCAAGAATATCCATGACACATGAATTAACTGTGCTGATAACCTCCAGAGAGCTGCAAATAGGAACATGATGTAACAGCCATGGTAAGTCATTTCAGGAGTACTTTAATTCCACATGACAACAGTTCTCTTGATGGAGGAGTGGGCTGGGAGAGGCCAGAATTTGCCTGGATTATTCTCTAGGATTACTAGCATGCATCCTGACACAATATCTACAGTTATGTTCAACAGAAAACATGAGAACTCTGTCATGTCCCACTGTGTGCATAAGCCAGAACAGCCTATTCAGCTTTTGCACTGCTTTCTGAGTGAACATACTAATAAATAATGAGTATACCTCCAAACACGCTCTTTGTTAAAGTGAAAATGGGGTTCTTCATTTATGGTCCCAAAGTTTCCACATTCCAGGAGGGTCATTTCTGGCCTTTTTCTCCCTGGCACACTGTTTAGACAAAGAAGTGTCTGTATGCTTCACTAACCCTCACGCTGTAGTAAGTGTAGGCTTGAACTTTCAGGCTAGGTGATATTTTTCCCCTTTTCTAAATGAATGCCTTGTTCAACACATTGTTGATACAGGCTGAAGAGAGGTATGTTATACCATAAGGGACCAGTTTACATACAGTAATACCCTTTTTTTTTATTATTAATGCAATCCATCATTTACCTTATCCTCTCTGTGAACAAAACAAAAGGATCAAATTTATATGTAACTGCTCAATGCAGAGATTTTTGTAAGGCTTGTTTATGAAAAGAGAAACCAGTGTGGGAGTAAAATATAATTCATAACATAGAAATACTTCCTAAAGGTACAATAAAGCTCATGGCATCAGCAGAAATAAAAAGCATTATGGGAGGAAGAGTGGCAGATCCTCACATTAGAAAGCAGCAGAGAGAGGTCAGGGAGGGTAAGGGGGAGCTGGTAACCGCACTCTGGCCCACACAGAGTGAGCAGCAGCACTAGCTGAGCAGGAGGGAAGAGAATGTGAAGCGTCTGTCTTTGGTAAGTCTGTTAAAATGCTGCTTCTAGCAAGCAATATCTCAAATATCAGCTAATACAGACATTTGATATTGCAGTAATGGCATCTGGACCAATTACAGTTCTTTTGTATACCTCTTTTCACATAGCCAGAGTGAAACCAAGTACTTGTCTACTTCTTCTATCTATAAAGAAAATAAGACATGATGAATTAGGTGCAAGTTCCTAAGATTTTTAGGCACTAGACCTTGAGCAAATGTAAATAAGCACCAATCAGCAGAGCTGCTCTCACAGAGCTCTGCCCTGATCTACTCGATCATTGTCTTCTGCTGCGGCTCAGGCATCTTCCTCCCCTTTTATAACAGAGTAGGGTCAACAGGACAGCTGGGGGAAGCTGGATGGGAGTGAAAACACAGACTGGTTGTCCTGGTTTTGGCTGGGATAGAGTTAATTGTCTTCCCAGTAGCTGGTACAGCGCTGTGTTTTCAGTTCAGTATGA
>JAVKLA010000049.1:4877688-4896136 GCA_034782735.1 Sagittarius serpentarius
CTCAGGACCTGCGGATATATGTACATCAGGTCCCATGGACCTGTGCACCTTCAGGTTCCTTAAATGGTCTTCTCCTATGGTGGGTGGTTCTTCATTCTCCCAGTCCCTGCCTTTGCCTTCAGTGACTTGGATGGGGTGGCTGGAGCACTGGCCAGTGAAGACTGAGGCAAAAAAGTCATTGAGTACCTCAGTCTTCTCCATGTTCCAGGTAACCAGGTCTTCTGTTTCCTTCTGGAAAGGGCCCACATTTTCCCTAGTCTTTCTTTTATCACCAACGTACCTATAGAAGCTTTTCGTGCTGCCCTTGACATCCCTGGCCAGATTTAATTCTGTCAGGGCTTTAGCTTTCCTAACCTGATCCCTGGCTGCTCAGACAATTTCTTTGTGTTCCTCTCAGGCTACCTGTCCTTGCTTCCACCCTATACAGGCTTCCTTTTTTTGTCTAAATTTGTCCAGGAGCTCCCTGTTCATCCATGCAGGCACCCTGGCGTTTTTGCCTGACTTGCTCTTTGTTGGGATGTATCACTCCTGAGCTTGGAGGAGGTGATCCTTGAATATTAACCAGCTTCCTTGGGCCCTTCTTCCCTCCAGGGCTTTATCCCATGGTACTCTACTAAGTAGATCCCTGGAGAGGCCAAACTCTGCTCTCCTGAAGTCCAGGGTAGTGAGCTTGCTGCATGCCCTTCTCGCTGCCCTGAGGATCTTGAACTCCACCATTTCATGGTCACTGCAGCCGAGGCTGTCCTTGAGCTTCACATTCCCCACCAGCCCTTCCTCATTAGTGCAAACAAGGTCCAGTATAGCACGTCTCCTCATTGCCTCCTCCAACACTTGTCGGAGGAAGTTGTCATCAACACATTCCAGGAACCTCCTGGATTGCTTATGCCCTGCAGTGTTGTCCCTCCGACAGGTATCAGGGTGGTTGAAGTCCCTCATGAGAACCAGGGCTTGCGAACATGAGGCTGCTCTTATCTATCTACAGAAGGCCTCATCCACTTGGTCTTCCTGGTCAGAAGGCCTGTAGCAGACCCCCACTATAATGTCACCTGTCCCTGCCCTCCTTTTAATCCTGACCCATAAGCTCTCGGTCAGCTCCTCATCCAACGCCAGGCAGAGCTCCATGTACTCCAGCTGGTCATTGACATAGGGGGCAATGGATATGGATCATGGACACAAGTATCACAGATACTCAGTTTGCTGGCAGGTTCTGTAAAAATGCCTATGAATCCTGAAAGTTTCATTATCCACATGAATTCATGTGCTCAGAGTGTTTCAGTCACCTAGTTCACAAGATGAAAATGTTCCACACGCTGCTTTTGTCAAGAATAAGCACAGGTAAATGGAGTCTGCCCACTTCTCATTTGGCCAGTGTAGTTTACCTACTTTTACTGCTTCACCTTGAGCATGAAGCTGGTGAATTCACCTACTGCTATGTTCATCCCTGATGCTCTGATCTACACCATTTACATTAGCGGAGGTACAACCTGAATGAAGAAGAGTCATCAGGCAACAGTGTACCACTCTGTTTCAGAAGCTGACCATCAGACTGTGCTGAACACTTAATCTGCTGACGGCGTGCACAGAGACTTCAGGATCAGTGTGCATATAATACATCCTTTTGTTCTTGCCCCCCTGCCCCCTCAGGTTCTCTCTCATCCCCTCCCCTCCCCTCCCAATGGGCTTTCTTCTTCTCCTGTTACTGAAGAAACCCATATTTAAGCAACAGCTTTTGCCACCCTTTTAATCTGACAAATCATGGAGAATATTCCTGTGGCAACCAACTGTGATGAACTATTCGGTACAGTAGGTTGAGTTCTTCAGTAATAACAATATTACATGGAGAAGCTTTTTGAACTACTAAAACCATGTTAAAAGCAGGATGAGATATGATTTACAGTCTTTGACACTGAGCTCTCATACTGCTAGTTTCACAAATGATGTTGCTTTCGAGAAAAACAGTGCAGTAATAGTTGTGCTGCAGTTCTTTGCTAAGCTTCTGCTCCATCAGTGTACTGGGTGGTCAATCGAATGGGCGTCCCTTGATGGCCTTAACTCTCAGGGGGCCAGTGTGGCTTGGATGGAGCTGTGTGAAATGGCTGCACATGGCACTAGCTCCAATACCTATTTCATTGAGAGCAGAATTTGAGTGTCCTGAAAATTGCTTAGCAAATAGGACTTGAAATCAAAGTGACAGCAGTCTCGCCCTAAGAAAGCCACATTTTGGTACCCAGCAGAGGACCAAAGAGTAGTTCTGAGTCATTATTTTAATTCTATGGAGAGGAACCATGCAGCAGCCCCAAATCAGGTAAAGCCTTGCCAGGTCAGTGACTGACAGACATAAGCTGTGCAAGAAAGGACTGGGGGGAGCACAGTCATCCAGTGCCAGACAACCAGATACTCATTTCTCTTTGCCCAGCCCAGCTATTACACCTCAAGAGACTCGGGGATGCTGGGGATTTCATGCCACTGCAATCTGGAGGGAGCTTACAAACCTCCAGGGAACAGTCTGCATCAATTCGTCCTGAAGCCTGAATATCTGACACTTGTAATGTCTTGTCTGCCTTTATATTGTGGGCTGGGAGTGGGAGGAGAAAATGATAAGAGGTTTATGTCGAGGAAGGCTAATAATCAGAATACTCTTCTTATTCAGCATTATTAGTCCCTACTGAATTAGATGGATCAGCAAAAGATACTTCATTTCTTTGGAGATAAAGAAGAACAGTCTGAAATCTTGAGGAAATATTATGCCTATTAGCGTCTATGTAAAAGCCCCAGAAATAATGCTCATGGAGATAAGATGAAGAATAAGAACATAATAAAGGCAAAACAGCAAAGGCAAATTTCCCCCTATGTGCTTCTCTGCAATTAACTGTTTGAAGCAATTCCCGATCCCCTTAATCTCAAAAACTCTACTTATCTGCCCATCCAGTTATTTTTAATTTGTACTTCCATTATTACTGCTGCATTATTAATACACCCTGATAAGATAGGAAATAGCTCGGTGGTGTTCTGTTTCAGCAATGCCTTACGCAGCATAATAGTCTTTATGATTAATAACTCCCTCCCATCTGAGGAGATTCACAATTCCCACCGCTCTGGAGTACAAGGCCCTGGGGGAATCCCGTTTCCTCCTCTGCGCTGCTATTCCGTTTCCCCAAAGCAGCCTGGGCCTCCTTGTGTTTATCACATCTGCACACGCTGTCATCAATCAGGGTGCATGCCTTCTCCTTCTGTGTGGCCAGGCGATACGCATCCCTGGTGCCTCAGTCCGATCTCGTGCCAGCACATACCTTAGCACTGCTCCTCATAGCTGACAAAAATGCCATGTTTAAGGTATTTCCTTGGGGGCAGGTGGGGAAGGGAGGGCAGCTTTTCTAGCCACACTGCTTCCAGAATCTGGGCTCAGGTGCTGTAGCTAAGCTAGTCAAGAACAGATTTCTACTGCAAATCAAGATTTGTATTTGGATAAACCTCCAGCAATACCGAATGGTGGAAAGAAGGGGGCAAGGCATTACAGCAAATACAGTTTGAAATACATATGTCATTTTCTGTGGGAAAAGGGGGAAGGGAAGAAAGGATCAACAGTTTTTAAGTTTTCCCACATCTATGTTTCTGTAGTGGAGTATATGATGCTGTAAACGTTATTGTACAGCTTTCCTCTTGGCATTTTAATACACACCACATTTTGACACCACATCTTTTTCTAACTAAGCCTCTCCCCTTCAGTACAAACATTGTAAATTGAGCTGATCTGTGGAAAAATCCAACAGTAATTAATATGGATGAGAGCAACTGGGATCTACATAAAGGCAACAGAGCCTCACAGATACCTAGAGATTTTAATGTAAAATGCTGCTATTTGTATGAGCATTTTCAATCACCTCTCAGGGGAAAAAAGATCATGCAATGTATAGGAGGACTGAGCTAAGCAAGAAAGATGATATTATTCTTGATTAAAATCCATGAGAGGTTACTAGGAATGTCTTAAGGAAACGCTGAGTTCTCTCCTTTAAAAAAAAATAATCTGCTAGTTTATAAATAAAAGCAAGTCTATAGCTAGTTAGCCTCCCCATTTTTCCAAATAACTTGCTCAGAAACTCCACATACAGCTTTTTCCTATATATTCCCACTATACTGGTGGGGAGAGGGAGATGAATACATTTATACACATATATATATGCACCTATATATGCTTCTAGATACAAATGTACACACCATATGTATAGTGAGAATTACACATATACCTACCCATCCACCCATCGCAGGTGCACCCACTCGGTTTCTCACTTCTGAGTGCTACAGGAGAGGTTTTGAGGGTCACAGGCCTTAAAAATATATTAACCTACCTCCTGATTTTTTAAGATCAGACAGGTCAATGATTTCAAACTTTGTTTTTATCTTTACTATACAGAAAGATTCTTTCACAAAGAAAAATGAGAACATTAAAGAATTGCTTTTCATACCTGGCATTTCATATCTTACTATCCAATGAAAGGTCTTTTAATACTAATCACTTTAGCAACAATATAGAAGAAAAAGTCTATTTACATTTGGAAAATGAAATGGCATTTGGGTATCAGGAATCCAGATCCACTAACGAAATGTTTCCAAACCCCAAGCCACACTGCCTACCCTCCTGGGAAGGAGTCCTCACTGGAAGCGATTCACAGGTCACGTTACAGAGCAACGAGGGTCTGGGCAGCTGAGTGCCAGAGGCTCTACTCTAATGGCTGTGCACATTGTGACCAGCTTTACAGATCCATCCTGGCAGAAGTTCAGCTGAACACCTCTGGTCCTTAAATAAATAAAGATCAGTTTAAATTTCCTTTGGTTTGCATAAGGCCAAATGCGCAGAAGTCTGCTTGGTCCTTTTCCTTGAAGGTCTGGCTGCTTTATGCAGCCTGCTCGGTTGCACACAGGTCTGCTCGACCAGACCTGGGTGCCTACAGTGAACCTCCGATGGTTCTTAGACTGGAAAGCAGGGGATGCAGACTTCCATCTGGAGGCAAGGCGCAAGTATCGAGACCTTTCTGCAAGCATGTTGTTACTGTATCTCCCAGTAGCTGATGTTCTGTTGAAGTTAAAGGTTCAGTGCAGAACACAAGAAGAGACCGTGTTCGTACTCAGGGAGAGATTTATTTCACCTTACCTGAGCCAGCCAAAACACAGATATCTCATTCTAAGGCAGCTGTCTAGGTTGCCTCTGTAATCAAGTGAAAAAGAAATTAACATCTGGTAGGCAGTAACATCAGCCCATCCTAATATAGGTAGCACTTCTCTCTATTCCTCCATGGGAGGAATTCATATGACCAGCCTAGATCAGAAGGATAGTGACCAGTTCACTTAAGCTAGCAACATGAATCACAGCCTAAGGGAATGCAATAATGGTGGCAGTAAAGAGTGAGGGAAAAAATAGGCAGATAATGACTTGGAGCATGGGGATACAGGCTTCTCATAAAAGCATAAAAAATGGATAAATGTCTCCAGAGACATATTCCCAAAAATGGGTTTGATTCCTAAAGCAAAAGGCAAAAAAGGAGGGAGACAGTGAATGAGAAGAGATATATCTAATGGTATTCTCAGTATTAAAATACAGTTCATGCTAGGCTCTTACTCAGCTGAGCTAGTTATCTATGTCAATGTTGTACCAGAGAAATGAGGTAAAGCCCAGACCTTTAGGATAATGGAAAGCAGAATAACCTTGCAGCTGAATCAGGAGGCTCAGCCAAATCATTAGCCCACGATGCTACAGCAGTGCTATAGCCCAGCCTCCTGCAGTGTCACCATCCCGCCTGCACCACTGAGCACTGCTCTCGGACACATGCTGAGAGAAGTCAAACACAAAAGGAAAAGGCTGGGCTGAGAAGAGCTTTAGGAAGTTTTAAAGGGAAAAAAAAAAAATGTTATAATGCCTACAGCTGAGTGCTGAAAGTACAGTGCCTGCAATTTGCATAAGATCTCAGAAAACTTGCCATGATCCCAGGCTTAGCAAACTATTCAGCATTTAAATTCCTTCCACAGCATTGTCTGAGAAACACCCTTGTAATTTTCAGTTTCTTTCATCTTAACTTTCCTGATTTGTATTAACCTCTTCTTCATTGATTTAAAAATGAATTTAATGGGGTGAGAGGTGAGGGGGAGAGGGCAGGGAAGAAGGGGACATTTCAAAAAGTACTACTGAAAGTCTTAGAAATGAAGTGGAAGTAATTAACTAGAACTATCACAATGCCCCAAAACATCAACCAGCAGTACAACCTAAATTGAAAAGCAAAGGAAATTAGAGTACAATAGGTCAGAAAAACTTTGAGGAAATCAAAGTGTTAAAAACAATGAGGTTTTATATTCTAGAAAAATCCAGTAATTTTCATTCAAATTGCATAACCTTCAATGTTTAAGAAATTTTAAAACGTGGCCACTGTACCGTCATACTATTTCAACAACACGAGAATATGTTTAAATCATACTTACTAGGTGACCAATATTAAAGATTTCTGTAGCTTCATTAGGTTGATGACTTCGAAACACTCAAATTAATTGACCCATGTGGGCCTTGTGTATAAGGCTCATAAGCAAATAGATGTCTACAAATTATGATTGTTTACGCCACTAAGTGACTTCAATCAAGAAAACAGTCAACTGACCTAAAAGTTACGGATTGCTGTGCATAAAATCATGCATCTATGACAACGCAGAGGGAGCCGTATAAATCAAGTCACTTAGGAACCTACAAAGCCTAGTAGCACCAGCCTGAAGTGATTTGAGCAAGCTATTTTTCTTTTGATCCTCAATGTTTACAGGAAAATTCATCAAAACAGACCACAGTAAACAATACAAAATTAGTCTTTACAGCTCTTTTCCTGGGTGAAGTGTACTATAAAAGAATCACAAAAAGGACTGATTCTTCTAACACAGAAATAAAAAATGTCATCAAAGTGAGGTACAGCCTTTTTCGTATTTTGTCTGTCCAGTTCAATTCCACCTGCAAATCTCCTCCATCCACCTCTCATGCTCACAAGCTCACTCATCAGTAAAATTTCTGAATACACATGGGAAGATATCACTAAGAGGAGGAACACCACTTTTGGAATTCTTTGAGCAAAAAAGTAATTTACTGAGCAACAGTCTCTCATCCATATTTGCTAACACCAATAGTTGGTGCTCAGATTAGGCTACAAGTCTTCCTTGATGACATATGGAAAGAGATGCATTTTTTTCCAAAGCTAAGACTTTTATTTAAGGACTGGAAGTTACTTTCTAGAAAAACCTCACTTTCTGTGTTTCTGTTTTCAGCCCTTTCTGGTGAAAAGGGAAATGTCCGCTAGTTTGAAAGATGGCTTTATTGTATGGAAAATCAGCAGAAGCAAAGGAATTAACAGAAGAGAAACACACCTTAGTATCATGCTTGACCACATAGTGCCCAGATTGGTGGAGCACTCCTAATGTTATACAGCAGAACTGCTCCATTTTGTGGATGCAGATGTAAGGACATCAACAGTATTCTGCCTTCAATTCTCCCTTTTCAGATGTAAGCCTATTCCTTGGTGCCCACCTCCATTTACCTGCCTGCATCTGCAATGCTCCAGGAAACCATTACACTAGCATCCATTTGCCATGAACTCCTCTCTCTGGGTCTGCTCCTTGCCAACTGACCTTAGGAATCCCATTATCACAAATGACAGCTTGTCAGGCCAGAAACTGTGAAGCCACTTCCTATGCTTTTAACAGCTTGCAGGTGGGCCAAAATGGACCCACTGCCCTTAAACTGGCTTATTAATAAGGTAGGAGCAAGACCTAATCTTCCCCTCCTAAAGGGGCTGGCTAGATTCTACGGCAGAAATGCAGCCCTGCTTCTCCACGCACGAATTCTCCTTGCATGGTGTAAAGTTTAGGCAAAGGGCCAGGTTTTCGCTTAGCAGGCTTGGTTGATAATGTGCTCCTAGCTCCCATGAAGTAGCAGCTTCTGCACTTCACAAAGAGACAGAACAGCAATTATCGCCGTTCTCGAAATTGTGGAAACATGACTGCATAGAAATTTCTTTAAAACATACCTTTCTCTAAACCTCACAGCCAACCAAAATGCAATCTGACAGACACCTGGCATGCCTGGGTTGGTACTTCCACATCCAGGATAAACTTTAGAGAAAGATAAACTAAGTGTGCATAGAAAACATATGATCGAAGGAACTAAGAGATTATTGTTTATAGCAATTCTTCCAACTTCTATTACTTTCACCTTTTCCTTACAGCAGCTTCAGGTATTAAAACTCCTCCCAGAAAAGCCCACCTAGCAGGAATCTAGCCAAACAGCATGAAAGCCTCTGCCAGGTCCAAACAGTACATTTGGTGAGGAAAATCCCAGTTCCGAGCAACTCTGTCTGTAGGGCAAAAGGCCACCTGGATTTCATTCCAAGTGGAATTAACTATTTAATTTGTACAACAATCATGTTGACAACAAAGATGAACACATATGCCTCCTTTAAATGCCTCAAGGGATCATCCCTTTTTTTTTCCCCATTTCAGTAACCATGGTAACTTTGGGTAAAAACCAGCTTTCACCTCAGAAATTGTTTTCTGTGATAAAGGGTTTAAAATCACGTTTGTCACCTAACCATTAACTTTTCCCCCCTAGATACCTCAGTAATGAAGGACAGAGAACCTCCGCTTTACAAAGGAAAGACAACCTCTTTGATTCTGTCTGAAAAACCTTCAAGATGGATGGCAGTGAAGTGAAATACAGAACATATTTTGCGAGTTGTGCTTGTCTTTTTGCTGACCTTAACACAAGTTTTCATAAACACCTGTTTAATGTATACCATAATGTTGCCAAAAAAATCCTCACATCCACCAATTAGCTAGCCAAAATGCAAACTCTGATAGTAGAAAAGGAGATTTCCTATATCTTTCGGACTTAATCAAGATGTGCATCAATTTTGTTCCCTTCAGATCAACTTTGCAAATCACATAAGTCTAAGAATACCTCTTTACTTTCCACTGCACTGATACAAAGAGTTGACACAGCTATTGAAAACATCTTTTGACAAAGACTATTCAAATCATGATTCATACAGGCTACAGCCAATGGAATACTTACTCATTATTAACACACATATTACGCTGTTATAGCTTGGATTAAAGCATGTCAAGGCCAGTGCAATGATGTCGCCCTACTGAGTGAAAAGTCCAATAAACTATTTTAAGGCAGTCGATAGCTGAAACGCGAGCAGTTTGCAAACCCAACGCATTGGCGTACACTTCTGTCCCCCACCAAAAGACAGTTCTGAATCTACTCAGAAACCTGAACTGCTTGGGCAGTAGGGCTTTCTTCTTCACTGTTACTTTTGGCAGAGGTACATATAAACAAGAAATAGCACAAGTGGAGAAGCAGGGACAGAAAGAACAACAGGGAGAAGAAAAACTTGAACGAACGTTGGTACTGTCGGACAAAGAAATGCCCTTAAACCGAGGAAGGAATGAGACACTGAAGTCCTAGCTGAAAGAACCTGGTGGAGTAAGAACGAAAAATGCCTTTGATTGCTTCTCTCTGTTGGCATTCAAGATTTTGTATTTCCTTGTAAAGGAACAGAATTGCACTAACAATACCTGATCCATTCCCTTCATAATCTCTTTCCCTATCTGGAAAAAATCTGCAAAGCGCTGCATCTTGACTAGCCACTTAGATCAAAAGGATAGCAGCATGTTATATGATCAATATACAAAGTGGGATGGTGTGACATAAGACCATCTTTTGATTTTTTACAATGATACTACCACTGCCTTTTTTAGGCCAAAAACATAAGACTGCCCATGAATCATCAATGGTATTCTGCCTTTCTGGACCTCCTGCCTCCAAAGAGGTAAGGAGTATCACACTTCCCCTCACACAAATGTGCGCTCCCTCCTTCACCAAACAAGATACTCACTAGCCAGCCTTTATGGCAGGAACCTTCAGTGGGCCTCAGGGAAGCAGGTACCAGCTCTCAGTGACATTCACAAAAAGTCAAAGGAATGACACAGCTGAGTGCCTCTGAAAATTCCCTGCTGTTTTGGTAGAGGCACTTTCAGGACAGACAAAACCTCTCTGATGCTTTCAGACAGAGTTTTATGCTAATCAGTGTGAGGAAAAGGTAAGCTGCAGACTAATGTAAAGTGAATAGTAGATTTTACATTTATTTCAATCAAATACTGTGCCTTAATGGAAGATTAAATTCTTACAGCCAGGCACTGAAAAGTTATTTTTAACTGAACCTTTTTTAGTATGTGACACAGGTCCTTAGGAGCAGGGTGTGTGACTCAGGAGTGTCTAGCACACCACCAATCTCCTACCAGCATATTGTGGGCATTCCCAGCATTTGGCCATGGCTCGGCCCCCATTCACAGCCTTTCCCAGCCACGATCCGTGGTCAGCCCCTGCCAGGACACCAGCTCCCGCATCTCTCACTCACTTACTAGACTCTCAAAAACCCCTCTGTGCTGCTTCCTACTCTGCCCTACGCACTTGGAAAGGGCTCCTCAGAAGCATCTGCAGTGTAACCTATTGCTCTCTCTTCAAAGATTTTAATAATCTCCTCTTCTACAACACCTACCAAAGCTTGACAAGGGGTATCTAATATTAGACTGCTGATGGGTTGAGGACACCGCTATCAAGATGACCGATAATACCTCATTGTTTCTTCTTGCTTCCCATCTCTGTCTGTCTGGTCTTCCTCCCTACACTGAGAACGTAAGTGCCCTGGGACAGAAACCCTTTTTTTTTAATCTGAATTTATACATTATTTAGCAAAATGGGGCTGGGCTCTGGAAGCAGTCCTGGTGCTACAGAAAAATTAAAAGTTAACACAATATCACAAATTACAGTCCATTTTGCTAATAGGTTGAAATGACTTCCTGAAGAAGGTACAATGATGACTTCTTTCTCCCTGGTAGAAACCTTTTGCATAAGGATCATTTTAATGCACAAACTTTGCTATTTTATTTTCAGATTAACAAGTACCAACAAACAACAATTCACACCAAAAAATAATATATAAGAAAAAGTAAACTAATCTCTGCCCAAACATAACAAATACCTCTCAGTGACACAGTTTTCTAAGACTACACACAGAAAAATAATAAATTAAGGAAAGCACAGAGACCACATCCATTCATCCTAAACCCTGTGCCACCTGAAAAAAACCTATTTATTAAGGCTGGCAGAAGATTTTTTTGTACAAGCTGTTTTTCATGGGTAATGTGGGATTAAGCAAAACAACGTCTTTCACAGAAAGAACATTTTGGATTTTCATCAGAAGTCTTGGTTTAGATTTGTCTTTGTTTGACAGAAAATGGAGGGGGGGAAGAAGGAGGGGAGAAGATTGGGGAGCAAATCTAAGCAAACCTTACACTAGTTAATCTGAGTGCAGTCACAGAATAATTCATTCTTTGTGCATGGAAAGCCTTTTTGCTCTGTTTCTTGACCCATTGTCAGAAAGGACAAAACAGGCTTAAGGAGTATGTTCCTGAAAACAATGGGACTTGGGGAAACTGCACGTACAGTCATCCAGGACAGTGGTACACTGTGTGTGTAAACCTAGCAAAAGCAATTTGCCACTCTCAGAATATGATGATTCAAAGACAGCAGAGAGAGAAGGAAAAGTGATGCTCAAGCTGTGGCAGTTTATGGAGCAGGACTGTTGCTCAGCCCAAAAGAAAACCCTCTGCTCTCCAGAAGCAACTGTGGGGATACCACACTACCACCTGGGATCAGCTCCTTCTGCCAGCAAATGCAAATCCAAAGCACATGTGTATGTTATGACCCATACAAGCACCACTGTTAATATATTTGCAACATGGCCACCTTTATTTCCAAAAAGCTCTCCCTGAAGTGAGTGCAACAAAGAATCTGATCCTTTATTACTTTATTCCACTTTGACACTGCTGTATTTCTGCTAAGGTCAATGGTGTATCTAAGAGCAAAGTAAAATGGTGATTATGCAGTCCCAACATTTCATTATTAATATCATCTTCCTCCTCCTGTGAAGCTGAACTTTAGCTTTCAGATAATACTTCTTCCAAATTCCAGGCTGGTACAGTTTGATTTGCAAGGCCTTTTGTAAGAAAAGGTGTGAAGCATGCAGCCTGAATATACGCTCTCTAATTCCCTTCGTCAGTTTAGGCTCTTCAGTTGTACCCATATCCCTACTAACTGAGCTGCTAATTAACTTTTACATATGTTGCTGATAGGCAAATCCTCCTAGTTTAACTCACAAAAATTATATGCCCGCACATGACAGCTGAGAAACTCTACAATTTTAAATAAATCATTGTCATCAAGTTTGCAATGAGAAGCAAAATCTTCGAAATTTCTACTAGAAGTGAAAATACAAAATGGCAACGGTTTGGTGGCAAGTTCATTTTAGAAAACTGTGAAATGAAGTTTAACCTCAGTGTCTAAGGTTTGAAGTACCTGACCTCCTATCCCCCAGCATCTTGGATACCCACCCACGCCGGCAAACTGACAGCTCTCAAGCTAACACCAAGCCAACAACATCCAGCGTCTGTGCCGGGGCTGCCAGCCCTATAGCAAAGAGCTTGCCTTCCAGAAAGCCCGACCGGGGCCGTCTGCGCGCGGCTGTCCCCAGGGGTCTCAGAAATCCCGAGTTCTTGGCAATGGCCAGACTTCCAGTTCTGGTGAACCAGACTTTCCAGTAACAAACTGTCACGTTAGAAATTGCCCAGCCCACTCTGATCCAAAGTGAAACAGAGTTTTATCACACTGGGATTGCTGGTAAAATGCTATTTAAACACAAACCAGAAAAAAACCAAAGTGGCTGAAAATAACATTTAGCTGCCTTGAACCCGCTTCCTCCACACAAGTCTACATTTTATAAATAAAACCCTTACAGAAAATACTATATGAGAGAAAATGCTGAGAAAAGTAACATAGTTTTTAGCATGCTTCTATCAAAACATATGCCAACCAAACCGAACAGAACATGTATAAATAACAACAATAAAAATTAAAAGCAAACAAACTGCAAATTCCATCACCTCATCTGAAGTTTTCCCAGTCTGACAGATGAATTACATTGTTATTCTGCAGTTATTTACTTCTTATGCCTCACAACTATTTCTGACATATTAAAATGAAAATTGTGCTACAGAGGTAAACCGACGGGAAACTTTGATGAAAGTATACAAGCTTCAGGTCATAATTATAGGGTGACCCCTAGAAGAAGCCAAAGAGGTGAAAAATGAAACTGAATTCCAGAACATGTAGGTTAGACATATTTTTGCTAATGGAAATGTGGAAAAAAAAAAGAATTTTCTTTATTTTGACTATATGAATTAACCTAATTTGGTTTACTACTTTGGAGAAAGGTGGTAAAACATTTTGTAAAACCTCAGCTATTTCTTGTATACTCTGAGAGCTACAGGATGGTAAGTTTAAACTGAAAAGAAATATCCTCCTTCATCGGTTGGACTGCAACATTTCAGTTTTACTTATATAGCTGGAAAGCCTGGAGCCTGTTCTGGTACATGGTGTTGATGAAGGAGCAAATCATAGGTCTGTTTGGGCATACTGCAAAACTGTTTCCCAAGCCCTATCCACTGGAAACCAATGATTAGAGGAGCAAGAAAGGTTCAGATCAGGCTTGCAGTGTTTTGACAGAGCTATGCGTGTGTCTCTCTGTGTGTAGACCTCTTTCTTGGGAAGGGTGAAAACCAACAGTTGGGAAAAGTGCCCACACAGTTCAACACGGGAAATTAGTCCATTGTTTTTATGAACACACTTTTCATTATTCCTCAATGGAATTTTCATTTTTATTCAGACATAACCTGTCCCAAGCACAGAAAAGTAAGGATCTGGAGAGGATGGCATCTATTGAAAATATTTTCCATAGCGGCTTCTTAGAAGAATGAACAGGTTCAAGCTTACTTCTCTTCCCACTAAAGTCAGAGTATGCATCACTATTAACTTTTGTAAGATCATGATAGATTTGTACATTTCTTCCCACCTACCAAGCCAGAGGAAAGAAAGGGAGCCCTATGTGGAGGGAATCCCTTTTCAAACAGGCATTAAAACATCCATGAAAGTAATGCCATTGTTCTTTGAAAAAAAAACACTGGAACTGCACAATGTAAGAAAGTGAGTATGCAAAATCAGCAGTGAAAATTCTGAAGCCCATCCTATGCTCAGCACTTCTAGATCATATATTACAAGTTCTTCTAAACACAAAAATTTTCACCAAGTTCATTGTCACTGCTTAGTATTCAATGAATATGGAAAAGCCACGCACACAGATGCTTGCATTAGAAACTACCTTGATTAAAGCAAACTGCTGTCCTCAGCAACCGCACGCATGTATTCCCAGATGTAACATGCAAGGCTCTCCATTTGTGACAAGGAAAAAGGAAAGGCCGCTCAGACAAACAACAAAGCAACAGCAAACTATATAGCCACCTCCTCCATCGCCTCAACCATTTTCCATTGTAAGTGTGCACCTAAACAGCATTTTAAGAGGGTATGATTATGGAGAATGGGAGGAAATAACATGACAGAAGGAAAAAGGAGCAATTCATCATTATCAGCATAGGCTTTGTTCAGGTACACAGGCCAGTCTTGTCCTGACTGTACTGGAAAAAAGCCAGGAAACATGAGCCAGAAACAAATTACAATGTGTCCAGCCAAGACACCAGTCTGGACAGCAAAGGGATCAGGATCTCAGAATATGCCACAGCAAGCAACTGCTACCGAGTTTACACACAGCCACAGAGACCCGCTGCTTCAGCAACCCTAACAGAATGGACGTTACCACCACCTAGTAGCACTGTGGTCTCAGTGCAGGTGTGTTTAGTGCAGCTGGGCCTTGAAACGTATTACTGCTGCACAGTTAGGTGTGGCTATGTTCACGTCAACTTCGACTGTATTAGAAGTTCGCTTGCATTAAGTAACTTAAGTTATTAGGCCTTTGTACACGTGTTCAGGGACCAATTGCAGTAAAGCCAACCGAGAAAGGACATGGTCTTCCAATGCCCTTTGCACAAGGATAAAATCTTCTCCAAAAGAAAACAAGCGGTTTAGTGATACTTGCAAGGCCTACCTTGCCCAAACCAGGGGTGTCTTTCACTTTGCTGACTGCCCTCAACAAACATGGTGGTGCAGGGGGTGAGGAAGTCTGAAGGATACTGCTGAAGCTGGTGGGGAAGAGAGGAGATTCAGGAACAGATGATGCAGAAGGCCTGTGCTTCTTCTTTTTGGAAGACAGGTTCAATTTCTGAGCAGCTCTGTGGGAAAAATGACAAGAGTAAGCTAAAACCACCCAAACTCATCAACACAAGCAGTCAAGAGTAAAGAAAGGTATTTATCAGGTTACTATTTATGTAGGATCTCAGTTTTGACCTCATTGATCCCAACAGTTTTGTAATTCTTGTTCTTCACTCATTATTACTAGTTTAAGGTCACTGACTTCACAAAGTTGCTACAAATTTACAGCCTGCATTAAGTAGGGTCACAATCAGGCCTCTCATCTGTCACTATCTCATCTGTTGAAGCAATTCAGCCTTCAAGAAAGCTCAAAAACCTCCAACTAAATCAATGAGCTATACAGCAGTTTCTGTTCTAAAACTGAGTTCAGTCCCCAAACGGTTCACACAGAATTGTGTCTCATTCATAAGACTCTGATTAGAAAATGAATACTTGTGCAATGTTTGGATGTAAGCAGCCACTGTTAAGTTAATTAGTATTAAATGCTCAGGTGAATTTGCTGAGGTGTAAGAAGCCTTGCACTAGTTGTTTTAAATTTCTATCACCTCTTAAAACATAAGCCAGTCTAAAAACTGAACAAATGGTGACTGATGAAAACACTGCTGTTTGCAATGAGATGGAGACAATCATACCAACTACAGCTGCATTAACCACCAAGCAGGGAAGACAATGAAGACTGGTTTTAATACTACAGTATTCTTAGATAAGAATGCTGAAGTTTGTATAGACTTTGATTAAAAAGCTAAGCTTTTCTGGAACAGAAACATTCAGTACTTTTGTTTTGCAAAATGTTTTATTTTGAGAGACAATTCAACATTCAGCCTTTGTTGCAGCTGTTTTGTTCCAACACTTGTGCGTTCTGTACTGCCCAGGGATAATGTTAATATTAATCATGCTATCCCA
Source organism: Sagittarius serpentarius (assembly GCA_034782735.1). Classification (NCBI taxonomy): domain Eukaryota; kingdom Metazoa; phylum Chordata; class Aves; order Accipitriformes; family Sagittariidae; genus Sagittarius; species Sagittarius serpentarius. The sequence goes on from JAVKLA010000049.1 coordinate 4,893,836, forward strand.
CGGTCTCCCTTTTGTGAAACGAGCACTTTAAATAGAGCAGTTCAACTGGAGCACCATCTCAAAGGAGAGATGGATATAACAATTCATGAGGCTACTTTCATGTTGTTTGCTTTGGCAGACAAATTGTGACTTAAGATAGGTATAGAAGCAGTCTGTGCTGACAGTAGCTCTCCTTACTTTGCTGAAGTGTGACAGTCAAGACCAATAATTGTAAATCCTCGTAAGTTTTAAGAAGCTTTAGCTCCATTACACTGGTATCGGTATATATTATCCAACACTGAACTTACAAAAGTAATTACATTATTTTATCCCAAGGAGTCAGGGAAAAAAGATTACATATATATATACACACACACTCATTTCAGTATGCAAGTACCTTGGTGTTTGTATCAGATGCCTCAGACACATGAACAAATTACTGCTGGGCATGAAGTTGCCATATGTCAGCTTGTTGTGTGCACACTGCGTGCACTGCCACTGCCAGCATGTATTCTTTTAGCCTATGGCAAGTGAAAAGCAGTTCCAGATAGACTAGTTTTTAATAAAAGAGAAACACTAGGAGATTTTAATTGACCTAACACAGAATTACAACTCGGAAGTTTCTGTACCACCTCCTTGTCCTTGTTCTTCCCCTTCCCTCTGGCCTAAAGACTGCAGTTCAAAACCTGGCCCTCTCTTTTAAAAGTCTGCTTTCTTTTTCATAGAAAACAATCAAAATGGGTTGGTCAAAATCAAAGCAAAAAGCACCAATTTTTCCTTTTCCTAGCAACTTTTCAATGGTTTGACAGGATTCAATGATTTTGGCTTCCACACACTCTATCACTAATGCTTTTTTGACACTGTCCATGCTGAATCAAGATTTTCTGTATATCTTAGTTTCACTACAGCATTATTTTAAGCAAAATCTTGTATTATGTGCAGCAATTGAAAACACAAAAAATGGCCAAACACACTGGAAAATTTCCTCCTGTGGTCCAGTCTTAAATATAGGCAGTGGCTCCACCCACTCTGGTCATACATCTGGTCTCACTGACTCACCTCAGGTGAAAATACATTTCCTAAAAGCCATTTTCTAAGTTGACTGACAGAGCCATTATCCCTCTTGCTCCTAAATGGTTCTGCAGCATTTGCTGTTCCTTTTACAAAGCCGATAGTGTAATACAAACCACTTCTTGACCCAACCAAGCCCATAGCTGGCATTTTCTTCAAGAAAAAACATTGTTGGGGTACCTGGCCTTTTCAAAACCTTGGAACTACATTCTAGTTTGACAGTTATAACCTTTGAGATTGCATTCAAATGGAAGAACCTGCATTTTCCTTCATATTTTTGGCCTGCAACTGGCAAAATGGATGAAAAAGCAATGAATTATTTCTCAAAACATCATGGGGTTTTCTAGTTTTCCCCAAGGAGAGAAAAACCAGTGCATGGCAAGCTAGAAAATCATTTACAAGCCTTATCAAACTTGACCAAATTTTGAAGGGGATCAAACAGGCAATAAGTCTCAGGTAATTCCCAAAGCACTTAACTGGAGAGAGAAGGATATTTTAACCAGATGTAGGCTGCAATATGACACAAACATGTATAGCGTGGCTTTCTTGTGAGCACATTTGCGTGAGTAAAATCATTCAGCTTGGGTGGCTAGCATTGCTGTCAACACAGTTGGTCATGCCAGCTGATGCTGATTTGGCCCTGTGATCTAGCACAGGAGGTTAGAAATTCTCACACCTTACTTCTCAAGGCAAGTCAGAGGCCTGGCTTTCCCATGCAGACTCTCTGGACCACCAGACTTCTCAGGCAAAGCACCAGGCTGGACCTTGGGAGACCCGATGTCGCTGCAGCTCATGGCCTGCCCAGCCCAGACAGCAGCTGTTTAGACTGCTCTTTGTACAGGAGCCAGCTAATTTGTTTTCATTTAATATCTAGTTGTCGTGGTTTAACCCCAGCCAGCAACTCAGCACCACGCAGCCGCTCACTCACTTCCCCCCCTCCCAGCACAATGGGGGAGAGAATCGGGGGAAAAAAAGTAAAACTTGTGGGTTGAGATAAGAACAGTTTAATAGTACAGAAATGAATAAAATAATAATGATGATAATAAAATGACAATAATAAAAATAAAATAATTGGAACACACAAAACAAGTGATGTACAATGCAGTTGCTCACCACTTGCCAACAAATGCCTGAGCTGTGCTCCTCCCCCAGGCAAGCTCCCCCCAGTTTATACACTGGGCATGACATCCCATGGTATGGAATACCCCTCTGGCCAGTTTGGGTCAGCTGTCCTGGCTGTGTCCCCTCCCA